>CM055108.1:748216-1310252 GCA_029204225.1 Diphasiastrum complanatum | reverse complement strand
GATGAAATTCATCTCCCTGGCAATGGCGCCAAATGATGTGGTGGCCTAGTCGTTAAAGATTTCCACAAAAATGATGAATTATGTAGTATAAAAAAGTTTGATCGTTCCCCAAGAGAGAGAATAATCTCATCTTTTGCATGGTAAATGCATATATGATGGTAAACGGACTGGTATGTATAAAATTCACAACGAATACTACAGCGACATAACTGATTATCCAAAGATATTTGGGTAAATTGGCATCCAGGAACACCAATGATGAAATGTTTTGGTCAAGGTCTGTAAATGTAAGGATTACTTTATCTTTCAGGCTCTTCAAACATCAAGGAAACAGTTAGAACTGACAGCAAGTAGCAATTAGATTCAGTATGCAGAATCACATTAGCTAAAGATTCTTCTTAATCAAACACAGAGAATTAGTCTTTATCGTAGAAAGCAAGCGAAACAGAGCCTCAAACAATCCTGTTATCTGAACACATAGCTCATTCAGAAATGAAAGAAGGTCTACTAAGAAATGATGCTTAACAGCTTTGGCTAATACCCGGCTCACATTAGTTAGAATTGTTACTTGCTAGTGTCACCTGAAAATCCATGTTAGAGTAGCTGAAATTCAGTATAATATAAGAAATGTGTGTGACACAAACAGAACAGTATCACAATCATCCACAGATCATACAGAGTGTGTTCGCACATATGATAAGAAGTAATTCTATGAAAGATAGCAGAAAAGAAAAGAATGCTCAAGCTATAGAAACTCGCTCTTCTCTCTATTGGTACTCAACTCTGCGTAGAAATGCGTCAGTACAATGGCACAAAGTGTCCACCTTATAGGAACGATCACCGGCCTCAATGTCGTATACGAACCGTTAAATGTCGAGTTTAGACTTCTATTGCATCTCTTTAGAACGTCGCAACTTCTACTTATAATATGAATTTACAAAGTGCAAAATAGGCCTTTACATGTATTTAAGCACTATAGCATATTTTACGTACATGGAAATTGAAAATTTTTACAATATATGACATAACTAAGATAATGTGAAATCCTAAGTCTCCACAATTATCATGTGCAACATCTAAGATAGATGTGGTTGGGTGGTAAGAACGTTCTAGAGATTTGGAGACATAGATTGAATCACAAGGCGTTGATGAACTAATTATATCATGCAAGGGGTGATCATCAACAAGAGCATCATCTAGGGCCAATGATGATCCAAAATCAATATTCATGTGATTTATCCTATCAATAATATTCTCGATCTCTCTTGCAACTCTTTTTCTTGAAACCAACTTATGGTCCTTCTTCTGCAAAAGTTGAAAATGTTAGATGTGTCAGTTTTTTTTCTCTCTCTCTCTCTCTCTCAAGCATGAAACATAAATTAATATATAACACAAACCGTAAACCAGTAGTATGAAACACACACACAAACACACGCACTCACACACACACCCACCCACACCAACCCTAAACACACATGAAGAGGAAAAACAGAGAGAACATTATAGAGTACTAATCAAAACTCCCAAACAAATGATTATATCATACTCCAGAATGTCACCACATGGGCTTTTTTGTGGAACTCATCTTCCAACAAAAAACATTTGAAAAATGCCTTTAACAGAAGAAAACAAGGGCTACACACCTTCCTAGAATTGGGAGTGTTGGTTACCTTTAACTCTCTCTCTCTCTCTCTCTCTCTCTCTCTCTCTCTCTCTCTCTCTCTCTCTCTCTCTCGGACGTTAATGAGTCTATTATGGGTGATTGAATATGGAATCAAGATTAACTACATCTAAACATTCTATTTGGACTTTTCTTTTAGAAGCAAGTGAGAGATTAACTTGATCTAATCATTCTATTTGGATTTTTCCTTTTAGAAGCAAGTGAAAGATTAACTTCATCTAAATATTCTATTTGGATTTTTCCTTTTAGAAGCAAGTGAGAGATTAACTTCAAAGTATTGTGGCACTCATCCTATCGCTCAATATTTATTGGCCAAACTATACTTGAAGTGTCATATGGGTCAAAGATGAAAGCATTTCCGAAAAAACACTTTAAAGAGTTTACCTCTCGTACTCTTGGATTCTCTGTGTGCACTCCATTGGCCCAAATATGATCGTTGACAATCCTCCTTGTCCGAATCCTAAGGCCTTTGCATTGTGTGCATGTACATGGTATCCTCTCATCATATTCTGGTTGAAACTAGTCCAATAATCCAATTGCAAATTGCACAAATTCTTTCAATGCCATTCAAGTGAAAATTGACAAATTCTAACATGTGACAAAAATTGACAAAATAGTCTTTGTACATTTAGTGCATTTTCAACCTTCATTTGTGATGGAGTGGTGTCTTGGCTTTTCAAAGAGCAATATACTATATCCAAAGAGCAAATCAGATTACATCACTATTACAAAAAAAAATTATGACATAAATCAATACACATACATGTGATGGATCAATAGGCGGTCTACGTCGACTAATGCTTCTTGGTTTCCAAGAGGAGGCTCGAACCTGGGACCAAAGAAACTTTGGATGCCAAGCCAACCAACTGAGCCAAACCCCGTTGGGTTACGTCGACTAATGGAAGAGCTTGAATATGAACCAGTCAATAGTTGTTCATTGTACTTTAGTCTTGATTGCTGCTTTTTTCTGTGATAGAGCTCAATTATTTTTTCTTTCTCTAAATCACGTGGAGGTACGATAATTGTCCTAGAATTCATAATTCCAATCAAATGTCATTGTAAGAACAAATTTGCAAGAAAAATTATACACTCATATTCAAATAACAAATAAAGTGCAATTGATGTCAATATCAATAACAATATATACCTGTTGTTGCGATCATGAGATGAATCGCTATCTGATGATGATGACACATACACATTGTAGCCAACTACTCTATACCACATCATAAGTAATCATTATGAGACTGTATGTTTTGAACAAATATAATAAAATTTATTAAAGATATGCCAACATCTAATCCATGTATATTCTACTTATGCTTAATGTAAATCTAATATTCTAGTAACATTGCAATCAAGAAAATTGCTTGGGTGGGGCAACACATGACAAGCAATCAAAATGAGGTTCATACCGACAAATGTTAGACATCAGTACATAGTGCGTGTAGATCTATCTCAACTAATTTAAAGACCACATAGCAGTCAATGTTCGAAGCCCTTAGATTAAACTCTTGTCTAAATGAGTGATGATCTCAAGGTAAATCTCTTTGGATTGGCCTAGTGTGCCATGGTACCTCACGACGAGCAATATGAATCGCCCTTTCTATCTATGGTTGCTTTGTATGCAAGAAATCACACCATTGATCAACATCTTTATTACAATGCTAATGATATTTCAACTAATTACTATGATTTTCATATAGGGTTATATAGAGTCACACACCAACAATTAAAAAAGATTTATCATATAGGTCACATAGCACTAAGGTCCTCAATATAACATAAATGCTTTTGATCATGAATCCCCATGCAACCATTTAAGAGGCCACATGACAAAAGTAAAAAAAATTTATTTGACCATGTAATTATGTCACCAAAATATATCAAATCTATGACACCTAGAATATTAATAAACTAAATGTTTTTATGACATCACCGATTTAACATAACATTATGTCATAAAATCTTAAAAAACCTGTCAAATTACTTGTTTAATAATATATATGTACTATTTCTTATCTCATGATTTTGTCTTGTATGTCAAATCTCAAGAAAAATAAAATTTATAACAATATAAAACTAGTTTTAAACAATCCAATACTACCACAATGATCTTTGAATTGATTTTCTTACATTCCATCATATAAAAAATATATTTTATGTAAAATTCCTACAATAAAATATTCTCATAAAATCTAGAAAAGATTATGAGAATATTGAATGACATTTGAAGCATGCAAGCCCATGTGGGGGACCCTCTCACGTGTCAAGAGAGGAAAAGAACACGCCTGGAACCCGATATGGATACGAAAGATAGTTTTCTTCACCATCACACTTGGAAAAAAGCTTCTTTAACTATTCTAAAAAAAGTAGAATAATCGTTTCTGCTAATTCTAGAAATATCACATGTACCTTGTATCACATTTGCATCCAAGTATGATTGAACCTTAATCAAAATAGTCTCTGCAATTTTATTTTTCATTTTTTTCAAATCAAGCATTTTTCATCATTTCCTTTGCTGACTTTTTTAGTGAAATATGACTTAAAGATGATCCAATGCAAAAAACGATTTTTTAATAGTTCCTTTGCCACCAACATGTATCTACAACAAAACATATGAAACTCAAATTATGTTTAATAGATAAATAATCCATGTTATCAAGTGCAAATCAAACTTAAATGACATATACAAATCAAATAAACAATTTGAAAAACATACTTAAATGCTCAGTTTTTTTTTTCTGATTACCGCTATGTGTAGATAAGTCATGAATATTTTTCATCAGTACTCTCTTTCTTTTCCTCTTCATCATTGCCTTTTTGATAACTTTTATATCAACAACAGATTTTAAAACTCTCGGATCGCAACTTTTCCATGGATTCTAACATTTCTTGGTTTGATCCCCAAAGAGTAGTGACTGTAGCATTCAACTTTGACATAGCATTCTTGAGTGCATTGTTTTCAGCACTAGTGTGTTGCACATAATGGAAAATAGAAATGTTAATCTCTTGAAAACATCATCTCTATTGCCACGCGTTTTGCCACGCAATGCTTCCACGCGAACTCGTGACTTAGCTGAAAATTTTCCCTTTTTTAATGGTGTGGCTCATCCACGTGTGGCACATCCACGCTAAAAACTTTCAAGCAATCCTACCAGTAAAAAATGAGTTGACTGTGGGTGCGGGAGGAGGGAAAACAATTTTAAATTTTTGCCACGCAAAGCACAGCCACACAAAAGATTTTAAAATCCAATTTTTTTTTAATATCACGTGTATAAATTGGTGTGGCACAACCACGCATGGCAGAGCCACGAAAAGTCATTAAATAACAACCTTTTCATGTGATATGTAATCTGGAGATTTGCCCATGCGTGGCAAAATACACAAAAAGAAAAATTTGGATTTGCCAGGCGTGGCAAACAATTGACTTGTGATTTTCAAAATGTCTACTATACGTGATTTTTTTAAATTAAATTAAAAACTCGCTAGGTTAGATATCAAATATTTTGATTTCTCTAGTACTGTCATATGTTACGAATTGTTATCGTTTTATATTCAAGTGGGGGCTAAGTCCATTATTTTGAACCCTTTTTATTCCCTTGTATTAAAACCACTATACGAAGAGATTTATGGAAAGGGCAGATTGCTTGAAATTATTCACTATTGCAAACAATAACTAATGTCAAGATATGTCTATTTGTCCATCGCAGTGGGGGTGTGCGGGTAGAGTTGTTGACTGTCACTGGATAGGTGTAGTGATATCCAAGGAGCTTAGCTCCGTAAATGGCATTGCCAAGTTTTATATCTTGTATATCACGACCACTAATTGCTTAAAATGTATGAAAAGAAAAATGTCTAATAAATTTACCTCCAAAAACCTTCAGTCCTAGTATTGGAAAGGCATTACTATAAAAATCTTCAACCTTCCAAAATTTTCCAAAAAGCAAGACTTATGCACAATCTTCAATAACCCATGTAGCATGGGTGGCTTCTAACTTCTAATACTTTCCACGTTGGTTGTGATAAATGAGATGCCTTTATAACTTAATGCTCTCGGGGCTATCCCCAAGTGCGATCGCATTTTTCAAGGGCTTTCCCTCCAATTTCATTTAATAATTTTGAATTTTTGAATCTACGTTCTAGTTTTAGCGCGCAAGAAATGCTACTATTGCTCTTCCCTTCCAATCATTCAATCATTCTGCATTCTTCTTCTCTCTTCTTCCTGCTGCCGTTGCTTCCTCTCTTCGTCTTCCCTTTTTATTCAGTCTTTTAGTTGTGTAGTGTGGCAAGTTGATCGCCAGCATTATGAGAATTCTTCATACATCTACATTGTGGAGCTCTTTAGGGGACTGGTTGATGGGAGCCGTAGTGCCTCATTGCGGCACGACAACAGCACAATCGTCAGAACACAACAGAAGATCAAGGGATAGTAGCCACGGTACAGCGGATGTGCTTGGACCTAATGTGGTTTGCAGTATATTCGGTTGTCGCAAAGGTAATATGAGCCTTTGTATACAAAAGAATGTCAAAGAGCCACCGCTTTTGCTCTTGGAATTTTCCATGCCTACATCAGTTTTGCTGAAAGAGATGTCATCAGAATCATTGCAGATTTTACTGCAGTGCGTGCGACCCCCGGTCGCGGCTGGCCAAATGTCACAATCTATCTTTTCTGAGCCTGTGTGGAGCATGTGTTGTAACGGTGCTGAGGTAGGTGTTGCGGTCAAGCGAGAGGCTTCAAGAGCTGATCAGAAGCCTTTTGCGCTTGATTCGTAAAGTTTCAGTAGGTTTGGTTGTGATACCTGGAAAAACTGTACAAGCAAGGATGAAGATACGATTTGCATGAGAGCTATCTACGAGCGGGTAGTGAACTCGGCTGATTCGGAGTCATATCACATGATAAGCCCACAGGATGGCCCACGTCAAGAATTGAGTTTATTTCTGCTGCGATCTTAGAATCTCAGATCAACCATTGAATTTCTTTACATACTACTATGATGGTCGTAAACCACTGCCTTGAAAGATCGTTCAGCTCATGGCCGGATGTGCGCAATGGACGTCTATTTTTCGACTTGTAGGAACTATATGCGGAAAAAGTATCCTATTCAAATAAGTGCAAGTTTGCACGTAAAATGTGCCATTCTGCTTGTGAAACGATTGCTATTATGTCGCAATATTAAGGTGATTGACTTGATGTTGATCACACCCCAAATTCCTGACATTGGCTGCTATCAGTAGCTGAATAAGGGAGCTGAGAAGATATGATGTTGATCGCACCCCAAATTCCTCACAATGGTTGTCTATCAGTAGGCTGAATAAGGGAGCTGAGCAGATATTAATTGCTTATGTGATATCTTCTTGGATTCATAGCGACTGCATTCAAGTTATATAGAGTGATGAAAATTGTGTAGACTGAAAGATGTATGGTGTAAGCTCTATGTTTCAAAAATAATGTTTGTTGTTGACGCATCAATAAGAAGTTATGCCACGTTTCTATATCTGACTTGTTGTGTGATATGATGACAATACAATGTAAATAAAACAGTTCGACTCGTCTTCTGAAGTCGTCTCCTATATTGTAGTATACTGTGATAGCTTTGTCAAAAGAAACATGTGGTAGTTTCAGATGAAGCAAATATAGTTTTCTCTGACTGTCAAGCTGTCATCAGAATATAGGCTTGTCAAAAGTTAGACTTTAATCCTGACAACTGTGGATCAACATCAATAACGTCTATCCTCAATGAACCACTATGCATGTACAATGGCCTGTTCAAAGGGAACACAGAGCTAGAAAGTAGAGTGCATTTACAAAAAGATACTGAGTTGCCCTTGAAAGGAAGCCTTTCAGCAGTTAGTTGCAATTTTTGGGATGTCACGTGCATTAATCTGTGTGTGTGTAGTAGATCTTCTCTGTCTTATATTTCAAAAGATCTCTTTAGAAACAACCTTTCAGGTCTATATCTATGATATCTAAGAGTGAGTATGTGAATCTATGAAGATCTCTAAGAAAATGAGTGAGAAACAAAGAAAAATTCATTCACTTGCAATTTCTAAGAAAATCTCTAGCCACATTTTGAAATTGATCGCATTTATTATTTTAGCACAAACTTCACTATGAGTAGTTAGCACTACACGATGTTGTGTATCGAGCCTATTGAATTCTAGATATGAATTTGACTACAAATAAGATTTTTGTTGACTTTGAGTCCATCATGGAGGGACCATTTCCCCATGGAAGTCGTCAAAATGTTAGCCAATTTCTTAGCACACAAAATCAAGCTAATTTGAGTTTTTTTATGCAATGTTTCATGCTCCTTTTATATAAAGATGATAAGAAGACCGACACAAATTTGGCTTATAGAGCCCATATCAAGAGGGTCCCAATTCGTCCATAAGAACTACCGAAGATTTCAATTAAAAAGACTTAGAAGTGGCTCTAATGTAGGTTTTTTTAGTTGGCTATGTCATAATCCATCCATGTAACTTTGGATTTTTATAGTATATTGAGATATTTGAAATTTTTGTAAAACAACTTTCTCTCTGACACCTGAAAGGAAATCTAAGACCAAGGAAATCCAAAAGACCCAACATCAACCAAACACAGGCAATTTCAGAGTAACTCATTGAAGGACAATGATTAAGAGAAAAATCAATTACCCTATCAAGAAATGGGGCCATTCTAAAAATTGCCTTAAAAATTAAGTAATGGGCCTTCAAAAAAGGAATACTAGAAGTGGAAAAGACCCAAAATTGTATGACTAACGTACAAATGCCAATGTCATTTAAAAATGAAGAATGAAGGAAAGAATAGAAAAGAGAAAAAGTCTCTCCATTTTTGCTACACAAGAAAAAAAAAAGGTACACCACCTTAAAGCCATTCAGCATTCCCAATTGAAAATTTAAGGGCACATTTCATCAAAATAACCATGCATTTACCTTTAGAAGGGCAACATCAAGGTATGGTCCAATTGCATGCAAACTCTTTATGCATAAGTCCAATTACGGAAGGTGAGGGTGCTTAGCAATGAAGGTAAGGCGACGAGATATCACATGATGCTCTACATTGATTGGTATCTGATTTCCACCTAGGTGAAGGAAGACCCTTAAAAATATCAAGCATCTCGTTATATACATATAGGAAAAAAAATTACATCATTGATGTACAAAAAATTTGGCAATCCTAGAAAAATACAAGTTACAAAGGCACTTCTAAGGCCAATCTGTTTGTCAAACGTCTTGGTAGTTCATTCAGGTAGACTGGGGACCTTGTCGACAAATGGCTATATAGGCCAATTTAACATGTTAAAAAATTGGCTAACAATCTTCCCCATTGTAGTCCTCCAAAAGAAGTAGTGATCGTAGAATGCAATGATTTTGGTACACTATGTTTGGCATGGCTAGAATATCATTAGACTACTGAGTTGGGATTGTAATGGCCAAGTTCTCTACTAGGCTAACACCGTATCAAGCACCAATTTCTCTACTAGGCTAACATCCTATCAAGCACTTACAAGCACAAACCTGTAAAAATGACATCAATGGGCAACATTGAGGAAATCTTATGATCACCATAAGACTATAGCCTCACTAGATAGACAACTAGTGGACATTATCAACAAGTCACTGAGCATAAAGACTATAGCCTCACTAGATAGACAACTAGTGGACATTATCAACAAGTCACTAAGCATAAATATTACTTTGCTTCTTGACATAGCATATGCATAATCAACCAAACTTCGACTGTGAAAAGGTAACATACAAGTCCACACTCAAACCAACATGAATGAAATACTTCAAATGCATGACCAAGCTTGCACAAACTATGGTATCAACACATGTTTCATACCAGCACATGTGGCACATTTAGATCGATTGCTACATCACTGGTCTCCAAGTCAGGTTCTCGAGAATGGCACACGTGTAACCAAGATTCTCTCAAGTCAAAGCATATCCAGTAGATGCTTCCATAAAACATCCTAGATCTCCCATGATCCAATGAGTGGTCCAAGCCTCATCTTTGATGTATCTTACAAAAAAAGCACTGCTCCAAGCCACTTTACCCTGACATCCTATCTTGCCGATCCAAGTTGATTCTTCATTCATTTCCATGCTCCATGCATAGAAGTCTACCAAAGACTCAACAAATGAATGTACGCGAATCTCATCATAAGGTATACCTTCATAGCTCTCCAATTTTCCATATATACTAATGATAGCAACCATGCAAATTCAATCTTTCCATGTTTGATGTTGCCAACTCTGATTTGGTTAGTATATAGGTTTCACACTCGAAACTTATCTCACCATTGTATCCATCATGTTATCCTAACCAAAGTGAACGTAAATAAGATCCAACATCATGATAATAAATTCACCCATGATCCCTCACATATTAGGTAGGATAGCTCCATCAAAAACATTTATCCCATACCATCTAAACAAGTATCCATTACCCACTGAAGCTCCCCATGAATCTATCCACTTGTGGTGAAACTAAACTTCAACTAGATCCAACCAATAAATTACATCATGTATATCAAAGAATGATGTATAAAAGAAATAAGATGTGATGCCAAACTACAGAACATCTACCATGTAGTCCATGCCATCAAGATATGCACCATCTAACATAATACAATTCATATCACCTATGTCCATGTAGGCCTAATATATCCAAACCACAAAAGATAAATCACCATCAAACAAAAGATCATCCCCTATGCATCCAATGATGCACCAACCCTTTGCAATCATAGCATCTCCTTGAGTGCCATCTCCAATGGACTCATTGTTAGGCCAAGTTGCTAATAGAACACCTCTATGTATGTTTTAGTCATGACTATAGAATATCGGTTGTCATTGTTGAGAGACAAAGTAAAGTCATTTTTATAAGTTGTTATGTTAGAAGTCGAAGCAACCTAAGAAGACCATAAAGGACTATAAGCTATTTATTTACATGGAGTTACAATGTATGTTGTTTGTTTACAATTAGTCCTAAATTTGTGTATAAATATGACTACTTCTACTGGTTGAAGGGAGTAATTTTTGGATGTCAGTATGTCATTGAGACATGTTCATGCTCAGGTGAGAGGTTATTGTCCAAGCACATCACCACTCTAATTGTAGGGACTTTTATGTCAATCTTCAACCCTAAACCTAAGCACATGCATAGATTCTAGATATGAAGAGGATTCGAACATGTCACATGGTAGTTCGATCTCATGAGAAAGAGTGAGTATATGTTTAGATTCACAGCATGCTTATGATTCAACATCTAATGCTACGATCCATTAACCCTAATGCCCAAGATCAAGCTTACTTTTTTTCTCTCTCTCTCTCTTTCTCTCACACAAATAGAAAGAAGATGCAAATCCAAATAATAACAAAATAACAACAACACATGAGAGATGGAGCCAGAAAAAATAGAAAGGACATTCAATAGCAAAGGTTCCAATTCTTGATTAAACATGAAAAATGAACTACAAAGTACCACTATATATAGTGGATTTTAGGGCACTTGGCCTCAATGCATATTGGCCAATTCCTATTTCCCTTTCTCTTTAAATTTGAATTTGAGTGGGAATCATCACATTGGACTTACACACGCAGGGTGCAAAATCCCTCACACTTATTCACTACTTGTAGATCTTTGATCTAGCTAAGTATATATTGATGCATTTTGCAAAGCCCAATAGTATCCCCACTGAAATTGTTGATGGTCCCATGACACCTCATGGATATGGCTTTATTTCGGACTTCCCGATAGATTTTGATCAAGTAATAGACCACTTTTTCCATGAGTTCCAGTTGTGCCACATTTTGATCTTGGGTGTGAGGTAAAAAACATTTGTGTGCCCCAACTAACCACTTCGAGGTCATCTAGGTAACAGATTTATTTTCCCTTTGATATACCGATTATCGATGCACGATAAATGATCTTGTGCAATTCAGTGCTCTTAAAATCAATGTGGATATAAAAGCATTCTTCAACTTCTCAAATGACTCCAAGGCTTCAATGGTCTAGATTATAGATAGGTTGTCTAAGTTGGCAAAAAACAAGATAAAAATACGATAGTAATTCACATGTTCCATAAAAATGTAAACTTTTCAAATCATGCTTGGAAAAAGACATATTATGACATTAAAATTGTGATTTGACTAATATTTTTAAGTTCGTTTTGAAGGAGAAATAAAGACTGACAAGACTTTTTTTTATTCATTTTGTTTTTAAGGACAAAGCATGATTGATATGACATTCTGGTACAAGAGGACATGTTTCCTTTGAAATTTTGGTGATTTTTTTGAAAGGACAAAGGTGCATTAATTATGTTTTGATTTGATATAAAACATGTAGATGATTTGAAATTGGTACAAAATGACCATGTCTTCTTAAACAATTTTGTGATTTTTTGAAAATGACAAATGTAAATCTATGATTTGATGTGGCATAAAATTTGTGAACATTAATTTGTTTATAAAGTTTTAAGTGATTTTTTTATATGTATGTCCTAATGTTGTAAAAAATATCGATGTTTTTGAACCTTTGGTGTGAGGAGTGTTGGATTATTCTCGTGCTTACTAATCGACTAATCGGTTTTAATCCTCATCCATTGTTTATCCAGTTCTGGTTTTTTTCCCATGTTTTTACACAGTCTGCAGATTTACAAGTGTTTTTACACAGTTTGTAGAAATACATGGAGTTTGACAACAGTGTCACATTTTTTGCCTCTCAGGAATTGCGAGTAAAAATACAGAGTCGCATCAAAGTGCCTCAAATGTTAGGAAATGACTCTGGCAAAGTGTGGGGCTACCCCAATATTAAGAAAATGAGATTTTATGACATTGTCGCTTTTTTCACAAAAAAGCCGACACTGTAGCCTTTTTGCGACATTGTCGCCTATGGTAGTTTTAGTTCATTTCTACAGAGTGACAGTTTAGTTCATTTATGCAGACAGACTATTTACGGCCAATTTTCACAGCTTATTAGCAATCAATTTCTGAGAAGGAACCGCATGATTGCCAGCGAACACCAGCCAACTGGCAATCGCATTTGATGACCTAATTACTTAATATAAATCAGTTGTTCACACATCTCTTTTCAAGTTCGGAAGCAATGAATCAACATTGTGAATTTTAAAGGAGTTGAGTGTTATTACACGACACTTCTTGCGCTCTTATCAAGCAGATCATTCATAATCAGAAAGTATTGTTATTAGCTCTCTATCAGGCTTTCAAGCTTGAACTCTCTTGAGCATTCTAGTTCAGTTTTTTAGAGATTTATTTTAGAGTTGCTATTGCGCTACTGCTTATCAGCAGAGCTGCTTATTATCAGACTTATTCTCATTTACTCAAAGGCAACTTAAAGTGCGCAGTTTATATCCGCTATTGTTTTGCACTCATTACCATCTGATTTTATTTTTCTGAATCAATACTATCTTCTTATTGTGTTTAGTATATGTCAAAATGCATGCATCTCTGTATTGCTTTTGTAACTGATAGAAATTGTTTGAGAATTCAATACTTTATGTTTGGCTACGTAATCACTTAGTATCTAGCGATTTCAAAGCTAGTTGCTAAAGATTAAATGTGATTTTCATCACTACTGCTTTGTTTAATTTTTGATAGGCATAGTCATGCATTGGAAGTAGGAAGTTTTTGCATTACATTATCTATCCTATTTTTGATATGGTATCAGAGCGTTGATTCTTCTTTAGGGCCTAATACTATTTCGATATCAGAGCGAAAGCTCTAATACTTGATATCCTTCATGATATCAAATTGATATCATATTCTTTAGTTCCTTTCATCGTTTCAGTATCAGAGAATTGATTTCTTGTTGTTGGCATTACTACATCTTAGCATCATCAATACAATCGACAGACTAAGTTTCAGATGGATTCTCAAAGTAAAGTTGGTCTTATTGCGGACAAGCTGAATGGATCCAATTATCATTTGTAAAAATTTAAAATGAAAACCTTGCTAATTGCCAACGAGTTATGGGATGTTATTACATATATAGAAGTAAAACTTGAAGACGACACATAAGACTCAAAGTGGAAATCAAAGGATGGTAAAGCTTTTGCACTTATTATCCTCAATATATCAGATACACAGATTGGACATATAGCTGAAGCTAAAACTTCAAAAGAAATTTGGGACATCTTGAACTCACTATATGATACTGAGGGACGTAACTACTAAGTTACATATACAAAGGAAATTCTTCACATTCAAGATGTCTAATGGTGATTCTCTTCAGAGTCACATTAACCAGTTTAAGTATCTCTTGCAACAGATGGCAGCTATCGGATTAGTCATAGATGATCAAGATGCAATTATGACATTGCTTTCAAGCTTACCCTCTACATATGAGAACTGGGTGATGATCATATCGGCACATTGAGATTTAGCTCTTACTAGAGTTATCACTATGTTGCTGCAAGAAGACAATAGAAGAAGTCAAGACATTTTGTCTACTTCCTCCTCTCAGGCTCTATATGTCATCAAAGGCTCTAAGCGACAAAAGTAGAAAAGCTCCAAGAAGGTTGCAACGAATCAAAAGCTAACTCAAAGTCAAGAACAATCATCAAATCCACAGTCGAAGAAGAAGATGTTTTGTAGGTATTGCAAGCACAATAACCATGAGATGAAGGATTGCCGAATTCTCCAAGCGAAGAATGTAGCCAAACAGCTCAATCAACAAGCAAACACAGTTTCATCATCTCCCCAGGTCAAAGTGGATGAAGGTGCATTCATGGTCAAAGACCAAAGCACATTTTTGGAGGATTCATGATTTCTTGATTCTGGAGCAACTCAACACATGACCAATCAACATGAGTTTTTCAACTCCTACATGCCTTACAACACAAAGAAATTTGTTCATCTTGTTGACAATAGTACTCACACTATTGAAGGTGTTGGTACTGTAAGATTGCGATTCTAGGATGATCAATTCAAACTACTATCAAAGGTCTTATATGTTCCTAAACTCTCTACAAATTTGTTATTAGTAAGTAGAATTATAGATTTAGGTCATAAGGTAGAATTCAAATCTGATCAATGCAAAATTATTGATAGGAGTAATAAGATTCTTGCACTCAATAAGAGGCAGAGTTACTTATATAGATTGGCACATTGTTATTCTGAGTCTAGCCAAGTCTTGAAAACCTCTGTTCTAGTCAATAAATCACTACTATGGCATCATCGCTTAGGAGACATTCCATGGTTTTTGATCTCGACTATCCTTCTGGTAAGGTCGATCTCCCTGTCTGTCATAGCTGCATCTTTGGAAAGTAAGCTAAGATTCCTTTTAGATCAAACCATAGGCATGCAGCAAAAGGTCTGTTAGATGTTGTTCATACAGATATATGTGGACCTATGAAAACTCCTTCATTGCTAGATGCAAAGTATCTCATTACTTTTATTGACAAATTCTCCAGAAGAATAGTTGTTTATTTCATTAAACAGAAATCAGAAGCTTTCATCAAATTCAGACAATTCAAAGAGCATGTTGAGATGGCAAATGAATCAAAGCATTGAGGTCAGATAACGGGGGAGAATACATTTCCACCGAATTCAAGGAGTATCGTCTTAACAACGACATTGAGCAACAATACATTACCTCCTATTCGCCTCATTCAAATGGTCTTGCTGAGAGAAAGAGTAGGACCTTAGTTGAATCGGAAAAGTGCATGTTATCACATGCGACACTTTCAAAGTCCTTCTGGGTTGAAGCTGTTTCGATAGCAACCTATATTCAAAACAGATGTCCTACTAAAGGTCTCTCAAACAAAACACCATTAGAAGTTTGAACAGGTACCAAATTTTCTTTATTAAACCTACGAGTTTTTTGATGTACTACTTTTGCACAGATACCTCGTGATCTCGGGAAGAAGCTCGACTTTCAGAGTATCAAATGTATTTTCATCAGCTACACTACTTTAGATCAAGCCTACAAGTTTGTCGATCCCATCGAGTCAAAGATATTCACTAGCCGGGATGTCATCTTTATCGAATATTAGTTTATCGACCTCAAGGGAAAAGGTAAAGCCCACATAGCTGACTCTTCGGATTCATCCAACACATTGAGCTTCCCGGTTCCTCGGTCAACTATTCTCATTGAAGGTACAAGCTCTTCTACTTTTGACGAACAACAAATCAATGATGAATTAAAAGATTATGATGTTGTAGTTCAGTAACTACAGTATGATGGAAATGATCAACTTCCTCTATTACCCAGAAGATCTTCAAGAGCAAGCAAACCACCTAACCAGTATATCGACGAGTTTGCAGCCTACCTTGTTCATGAATCGACGTCTGTCCAAGAAGCACTCAGTCAACCTGATTCAGAGCTCTGGAAAGAAGCTATGGATAAAGAGTATTCATCTTGTATCAAGAACCAAACATGGAATTGTCGAATTACCTACTAGCAGAAACGTAGTTGATTGCAAATGGATTTTCAAAGTCACATACAATGCAGATGGAAGCATCAACAGGAGAAAGGTACGACTTGTCACCATAGAATTTTCTTAGGTATATAACGACGATTACATTGAGACCTTCAGTCCAGTAGTCAAGCATTCTTCTATTTGACTTTTCTATCATTTGCCGCTGCAGCAGATTTGGAAATACATCAAATGGATGTACAAACAACATATCTCAATGGAGTTATCAAAGAAGACATTTATATGGTACAACTCGAAGGTTATATTATCAAGGGTAAACACAATCATGTGTGTAAACTCCATAAGACACTTTATGGCTTGAAGCAATCTGCTCGAGCATGGTTTCAAAGGATTAATATTTTCCTTATTGATCACAACTACACACCTAGCTCTTCAGATTCAAATGTTTATTTCAAAGTAGTGCAAGAGCCTTTTATCATTATCACTTTATACGTGGATGATACATTGCTTTTTAACAACAGTATCGATCTGATAAAAGAGGCCAAGACAATGCTGTCCTCCAAATTCGACCTTACCAATTTGGGCGAAGCTCATTTATGCCTTGGTATACAAATTCACAGAGACAGAAAATAGAAGTTGGTCTACATTACACAACATAGGTACATCTACAACATGTTAGTCAGATAAAATCTGATTAATTGCAAGTTAGCTCTCTCACCAATGGAACCAGGTCTCAAATTGTCAAAGGACTAGTGTCCCCAAACAATTTATGAGAAGCAGCAAATGCGTGACTATCCTTACCATTCTATCATAGGATCTCTTATGTATGCCATGATCTGTACCAGGCCAGACATAGCTTTTGCAATTAGTTCTCTCAGTTAGTTTATGACTAATCTTTGTGTAACACATTGCAAGGCTCTTATCATAGTCATGAGATATCTTTGAGCTACTATGGACTTTTGCATTTGTTATGGAGTAGTCAGCAATGACAAACTCAATTTACTCAGTGGTTACACGTATGCAAGTTGGGAGGAAATGTAGAAACTCGTAAATCCACTTCCGGATTTACATTCTTCCTCAACAATGGTCCAATTTCCTAGAACAATCGCAAGCAATCTTCAATAGCTCTATCTTCCACTGAATTAGAGTATATCGCAGCCTCTCTAGCTAGAAAGGAAGCAATTTGGTTTAAGAACTTATTCTCAGATATCGGTTTGAATCAATATGCCCCGACATCATTATTTTGTGATAATCAAAGTGCGATTGTTTTATCAACCAACCCTAGATTTTATTCTAGGAGTAAGCACATTGAACTGAAGTATCATTTCGTCAGAAGTAAAGTTCTCAACAAAGAGGTTAGCTTGTAGTATTGTAGAATGCAACATATGACAACGGATATTTTTACCAAAGCATTAAGTTTGGAAGCACATAGAAGATTAGGTGTAGAACTAAGTTTGAAGGTCAAGGCATCCAAGGATTCAGATTAAGAGGGAGTGTTGGATTAATCTCATTCTTACTAATCGACTAGTCAGTTTTAATCCTCATCCATTGTTTATCCAGTTCTGCGAATTTTTCCATGTCTTTACATAGTCTGCAGATTTACAAGTGTTTTTACACAGTCTTATGCAAAAATACATGGAGTTTGACAACAGTGTCACATTTTTCGCCTATCAGAGATTGCGAGTAAAAATGCAAAGTTGCATTTTTTGCAGTTTTCAAAGTGTCTCAAATGTTAAGGAAATGACTCTGGCAAAGTGTGGGGCTACTCCAATATTAAGGAAATGAGATTTTATGACTGTCATTTTTTTCGCAAAAATGCCGACACTGTCGTCTTTTTGTGACACTATCGCCTGTGGCAGTTTTCGTTCCTTTCTGCAGAGTGACAATTTTAGTTCATTTATGCAAACAGACTGTTTACGGCCATTTTTCACTGCTTATCAGCAATCAAATTCTGAGAAGGAACTGGATGAATGCCAGCGGACACTAGCCAACTGGCAATCGCATTTGCCAACCTAATTACTTAGTATAAATCAGCTATTCATACGTTTCTTCCTACACCATAGATTCATTTGTGTTTCTTGTGGATGGTGTGGATTACAATTCCATCTATTCCAAATAGCCAATAGGAAACAAGGGGCAAGGGCCACCCCAAAGATAAAAAGACACCATTTGTAACCATTTATTGTGCTTTACAGAGAGGAGGAGACTCTACTATTTTGTAAGCTCAAGCATCCTCATTTGATAATCAATCTTGCTTATGCCCTTGTTGTGATTTGCTTGTTGTTTTAGTTTCCATTGTTTTTGCTTTATGCTAACTAAAGTTTCTCCATAAGCATGAGCATGACATTTGAGCTAAAATCCATCTATACCCTCTTCTCTACCTCTCTCTCTCTCTCTCTTTCTCTATTCTACCTCTCTCTCTCTCTCCTTCTCTATTCACCCTCCATCAAGATGAATGCATGTGGTTAGAGTTAGTGAAAGTAGTGTAAGTGGAAGATACATGTCTTTATAAAGAGAATAAATTCAAGCATGTTGTTTTGTTATTATCTTTGTGAACCAATGTGACTGATGTAATTGCAAATAAAAAATTGTATATTAGGTTTTCAAATCAATGTTGGAAGATGTGATGCAGCAGAAAGAGCCAAAGGAATGTAATTGTGTGTTGTTTTCTTCGAATAATGTCTAGAAGAAGTGGATAAAATTCTTGAGGAAATGGTAAAATAAAACCCAACACAAAGAATGATTTGAAATCAATCACTCCATATCTTGTGCAACTTCTACAAGGTCTATTGGAGATTGAAACTGAAACTCTTATTGACAAATTATTGAGTGGATCAATTGTGTTTGACAAGAAAGACTCCTTTGAGTTTTCCGATAATGTCTTATCTTTGATAGAATATTGTGACCTTACAAAAAATAGATGAAACATGGGGAACACAATATTGGATCACATGAAAGAGGAATATATAATGGAGTTAGTTTATCACAACCAGATGCATTCAAGAGATATCAAATATCAAATAGCTTTATTGATGATATGTGTAGCAGATGTCCTTCTTGGTGTGAGACGGCTTCTAAAAGGGCTGTTAAAAGAAGTGACCTACCTGCAATTGTTCAATCATGTTTAAAATCAAAATATGATCTCATCAAACATAAGTTGGCGAGTACTAATTTAAAGCCATGGGTGATCTCGTACATTATTTGTATATTATTTTCATTTATTCTTGTCAAACAACTATGAACTATATTTATATCTCACAATTTGTATGAACTTGTAGGCAACTATAAAGTCGTTGTAGATGCTTTATTGGTGGACTGCTAGGCCGAGCAAGCATTACCAGACTAAGCCATGGGATATCTTTGGTTGACTCACCCACCCACATTGGATTTTTTAGATGATTTTATAGTGAGGTCAGAAACCATAGCTGCATCGTTCAAATGTCATGGTTAAGCTTGTCCTCCATGGGGCCATCACCCACGGACATGATTCCAAATTTGTAGACACTCTTGTCTTCGATTTTCAACCAAAGGATCCATTTTCAACTGATTCTGACAATGACAAAGAAGTTGTTGTTAATACAGGTATGCAAGATGTCTCTAATGAAGGTGTCCCTAGTATAACTTACGATGAGCAAATTGTATGTAACGAAGTTGATCCAGTTACGGCAAGAGAGCAAGACCTTGACAAAAATGAAGAGCCTCAAAAAGGTATATGAGGTTGTTATGGTACAATAATAATGTAGAGGTTGTAATCTTGACACAATATTGTCATTTGCATTTACAGTTTACTTTTATGTACTACACAATGTCATCTATTCAGGTTGTTGCTATTTTAAATATACTACTATTAGATTTTACATTTGGTAGGAGCTGTTGATTTTTTTATGCCATTTTTTTATTCACAATGGTTTGGTATGTTTGTGTTCTTTTGTACAACTTTCACAAGTCTTGTGTGTACAATTTTCAATTTTTTAATAATATAATTACACATTTCAGAACAATAAAATAATGATATTACATAATTCTAGGTTTTTTTGCGAATGCTGATAGAGCAAGATAATGTCGAGAGCGAGAGAAGGAAAAAAAAGAAAGCCTTATTAACGTCTTTCCCATGCCCAAAGGCATATAAGATGAACAAGTACATCAAAATGGATGGCACCAAGATGGAGCAATGTCGTCAAAACAACAAAATTAAAACCAAACTAACTAAGAAGAGAAAAATATCTCTTAAGTGCTCTAACTCTCAACCTAACTCTGAATAGTAAGCTTCAATGAAAGGCTCTCACACAGGAGGCAACTTTAAATACTAACAGTTTGAAAATTCAATATTGACTAGAAGGCTCTCACATGCATCACTGAGTGATGAGTTCCAAATGGGGTAACTAGGAAATGTTCATCATTTCAAAAAATAACTCTTTTTCCTATCGCATTTGCTTCCTCAATGAGCTGCTTTTATTCCTTCCACTGTAAGGTAGTTAGATCCTCATTAACAAAAATGTTACTACCTTTAAGACGTCCACGACTCTTAAGAACTTCATTATGATAATCAGTGTATTTGAAACGGATGAAGACAATTGAAGAGTCGAGCTTACTGTGCCAAGCTGCTTCCATGTCGGCTTCCTCTTCCTCATAGGAAAGTGAGGCCATAAGTTCTTTTGCTGCAAGTACGGGGTTGGTTTCGGAAAGACCTCTGATGTGGACATTTTGAGATTTGTATTCTCATTTGGCTTGTTCTTCCATCACCTATGAAACTAACTTATTGCTTTTTGCTTTAGTATTTCTGAGCATGTCGGCCCAACTTTTTGTCAAGGTCTGAATTTTCTCCTCCAGTGCTTTGATCTAATCGGGGTTCACTTCTGGAGCTTTGCTAAATGCATCCATTTGAGCTTTGAGGCTTGAATTTTCTGTTTCAAGTGTCGTTACTCGTTCTTGAAGAGCCAACATATCCGTATACATACTGGTTATGAGAGACACTAGACCGAAAAGGGGTGGCGCACTGCATGTATCACATAGATCGCTGAGGGACGTCATGGAAGCGGGAGTTGGAGATGAGGCTGGAAGAGGCGGTGATGGAGGAAGTTGCTTCTTTTATTTCTGACAGGTAGTAACCTAGTATGATTCCATTAAGCATAGACCTGTGGGTGGCAAAAGAGAGCCACTAGATAGGCCACGTTTTTCTGACTGAAAGGTGATGAAGATGGAGTCTGATCAAAAGCATTGATGGAGCACAATTTTTGATTGATAAATGCGATGGAGATAATGCATTGGAAATAAGACCTAAACTGGCCCGAAATGCAATGGAGTCTGGGCGCAGTGGGAGCTCTGACAAATGTGATGATGACGTGTTGGGAAAACCAAACCTGAAATGTGCTGGAAACCTGGGTGCTAGTAGGCAACCTTCATAGACTGTCATCTCCAGTGTCCATCACCAGCAACTAGCACCCGCAACCATCCATCGCCCACACCCATCACAAGAGAGAGAGAGAGAGAGAGAGAGAGAGAGAGAGAGAGAGAGAGAGAGAGAGAGAGAGAGAGAGAGAGAGAGAGAGAGAGAGAGAGAGAGAGAGAGAGAGAGAGAGAGAGAGAGAGAGAGAGAGAGAGAGAGAGAGAGAGAGAGAGAGAGAGAGAGAGAGAGAGAGAGAGAGAGAGAGAGAGAGAGAGAGAGAGAGAGAGAGAAAACATGTTTTATCGGCACAATGTACTGTCATGCTTGTAGTGTGTACATTTGATTCATTCTCTAGTTATATCATTGAAATTAACAACAAAATTGTATGTATAAAGAGAGTGCATGTATTAAGAAAAATAACACTTGAACATAAATACAATGCATAGTTTTTCTATGCCGAAACATAATGCCACATTTTGTAGAAAATAAGTACAAACATGACGACAATTTCATAAGATTATGTGTAGTGCATTGAGCTTTGTTTTTGAACAATTAGAAATTCGAGTTGAGCACAATATGTGTTATGAAAAGAACATTCAAACAAGTATTTTCACGATGATTTGTTTGTGGGTAATGAAAAACAGCTTTTGGCAATGGATGAATTTTCCTTTATTAATATATTAAGACCAGGACATGAGGAAGATTTGAATATCACACAGAATTAGGAGTCCAACTCGAGCGTTTCAAATTTGCCAAGAATTGATGGAAGCAAAGTAAATATTGAAAGCCTTGATTAAGCTTTGATTATTAATTGCTCTCAAAGACTTATTTCTTATGGATGTTGAAATTTATTTGCTTGAATAGACACAATTATAATTTATGTGCCTCTCTTAAACTACATTTTTACTTGAATAGACATAATTATTTATTTCCTTTTCTTAAACTACCTTTTTACATGAGTGAATTGTGTCAATACAAGTTTTCTTTCGTGTTGATCCACAAAATGAACCTTTGTTGGAGGGTTTGCGGATCCCAAGGCAACCCTAACCCTAGTTAATAAGTGAGAGGGATTTGGCACCATACATGAACCCGTTGATCACATAGAAATTTGATTAGTTGAAAGTCAATAAAAGGACTCTAGGCCTTTTTGTGGGACTTTTAATGTCGCAGGGCTTGAATGTCAAGTTAGTGAATAAAGTTGGGTTTCCCTCCAATTTGGATGGTTCCCACCCTTTTTTAAATTTGAATAATTAGAGAGGCAGAAATGGACTAATAGGATTCAGAAACCAGGGTCCTCCTCTCTACTATAAAAAGGGACCAACTCGAGTTCCTACACATGTTCATTTTCTCATTTCAATAAATTAAATTGGTTCTCTATTGAAATGGATTGATGAATGTCCTTGCTCTCTATCACTTTTCCTCCATCTCTCATGCTTTCTTTGGATTTTGTTAGTTATTGGATCTGATTGTTATTGGGATCGCATGTTGTTATACTTTTTATGAGAGAGAAAGGGAGAGAGAGAAAGAGTAAGCTATCTTTGTTGTGGATCTAGTGTTAGTGGATGTAGTGTTATTGCTTAGGGTTAATGGATGTTAGAGATGTTAATCTTCCATTCATGTTGAAATCTGAACGATACTATTGCTCTCATGGGAACAAATCTATGCGTGACAACTAACTTCATCTCTTTGATGCTAGATTGATTAGATCTTGGATTCAAGTTAGGCAAGGAAAGAAACCCACTATAATTTTGGCATCGTTGCCGGAGAGCTACGCCAATTTTTCAGTTTGCAGCATGTTTGTTGGATGGTTAGCTTGCATTAGACATCTTGCCGTGGCATGAATAGTGTTAGATCTGTATTTAGAGATAGTTGGGAGTGATTTTGCTTGTTTGAAATCTAATCTGATTGTAGAACAAGGGAAGCTATTCAGATCATCAATCTTAAGATCCATTTGGATCTGAGATATCAGTAAAAACAACAAAAATCTGTCAATACTACCAGATTTTGGTCAAAAGGAAGCAAAAATCGTCATGAAAGCTGATAACTTTTTGCCCTCTTTCAGGAAACCTTCGTCAAATTGCAGACACCTTTGGTTTTGATCATAGAACCTTCAGTTTGAAGGGCGAACAATTCTTCCCAACAGATTTCTAGACTGAGGGTACAGATTGGGAGGTTGTTAAAAGAGTCCTTATCACACGGTTCAAACCTTAGAAGTTTATGGAAGACCCTTTTCTACTTTTAAGTAAAATTTAAATGGAAAAGTGGGAAATGGTTTGAGATTACATTGAATGGGTGAAACGTCTCAGATCTGAGTGCAAATCTGAGTTGATTAACGAAAATGCCATGATTATGTGATTTTTGTCAGGTCTACCTAAACGAATCAGACGTGAGCTAAAATGCCATAATGAGTATGCACTCTTGCAAAATGCTATGGACGATGCAATTCGGGAGGAGGATGAAGATTCAGATGATGAGCCGAATATCAGTATGTTGCTTTATACAACAGGACAGACTACTACCACATCCACCACTATTGCATCAACAAATGCCAATGCTACTACTAGTAAGATTAATATTTCATTGGGAGAGTTCCTGAAGTTGGTGCCAAAAGCAAAAAAAGTCTTAGCGCAAAAGTTAGCTCAAGCAAATCCAGAAGTCCATCAAGATTCACTTTTTTGTGTTAGATTTGAAGAATCTAATGAAGTACTCCATGTCAGAGCCGCTTGAGAAAGTGAACAAAAGAATATCACCATGTTGATATACCATAGACAATTTCCTAAGGAAGCAAATGTGGTAGATGGTGGTTTAGGAGTTAGCCTAATTTCTACAAAGCTATGTGAAAAATGGGGCCTTACAAAGATCAAGCCCGCAACTTTTGCCATTAAGCTAGCTGATCAAACGATAGTTTGTCCGCGAGAAATGGTTGAAGATATACCTGTCAAAATTGTGAGAGTACAGTTTGTCACTGACTTTCGTAGTAATGGACTTACCAGAAGCACCAAATGTCTACCGAGTTCTATTGGGACGTCCATGGTTACGAGTTGCGCAAGTAATTCATAACTGGGGTACCGGGAAAATCACTTTTGAAAATCATAAACGTGTAGTCAAAGTTGATCCTGCAACTTGGACTATCAAACCAGTGGTTCAAGAAGAGGATGATAATTCATCAACAATAGATCATACTTGTGAATGATCAGAGAAAAATTTGGGAGTTCATTACGATTCTCAAACGGATACTGTCAACTAGAATGAAGCTCTTGCAATGATTGATTGTACAGCAGGATATATGTGTTAACAAGATAATCAGACAGATTTGAATGAGATTTTCTTTTTGGATCAAACTTTGGATAAACCGACACTTTTTTATTGAATTGCTGAATGTCGCTTGAATATCAACGAAACCTATACTAGATCCGATTGAAGATGATCTCACACAAGAACACATATAGCAAATATCCATGCACAATACAAAGGAGAACGTGCGGGCAAAAAAACATTCGCGTGGATATAGCCATGGATTGGCATGGATATACGCGTAGATACGAGTGCGTGGATTATCCACGTATGGATGTTCCACGCAAATGTCTTTTCTGGCAGTAGATCGGTCGGACGTCATGAAATTCAAAATGCGTGGATTATCCACGCCAAGTTCGACTACCGACAGTCGAGCAAACCTCCGACACCCGAAGCCGAAAATAGGAATTCTAATTTTGTGTGGATAATCCATGCGTGGATAATCCACACCATAGTAAAAATAAAATAAAAAAATCTTGGCTTTTGCGTGGATACTGTGTGGATAATTATCCGCATGTGGATTATCCACGCAAAATTCGTTTTATCCACGCAAAATCCAGAGAGTTGAGGCCGTGGATACTACGTGGATAAATTTTTTTTTATATTCATGCGGTATCCACACGGAAAGGTTTCTGGAATTTCCGTGGATTATCCACATGTGGATAATCCACGCGTGGATAATCCACACCATAGTAAAAATAAAATAAAAAAATCTTGGCTTTTGCGTGGATACTGTGTGGATAATTATCCGCGTGTGGATTATCCACGCAAAATTCGCTTTATCCACGCAAAATCCAGAGAGTTGAGGCCGTGGATACCGCATGGATAATTTTTTTTTTATATTCATGCGATATCCACACGGGAAGGTTTCTGGAATTTCCGTGGATTATCCACGCGTGGATAATCCACACAAAAAAATTTGTCAAAAAAAAAAAACATTTGGCGCGAACCAAAATGTGGTCCACTCCAAAAATAGAGGTGACTTTCTATTTTTGTGTTGTGTGAGAGAGAAAAAAAAGAGAGTATAGATGGGAGCGAGAATGAGATGAGGATGAATGTGAGTGAGAAGATTGATAGTGTTTAGGATTTTTAGTCCATTGATGGATGTTAATAGTATGTGTTTTGTGATCATAAGTTTTAAGATTTTTTGTGTTTGTGATGTAGGTTTGGATATGAAAAATGAGCTTTCATTGCAAAGGATTCAAAGATCAAGTGCATGCAAAAGGAAAAGCAAAGATTGCAAAACAATGGAGATACAATAGTAAAGGTAAATTCACATTTATTTTGATTCATTTGATATTTGGTTGATAACTTAATGTGTTATCTATTTCCATTATTTTTTATTGTGCATTCTAGCATACAAATCATGTGCTAAAATAGATACATTGCATTGAATTCATCAATGGATACATTTGCATTACATAGATGTGCATTAAATAGATTATACATTGCATTGAATACATCAATAGATACATTTGCAATCAATAGATGTGCATTCAATAGACTATACATTTGCATTTATGGATTAAAAATATATGCATTCAAAAATTTTGCAAAAATGATGTGATGCCAAAACATTATATTGATTGATTTAAAAACAAGTACATTGATGAGAGAATAAATCCTCTCTTCCTACATTGCCTTCTACAAGGCCTTACATTTAATTTAAAAACCTCTACTCATCAGCACTTCTTCCCTCCTCGCTTCCTTCATCTTGTAGGTGTACGTTGGTGTCCACATCTTCAAACTCCCCGTCGCTTTCATTCACGTACTCTTCTACGTTCTCTTCCACATTTTCTTTCACATCACAAACACTTGAAGTTGTAGAGCCTCTCTACAAAATAGAATCAAAGATTTAATTAAATTGAGATTAAACTTACTTGTAAACAAACAATCACAAAACAATAAAGGTTAAGAGTTTACGATTGGAAACAATCCATGGGATTCTATAAAAGCCTTAAGGCCGACATATCCATAATCGTAACCTTGCTTGTACTCCGTGGCAGTCATGTGTCTTCCAAAATCACTAAGCCACATTCAACAAAAAAATATAGTTTAGCAATACAATATAGTTTAGCAATAAAAAACATTAACAATCTCATTACAAAAATATAATCATATTAAAAAATATTGCACTTACAAATTGAGCTTCTAGATTGCCCCTTCCTCTCGATCCCAAGTGACTTTGGTCATGTTTTAAGAGCTTCTCGGCGGTGTCCCGACGTTGTTGTTCATACTTTTGGGGATTGTTTTGCAACAATTTCTCTTTCACCTTCCTCCAATCCTTTTTGGAGCACCATCTAGGCTTCGTGGAATTCTTGGGATTCCTAACGGCTCTTCTCATCAATTGCCATTTGTTTCAAATCCAAAGGCACATTGTATTCAAGGCCCAAGTCCTACTAAAAGCATTGGATTGAGGGAATTCAAAATACAAAGTCTCTATTATTTTATTTTTGTCTTCAAGCAATTGGGAGGACCAATCGATCATGTATTCTTTACCAAAATATAAAACAACTAAATCATGCAAACGGGCATGAACTACATTGCCACGCGTATTTTTTATAACTCCACCACGTGGATTAAGATCATAATACACACTACACGATTCTTGGGAAGGGGCATCTTCGGAAGCTATTCTCTCGGATGAGTCACCCGAAGAAGATAACACAAGATTTTTGATTCTATCTCTTTGTTGAGGAGATAGATTCTCAAACCACTCTTGATTATATTCTTCGGGCTCCTCACGAGCTCTTATCCTAGATGGTCTCCCACTTGACCTTCGACTTGAAGACATTGTATCGAAGAAAAACTTTAAAAGCTAGAAAGTAGTGGAGAATGGGAGTGAAAGAGTATTGAAGACTTTTAGATTAGAAGAGTAAGCAATGAATAGAAAGCAAGAACAAAGAAGATCAATAGAGCAAGCAAAAGCAAGAGCAAGATCACTAGCAATGAAGAGCAACCAAAAGTAAGCAAGCAAGCGAGCAAGATCTATAGAGCTTAGAAGAGCAATAGCAAGCAAGAGCACTAAACACTAGATTAGAAAACCTATAAAACTTGAAAGCAAAAGAAGAGGAGCAAGAATGCTCGTGAAAATGCCATTTTATTGGCATTCAAGTTTCGTGTGGATTATCCACATAGAAGCTATCCACGCGTGGATAATCGACGCATTTTCTTTTTCTTCTCTTGACACGTGAGAGGGTCCCCCACATGGGCTTGCATGCTTCAAATGTCATTCAATATTCTCATAATCTTTTCTAGATTTTATGAGAATATTTTATTGTAGGATTTTACATAAAATATATTTTTTAATATGATGGAATGTAAGAAAATCAATTCAAAGATCATTATGGTAGTATTGGATTGTTAAAACTAGTTTTATATTGTTATAAATTTTATTTTTCTTGAGATTTGACATACAAGACAAAATCATGAGATAAGAAATAGTACATATTATTATTAAAAAAGTAATTTGACAAGTTTTTTAAGATTTTATGATATAATATTATGTCAAATCGGTGATGTCATAAAACATTTAGTTTATTAATAATCTAGGTGTCATAGATTTGATATAATTTGGTGACATAATTACATGGTCAAATAATTTTTTTTTACTTTTGTCATGTGGCCTCTTAAATGGTTGCATGGGGTCATTTAGATTCATGATCAAAAGCATTTATGTTATATTGAGGACCTTAGTGCTATGTGACCTATATGATAAATCTTTTTGATTGTTGGTGTGTGAATCTATATAACCCTATATGAAATCATAGTAATTAGTTGAAATATCATTTAGCATTGTAATAAATATGTTGATCAATGGTGTGATTTCTTGCATACAAAGCAACCATAGATAGAAAGGGCAAATGCATATTTCGTCGTGAGATACCATGGCACACTAGGCCAATCCAAAGAGATTTACCTTGAGATCATCACTCATCTTAGACAAGAGTTTAATCTAAGAGCTTCGAACATTGACTGCTATGTGGTCTTTAAATTAGTTGAGATAGATCTACACACACTATCTACTGATGTCTAACATTTGTCGGTATGAACCTCATTTTAATTGCTTGTCATGTGTTGCCCCACCCAAGCAATTTTCTTGATTGCAATGTTACTAGAATATTAGATTTACATTAAGCATAAGTAGAATTTACATGGATTAGATGTTGGCATATCTTTAACAAATTTTACTATATTTGTTCAAAACATACAGTCTCATAATGATTACTTATGATGTGGTATAGAGTAGTTGGCTACAATGTGTATATGTCATCATCATCAGATAGCGATTCATCTCATGATCGCAACAACAGGTATATATTGTTATTGATATTGACATCAATTGCACTTTATTTGTTATTTGAATATGAGTGTATAATTTTTTTGCAAATTTGTTCTTACAATGACATTTGATTGGAATTATGAATTCTAGGGCAATTATCGTACCTCCACGTGATTTAGAGAAAGAAAAAATAATTGAGCTCTATCACAGAAAAAAACAGCAATCAAGACTAAAGTACAATGAACAACTATTGACTGGTTCATCTTCAAGCTCTTTCATCAGTCGACGTAGACCGCCTATTGATCCATCACATGTATGCATATTGATTTATGTCATAATTTCTTTATTTGTAATAGTGATGTAATCCGATTTGCTCTTTGGATATAGTATATTGCTCTTTGGAAAGCCAAGACACCACTCCATCACAAATGAAGGTTGAAAATGCACTAAATGTACAAAGACTATTTTGTCACTTTTTGTCACATGTTACGATTCGTCACATGCTAGAATTTGTCAATTTTCACTTGAATGACAGTGAAAGAATTTGTGCAATTTGCAATTGGATTATTGGACCAGTTTCAGCCAAAATATGATGAGAGGACACCATGTACATGCACACAATGCAAAGGCCTTAGGATTCGGACAAGGAGGATTGTCAACGATCATATTTGGGCCAATGGAGTGCACACAGAGAATCTGAGAGTACGAGAGGTAAACTCTTTAAAGTGTTTTTCGAAAATGTTTTAATCTTTGACCTGATGACACTTCAAGTATAGTTTGGCCATATTGAATCACCCATAATAGACTTATTCACGTGAGAGAGAGAGAGAGAGAGAGAGAGAGAGAGAGAGAGAGAGAGAGAGAGAGAGAGAGAGAGAGAGAGAGAGAGAGAGAGAGAGAGAGAGAGAGAGAGAGAGAGAGAGAGAGAGATATCATGAAAGGTTTAAAGATAACCAACACTCCCAATTCTAGAAAGGTGCGTACCCCTTGTTTTCTTCTATTAAAGACATGGTTCAAATGTTTTTTGTTGGAAGATGAGTTCCACAAGAAAGCCCAAACGCTGTAGGGAGTGAGCATGTGGTGACATTCTGGAGTAGGATATAATCGTGTGGTTCAGGAGTTTTGATTAGCACTCTATAACGTTCTCTCTGTTTTTTTCTTCATTGTGTTTAGGGTCGGTGTGGGTGGGTGTGTGTGTGCGTGCATGTGTTTGTGTGTGTGTTTCATGCCACTAGTTTACAGTTTGTGTTATATATTAATTTATGTTTCATGATTGAGAGAGAGAGAGAGAGAGAGAGAGAGAGAGAGAGAGAGAGAGAGAGAGAGAGAGAGAGAGAGAGAGAGAGAGAGAGAGAGAGAGAGAGAGAGAGAGAGAGAGAGAGAGAGAGAGAAAACTGATACATCTAACATTTTCAACTTTAGAAGAAGGACCATAAGTTGGTTTCAAGAAAAAAAAGTTGCAAGAGAGATTGAGAATATTATTGATAAGATAAATCACATGAATATTGATTTTGGATCATCATTGGCCCTAGATGATGCTCTTGTTGATGAGATCACCCCTTGCATGATATAATTAGTTGATCAACGCCTTGTGATTCAATCCATGTCTCCAAATCTCTAGAACGTTCTTACCACCCAACCACACCTATCCTAGATGGTGCACATGTGTCCTCCATGTGGATTCCACAAACTTGACCACCCCCTTAAAAAAGAGAACACGTCTTGGACGTATTATGTCTAGTTTGAAAGATAATTGCAGATTACTACGCACTGTTGATGTGTCAAAAGACATTCTAGATTCTTTGTCTGACCTTTCTCTTTCACCTAGCTTGCAACCATTAATAAAAACTTTTATTAGAAGTAGATATTTATGTTGGCCACTCCAATCACCATTACCATTAAATGGAACACCATTTACGTATTGGGGTTGAATGTACATGATCATGCCTAGTGACCACTTTTCTAAGGCTGGTTTGGACCATTTTGCATGGAGTAGTACTGAGGTCCCTTTAAATAGTGTTGTGACATTGATGCCATATGCAGGACCTCAATACAATTCAATGGAGGATGCAAGTATATGGCTTGAATTCAAATGCTTGTTCTTTAGAGGAGCAACGCATGCAAGGAGGCAACATCTCAAGGGCAAATCGTACATACATTGATGGACGTCCAGATGTGCATGGAAACATTGTTGCATATATAAATAGTTCCATTGGCCACCCTCTATTGACGAATTGTGATTTTGAAGAACGCACCAATGGAAAAGAAGAATATTTTACTAGGAATGCAAAGGGCACTTATGTAATGGTCCGTGCCACTAGATCTATTAGGTTTGGGGAGGAATGAACATAATTCTCCGCAAAGTTAATGACTAAAACAACAACATTTGAAGGAAATTTCAGCAAGCAGTCTTTAAATTGTTGTGACTGTCACCGAAACACAAAGTTATGCTTGATAAAGTTTTTCAGATGTGCTAAATGATGCCTTCGCGAAAATACCTCGAAACGCGAAAAGGCCTCAAAAATCTCGCAAAAATTTCAAAAAAATCGGCGAATGCTCGCAAAGCCTTCAGGGAATTTTTGCAAAATTTTTAGTTATGTTCGCGACACTGACCTTAAAAAAAAATGCGACACTTGAGGGGAGGCCCTTGAAGAATGCAACACGAAAAATACCTCGAACTTCGAAAAGTACCTCGAAAATATCTCAAAAAATTAAAATCTCCAAAAATTCATCTCTCCACAAATGGAGACATTGACTCTCAAAAGTACCTTGAAATACCTCAACAATATCTCAAAATATCTTGAAAGTATCTCGAAAAATTGAGACACTGACTCTCGACATACCTTAAAAGCACCACAAAAATACATTGAAAATACCTCAAAGTGTACCTCGAAAGTACCTTGAAAGACCTCCAAAAAGTCGTGTCTGGAGTCTCCAAAAATTTGTCTCTCCACAAATTGACAATGAACCTCGAAATGTACCTTGAAAATTTGGAGTCTCAAAAAATTATAGTCTAGAAAAATTCGAGTTTTGAGTCTCTCCACAAAATTTTGTCTCTCCACAAATTGTGTCTCGAAAATTTGTAGACTCCAAAAATTTGAGTTTTGAGTCTCGAAAATTTCGTGTCTCAAATATTTTGAGACTCAAAACCTTGAAAATACCTCGAAAAGTACCTCAAAAATCGAGACACTGGCCCTCGAACATTTTTCGAAAAATTGAGACATTGACCATCAAAAATACCTTGAAAGTACCTCAAACCTCGAAATGTACCTCAAAAATACCTCCAAAAATTTGTGTCTTGATTTTCCAAAAATTACCTCGAAACATACCTCAAAATACCTCGAAAAATTGAGACACTCACCCTCAAAAGTACCTCAAAAATACCTCAAAAAATTGAGACACTGACCCCATTGAAAATACCTCAAAAGTACATCGAAAGTAACTCGAAATGTACCTCGAAAATACCTCTAAAAATTCAAAATTCATCTCTCCAAAATTGACTCCAAAAATTTGTGTCTTGAGTCTCCAAAAATTGAGTCTCAAAAATTTAGAGACTCCAAAAATTCAAGTCTAGAAAATTTTGAGTTTCAAGTCTCTCCACAAAATTTTGTCTCTCCACAAATTGTGTCTCGAAAATTTGGAGACACTCCAAAAATTCGAGTTTTGAGTCTCAAAAATTTCGTGTCTCCAAAAATTGAAACCTCGAAATGTACCTCAAAAATATCTCCAAAAATTCGTGTCTTGAGTCTCCAAAAATTTGTTCCTCCACTAATTGAGTTTCGACAATTTGTAGTCTCCAAAAATTGTCTCAAAAATTTGGAGACTCCAAAATTCGAGTTTCGAGTCTCAAAAAATTCGTCCAATTCGAGTGTGCATTTAGTCCAATTCGTGTCTAGAAAAATTCAAGTTTAGACATTCGTGTCTAGAAAAATTCTCTGAATTTGAGTCAAATCAACTGTGTGAAAAAAATTCTCTGAATTCGAGTCGTGTGTGTGTGTGTGTGTGTGTGAGAGAGAGAGAGAGAGAGAGAGAGAGAGAGAGAGAGAGAGAGAGAGAGAGAGAGAGAGAGAGAGAGAGAGAGAGAGAGAGAGAGAGAGAGAGAGAGAGAGAGAGAGAGAGAGTGAGTGAGAGATGTTTCGAGTGCCTTGTTTGTGACAATTTCGCAACATTTTCGAGTGTCGAGTTTCGCGACATTTTTGAGTGTCGGGTTTCGAGCATCATGTTCACGACAATTTCGATCTTGATCTCGACAGTTCCAGACTCAATGGATGTTTGTTCGCAATAGTTTTGCGACAGTTTCGAGTTGAACTTTGCAGCCTTGATAGGGCAACTGGATTTCAGAAAGAATTCACAATTTGATGAATGAAAATTAGGTGAACATTGTAATAATAGACAATTTTTTAGCAAGTTGATTGTACAGTTGATAAGCAGTAGCAACAAAATCACAATATCGTTAAGATGTATTATCAATTAATCTTAAGATACACATACACGTACATGTATGTTTGTATATGTACGTCTATGTGTATGTATGTGTAGGTAAACGGTCATTGAACAAAATTGGCCAAATCGAGTAGAAATTACATGACCAAATTATGTTAGAATTGTTGAATGTTCAATTTCACCATGCGAATAGATGTTCTAACTATTTCAATTGGAAGATTCGAGTCTTGAAATATTCAAACTTCGTCCAAATATTCGAGTTTGTCCAAAAATTGGTCAACTTTGTTGAATTGGTCGAATTGGGCCAAGTAGATTTGGCCGAATTTGGAAGAAAATAAAGTTATTAATGAAAGAAAGCTCGCAACTGTGGAATTGTCAGTCCAAGCTTGAATCTTATAAACAAAATATAATTATTTTCATTTATTAATAAACTTAATAGTTATTTTCAAGGGAGAATATCAAGCAAGGTATGGATGAGCAAAAGTTTGCAGAAGTTATGGATTGGCTGGAATTTAGAAATAGTAAATGCTAGTTGCAGAACTGGCTTCTTATGAGTTGTGATCGTCTATTTGAGCAAGGGAATTGATTTGTGAATCAACAATGATGAATGTGGGCTCTTACCATATCAAATAAATTACATTTAGACTCGAAATTATTTGAACTTATCCCAAACCTCTAAAATGGCCCAAAAATATGTCAAAAATGGCCCGAAAATACCCCAAAAATGGCTCAAAAATCTCGAGGAAATACCTCAAAAATATCTCAAAAATGGCAAGAAAATACCTCAAAAATGGCCCAAAAATACCTCAAAAATCACTCAAAAATACCTCGAAAATGGCCCGAAAAACCTTAAATATGTTGAGTGTCGATTGTCGAGTGTCGAGTGATTTTTGAGTGTCGACTATTTCAAGTGTCAAGTGTCGAGTGATTTTCGAGTGTCTTGTTGATGAGACTTTTAAAAAAATGAGAGAATAGTTGCGTTTGTGTTTGGAGATAATGTATCTTTTTGAGATTCAAATATCTTCTAATTAGTTCAAAAACTGTGAAATGATGATTGTTTGAAATAAGGTTAGGAGTGCTTTAATGGTTAATGAGATAGGGGGGTGTGCCTTAATGGTTTGTGAGATAGGGGGTTGTGCCTTAATGGTTTATGAGATAGGGGATTAGGAGTGCCTTAATGGATTGTCTAGAGTCAAGGTCAGAGCTACAGTAGCTTCACTGTTGTGAAGAATTAGGGGCAACAACCACTTTGCCACAATGCATTTTTAGGTATGCTGCAGAGCAATGGGCATCAAGCACACAAATGGAGTAGCATTGAAATCTCAATCTGCTGACCCCCTAGGTTTTGTAGTGAAATAGGATGTCAACAACGATGGCAAGCTCGTAAGTAGTAATGACAAAGTAGGTTGGCAAGTAGCCATGACTTTGTTGCAAAGAGCAAGGGTTGACCCAGAATAGTCTTGCTTTCCCCTACACTACTATGTAGAAACTTATGGCCAAATATCATATCTGTATCAAGATCCTTTTCTGCTGGTACATCTGAAATGTTAGCATCGGCGTCTGCCTCAACAAAAACAGCTCCTTCACCGTTGTTGATAACTTGAAACTTTCCATCCGAGATGAACTCAATCCTTTTAGCTAGGGGATAATAATGTACCAGAATATGTGCTAATGCATTTCACAACAAAATTGCTAGCATTGTTTACTTGTTCTGATTGAAAAAAAAAGACTATATTCAACATTCTAGATTGGAAAGCTAGTAGACTCCATCTTTTGCATGTAGAGGCAAAAATGGTGCCACAAGCTGTGCTTCTTTGTGCTTCACTAAACATGACAGATTGCTGGTGTTGCAAGGTGGATATGTAGTTTTGGAGTGTGATCCATAGAGAGACGTGCCTGCCTACTACCCCTTGTTTGTCATAGTCCTGATCCACCCCTTCCTCACGATCCACATCCTTGCCATATATATAGAGAGAGAGACAAAGAGAGATATGCGATCCACCCCTTCCTTGCCCCTTCCGAGAGAGAGAGAGAGAGAGAGAGAGAGAGAGAGAGAGAGAGAGAGAGAGAGAGAGAGAGAGAGAGAGAGAGAGAGAGAGAGAGAGCAGGAAGATCATGCTTGAATTTTGAACTAAAATGGGACTAATGTGCATGCATGGGGCAGGATGCATACATCCTCCTCCCCATGCATTCATTTCAAAATTTTAGTTAGGATGTTTGAAAAAGTACATGGGGCAGGAGGATGCACCCATGCAACCATACATGCATCCTCCTACCCCATGCATAAACACAAATGTGACACACAAATATCTTTATATATGTAGATATATATACCTCACTCTCACTCTCCCTAACAAAATCTGCTGAAACCTTGTCATAAATTATATTTATATTTCAGGATACACTGAGAAACACACTGGTTCAGCTCAATACAGTGTTGATTCACTCGAAACTTCTTAAAGATTCCTTCTACATTAAAGTCATTGTTAATTATCTTCAAAGTGGAGAAGTATTTTCATTACCACTGATCTATATTTAAGAAGTCTTTTCATGTTACACGACATAAGTGATTTCAAACCCCCTTAGGACATGTCGAAGAGCTATTTAAAAGCTTTTTATAACAACAAAGTACCAGAGCGGTAGAAAGTACATTTTTGGTAGTCTAAAGTCTCATAAACATGTAAACATTATAAAAATAGTACATATTTTGTGAAATTGGTAGTACCTAAAGCTTAGATACATGGGTAGTACCAAAAAAAAAAAAAGTACTTGCAGGTAGTATTAAACCATCATATACAGGTAGTGCCAAAGCATCAAACACAAGTAGTACCAGGAAGATAGAAAGTACCGGCAAGTAGTGCTAAAGCATCATATAAAAGTAGTATTGAAGTACCAAAGCATCTTACGTACCAAGTACAGTTCAAATTAAAGTAGAATCACTGTGTTACTGTACTGTGGGTCCTATCAGTCGATAAGGATCAGTTGGCCTCACCACGAGGCAAGTCGACAGGACATGCGTCCCGCCAACGGCAACCTGGGTCATGCATGGGTTGCCTGAGTGAACAACTATATGTACAGTGCAATTTTATTTTGTGAAATATAGTTGCTATGTGAGCTTGTTGTGGAGAGTGTTTTTCCGTCTGTGTTATTGTGTAGCATGATCTGTGTTCTTGTGCAAAGCAGATTCTAAGTTGGTATTAGATTCATACAGGGAGTTTACACAATACATCATCGTCGTTGAAGAGAGCTTCGAGAGAACTGTCTTCTGAGAGTTCGGGGTTTATGGCAGGTTGAAGACGGAAAGAGAAGCACTGGTGCATGGTTTCTAGTTTATAGAGGATTGCCAAACTCAGCAGAGGGATTATTAGACTGTGCATAGCATCAGACAAAGAAAAATTTGGTGAAAAATTGACAATTTTGAGGCCAGTTGAAAATTAAAACCGGGTTTGGGGTTACGTTTTTTTTATACAAAACTGGTGATTTCTTCGCTGTTTGTGCACCGTTTTGGATGCCGTAAGGACAGGAAGGAAGCTAATTACATTGTCGACCAGCCATGGAGAGATTCTGAGGTTTATGTCAGAGATTTGTCTCCATACAGTTAACCTAGCAAATTTGCGGTAAAAGGTGAAAAAAGCCACTTTGTCAAGTTGAGCTAAACTCACCGTTTCTCCACGGAATTTCATGATTGAACGCTCTACAGACTTGGTATCAGTAGGGCGACCCTGCTCCAGGCCTCAAATTGTGCTCAAATTGATCAAAAAATGAAATAGATCAAGCAAAAACCAGTTTGGGGAGGCACGACCATAAACAGAGAGGAGCGTGGAGCTCACGCGCGACGAACGTGACATCAGCTTAGTGTTTTGAAGTGTCTAGCAGCTTCAGAAGTGTCGTTCGACGCACGGATGCAAGGAAGTCCACAAGATCATCTACACAATGATCGACAGACATGATTAATTGTTTCTGGACCACAGAATTGAAACCTATCGTTGGATTTAACTGAAGTGGGCCCTGAAGAATTGAAGTGTATTTTGGAATTCAACTTCATTAAAAATTTTCATACTAAAATTGGAGTTGGGTCCCTTCACAAGTGAAGAGTGAAGTTTCTTCAAGGTGAAGAAACAGTTCAAGAACAAATAAAATCCCTATTTTTGGGTCCTTTGCCCGTTTTGACTTAAACGAAAGGCTATAACCTCCAAATGAAGGGCACCCGGACAGTACCTGCAAGTATGATACAGCAAAACAGAGTGATTGCAACGGAGAAAGTGTTCGGAGTGTGCCAAAAATGATTTCACCATTTCACTGGGCACATAGTTGGGAGTTGATGACTGAGTGCATTTCGGAAGGCGACGCTGATTTGGCTTTCAAATTGGTGAGAAAGCGGCGAGTGGCCTGCTAAGGGAAAAAGTGCAGGTCATTATTTTCAACTTCTTACATCAGAGTTGGCCTCGACATACTACTTTAGCCTATGGTAGAAGTTTCAAGCAGTTTTGCGATGGAAAACATGGGAGAGTCCAGTTTGAGTGGTAGTAGCAAATTGGACGAGATTTCCAACTATGTAGTGTGGAAATTCAAAATGAAAAACATACTGATGGAGAAAGATGTGTGGGAAGTCATCACAAGTGATGAGAGAAGGCCACCAAATAAAGCAGATATCAAAGTGTTCGACAAAAAGATGAGGAAGGCTTTGACCTTCATTAACTTGTCAGTGAAGGATCACATCATTACCCACATTTGTGATGTTGTTACACCCAGAAAGGCTCTGATACGATGTTGAATTCACACGTGTGGGATGCCCTTCACATGTACTTTTGATCTCCTAAGCCCAATAATACCATAAAGCTCAAACTAGCATTGATTGACAATAGGAAAGCTGATCATACAAGAAATATTATTGTGTCACAAGCAAGATCTATCAACAAAACATGAAACTAAGTACAATAAATGCCTCAACTCGGCTAGAGAGAGAATATGAATGTACAAACTCGAGTAGAGAGAGAGGGCACAAAGAGCTCAGTCTCTAAATTTGCATTACACACAAAAATCATCATCTTCTCAATGATAGTACATCACATATATATAGATCCATGGACTCTCCTCCTACTTTGAGTTGAATTGGAGTTATGAATCCACCTCTCAAGCTATCTAGACTTATTCAAGCCACCTCAATATGTCTAATTGTGCCACCTAGTATTTTCATGCATTAAATGTGGCATGCAAAGTACAAATGGCAATTCCTATGTTTCTACTTCTACCTACCTTGAATATTTTATTCTAAGATGAGTCTTTACTAAGCCAAAAGATCTCAATTCATCTTTGGCATTTTTAGGACCCCTACTTACAACATTAGAGAGATTTTTCCAATATTTTGACACTCCTCCTAAAAATGTATCTAATGTGGATCAAGAATCATCCTTCTTTCTCATTTCCAAGGGAATATCGACAAAGCATATGCCTCCAGATACTCTAAGGTGATCAACCTTAGGTTTCTTCAAATAAAGTGCTTCATATGGTGACTTTCCTCCAAGTGCAACATGAGGGAGTTGATTGCAAAGATAGTTTGAACAATTGATGGCCTCACTCCAAAAGTCTTTTGGCAAGGATGCCTCAATTCTAATGGTTTTGACACATTCACACAAGGTTCTATTCTTTCTTTCAGCCACCCCATTTTGAGATGGTGTATATGCAGAAGAAAACTCTCTTTTAATGCCTTCAAGCTCACAATAATCATGAAATTTATTGGAAGTGTACTCACCACCTCCATCACTTCTAAAAATCTTGATTTTGTTTGAAAATTGCTTTTCAACTAGAGCTTTGAACTTTAGGAAATAGTCAAACACCATAGACTTTGAAGCTAGAAGATATAACCAAGTAAATCTTGTGAAATCATCAATGAAAGTTACAAAGCAAGTAGCACCACTCTTGCTCTTTGAAGATGAGAAGTGCACAGCCAAGTGTATGAGCTCCAATGGATGTGTAGTCTTAATATATGACTTTGAAAAAGGCTTCTTATGAAATTTAGATATGGCACAGGCCTCGCATGGCTTGAAATTCTTGGAGATAAGATTAGGCAAGCCAATAGCTTTGGCTTTCTTGACCATGGACATCATAGAACTATACTTAGGATGCCCCAACTTTCTATGTCATAGTTCCTCCAAAGAAATATGAGAAGCAAAAGCACCATCACAAGAGTTAGCATACTCTTTGGGATCAAGCTTGTAGATTCCACCATATCTAGACCCAAATGCAAGGATCTCATCATGCTTCTTGATTGTACATGTATCAACATTGAAATTCACATCTAGTCCACTATCAAACAATTGCCCAACACTAATAAGATTTTTTGTTAACTTAGGAACAAAAAGTACTTTAGACAGAGAAAGAACTTTTGATGACGAAAGCTTTAAGGGAATGGTCCATATGCCTTCAATAGCACACTCATGATCATTTGCTGTGTAGATGGACTTCTTGGCTCCTTCATAAGGTGTCATGGATGAAAAAAAATACTTGGAGCTACACATATGTGAGGAAGCTCCACTGTCGATGTACCATGAACCATCCTTCTTGAAAGGTGATGAAGAAAAACTCGAGACCATAAGAGATCCCTCTCCATCACTTGCATGAGCATCTTCCTTCTCTTCATTGGAAATGCTGGCTTGCTTGAATTGACTCTTCTTCTTGAAACAATTGGTGGCATAATGCCCCTTTTTGCCACAAAAGAAATACTTGATATTTTTCTTCTTCTTCTTGGTTGTGAAAGCTTCAGAGTACTCATCCTCTTCTCCTTTCTCCATGGAAACAAGATTGTTCTTGCTTGAAGAGGGTTGGTGTTGATTCTTACTTCTTGACTTGTGCTTGTCTTTGGTAAAGAGGGCTTTACCCATCAATGTTGAGAGATTTTCAAGGGTTTATACTCTTGTTTTGATTCTTCATAAATGAACACACTTTGGAGTGCTTCCAAACTTGGTAGCTCCTCCTTAATGGCATAACTCTGAACAAGGTTGTCATATTCCTCCTTTAACCCATTAAGTATCACTTGAACAAGTTCATTTTGGTTGATGGAGTCTCCTATGCATGACAATTCTCTATGGAGGTCTTTAACTCTCATTACATAAGCTGAAACACTTTCATCACTTCTATGTACACTTTGAAAAATTTGGTTTCTTAGTGTTATAAGTCTAGAAGTATTATTTGCCTCATAGATGGACTTGAGAGTATCCCAAGCATCTTTGGCATTAGTACAAGCACCAATTTCTCTTAAGATGTCATTTGAGACATTCATTTTAATATAATGTAGAGCCATCCTAGCTCTCTTTTTGTACTCTGGAATTTGTTGAGAAATTTGTGGTTCTTCTTCAATACCAAGTACAATATCCATCACATCTTGTAGAATTAAGACAGATTCCATCCAAACCTTCCAGATTGAGTAATTGGAGGTTGACAATGTTTCACTTGCTTCTAATAGAAAGGCACCCATTGAATGTTGGAAATCCAAAAAGATGCATGAAAAAATTGCTTATCTTGTCACTATAGGAACCAATCAAGGGTAAAAAACCAAATCCTATGTAAGACTAAGCAAAAAACTATGAGATAGATCTCACTAGTTTGACAATCTCTCTAAAACAAGATTTGAATCATCAAAAAAAATGAAGTATGGCAAAAGTTATGGTTTTCTAAATTTCACACGTGTGAAATACTCCAAAAAATGTCAAATTGACTCAAATGCAACCTATTTTTATGAAACAATTTGCCTAGAACCACTAAATTTTGCCTAAATCACATATAGATAAGGTTGGTCAACTTCTTGGTGATTTTTGTGATCATTCAGGCAATAAATGACAGGTACTCAAGATTTGCCACGGGTCTAGGTGCCCTACCTACACCTATTCAAAAGCTTAAAACTTTTGATTGGCTTATCCAACTATCATGATTCAAATTGCATCAAATTCTACACATTTCTAGCGTTTTAGTGGGCCAAATTGCATGAAATTTGGATCTAAGGTGAGAGAGAACCACCAAATTGAAAATGGGCGGATTTCACACGTGTCTGCACTTGAAATTCCGTACAATACCTGATCTGGACCGATCAAAGTGGTTTGAGACTCAAAATCACCAGAAAACTACAAACTAGCTAGAAAATAGCATCTAGACAATTTCTAGCTTGAAATTTGATCAAATTTGCAAATTTTTTTATTAGATTTGCTTGTAAATCTTAGGTAGGCTCTGATACGATGTTGTTATCACACGTGTGGGATGCCCTACACATGTACTTTTGATCTCCTAAGCCCAATAATACCATAGAGATCAAACTAGCATTGATTGACAATAGGAAAGTTGATCATACAAGAAATATTATTGTGTCACAAGCAAGATCTATCAACAAAACATGAAACTAAGTACAATAAATGTCTCAACTCGGCTAGAGAGAGAATATGAATGTACAAACTCGAGTAGAGAGAGAGGGCACAAAGAGTTTAGTCTCCAAATTTGCATTACACACAAAAATCATCATCTTCTCAATGATAGTACATCACATATATATAGATCCATGGACTCTCCTCCTACTTTGAGTTGAATTGGAGTTATGAATTCACCTCTCAAGCTATCTAGACTTATTCAAGCCACCTCAATATGTCTAATTGTGCCACCTAGTATTTTCATGCATTAAATGTGGCATGCAAAGTACAAATGGCAATTCCTATGTTTCTACTTCTACCTACCTTGAATATTTTATTCTAAGATGAGTCTTTACTAGGCCAAAAGATCTCAATTCATCTTTGGCACTTTTAGGACCCCTACTTACAACATTAGATAGATTTTTTCAATATTTTGGGCATGTGCTAAAGGAGCAGTTCGAGATGCCAAATCTATCAAGAATCATGTTTCTGAACTCAAAGCTGAATAGTGCCCGAATGGAACAAGGAGAGCACATTTAGACGTACATGACCAGAATCAAGACAATGAGGGATGAACTGCATTCTATTGGTGAGCGCATACATGATGTGGAGCTAGTGCACAATGCATTGTGCGGCATTGCAGAATCCTATCAGATGTTTGTGAATGGAATAGCATCAAGAGAAAGATTGCCAACCTTTGACGAGCTCACAGGAATCTTGATGCAAGAAGAGCAACGTCGAGAAATGGTGAAAGCTAGACGTCAAAATATTGACAATCAGGCACTTGCAACATGCCAAAAACAACGCAAGGGCAAGGGTAAGAAGAAGTCCAAGCAACAATTTGCCAAGACTCAGGAGGATGAGGGATCTTCTAGTAAGACCAAGAAGAAAGGCAAGTGCTTCCATTGTGGTCAAAAGGGCCATTGGAAGATTAAATGTCGCAAATTCCTGGCGAAACAAGTCAAGGGGAAACCAAAGCAAGCAGATAACTTTGTCGATGAGGGTGAGATTGAAGACTCTGGCATCTTCATATATGCATTGTCATCTAATCGAGATGATCAAGCATGGTATATTGACTCGGGAGCCACAAGACACATGACAGGTAACAAGAATCGGTTCAATAGCTTGAAAGTATTGGATAATGGAACATCCGTTTCACACGAAAATGGCGATGTGTGCAAGATCAAGGGGATAGGCACTGTTTCAATCCAACTACCTGATGGAAAAAGTAGGATGATCAGGGAGGTACTTTACGTACCAGATTTGAAGAAAAATCTACTTTCTGTTGGAGTCACTACTGATCAAAAGTTGAAAGTAGAATTCGCCCATGATTGTTGCTTTGTGAAATATGTGAACCAAAAGTTCAAAGTTACTGTGGATGGAGTAAGGGAGCCCAATACAAAATTGTATAGGTTGAATGCTAAGGGGCAACATGGACTCGTATCGTCCATTCCATCGCAAACTGAGTTGTGGTATAAGAGGCTTGGTCACTTGAACCTGGGAAGCCTCAGTTTGATGAGAAAATTGGAGATGGTAACATGATTGTCTACCATAAAAGATCACTTGAAATTCATGTGCGAATCTTGTGTATATGGGAAGTAGCATTGAGAGAAGTTCAATAAAGGAGGTGTTGCAAGAGCAAAGAACATCCTGGATTTAATCCACATAGATTTATGCGGGCCTATGAGGACCATGTCCTTAGGTAAAGCCTTCTATTTCATGACCTTTATTGATGATATGTCACGTAAGACATGGATCTACTTCTTGAAGAAGAAATCAGATGCATTTGACAACTTCAAGAGCGTCAAAGCATTGTTCAAAAATCAGACAGGTAGGAAGATCAAAGTCCTAAGATCAGATAGTGGAGGTGAGTACAAGTCTAATGACTTCAATAATCTTTGTGATCAATGTGGGTTTAAAAGACAATTTACGCAAGCTCATACTCCTACTCTCAATGGTGTAGCTGAGTGCAAGAATTGTACGATTGTGGAAAGTGCCAGATCTATGCTAGCTGAGATGAAACTACCAAAAGATTTTTGGCCAAAAGCATGCAATGCGACAGTCTATCTTCCCAATGGAAATCCTACCATTGCCATACCAAAGATAACACCCGAGGAAGCATTCACAAAGAGGACGCCAAAGGTGAATCACTTGCGAATCTTTGGATGTAAGGCCTTTGTACACGTTCCTAAGGAAGAGAGACATAAACTTGATGTAAAAGCTATCAAGTGTATATTCCTAGGATATGATGAACGTGTGAAGGGCTGTAAATGTTTTGATCCAATGGAAAACAAAATCCATGTAAATTGTGATGTTATCTCTGATGAATCCAAGATGTATGAAGATGAGGATGCTGAGAAGATAGATACATCCAGTGGGAGAGATGGTATAGTGAGGATACCATCTGATGATGATCCATTCATTGACCTTCCAAGTGATGAAAAGAGGATACATCTCAAGATACTACTACTCAACATCAAGAGACAGGTTAGAGATGTAGGGACAAACCTTTTAGTGCAAGAAGGATTGAAGTTGCAGGGGACAAACGCAAGGAGAAGGATGTATCGTGGGATACATTTTCACCAGGAAGCTGATCACCTGACAGGAAGCTCTCTAAGTGGTTTGAGAGATTGTTGGAGAGTCGTGACATGGATAACTTTCCAGGTCATCTAGCCAGGGAGAGCTACGAAGATCAACAAGAGAGAAGACGCAATCTGAAAGGTATGAAGCAAATTATGCTCTCCTATCTAGCATTATTCAAAGCAAAGAACCTTTGACTTATGGTGAAGCGAAGGATGATGATGTTTGGGTCAAGGCCATGGGAGAGGAGATGGAGTCAATTGCTAAGCATAGCACATGGGACTTAGCAGAACCACCAATTGGCAAGAAACCCATTGGTTGCAAATGGGTATACAGAACTAAGGACCGTGCAAATGGAAGTATAGCAAAGCACAAGGCAAGATTGGTGATCAAAGAGTATGCACAAAGTAAAGGCATTGACTATGAGGAGACCTTTACGCCAGTATGTAAGTGAAATACTCTATGTCTATTTGTTGTTTTAGCTTCACATTTTGGTTGGCCTTTGCATCAGATGGATATAAAATCTGCTTTTCTAAATGGTGAGCTAGAAGAAGAGGTGTTCATGGATCAACCTAAAGGCTTTGTAATGAAGGGACAAGAAAATAAAGTATGTCGCTTGAAGAAAGTGCTTTATGGTCTTAAATAGGCACCACGTGCGTGGTATAGTAGGATTGACGCCTACTTTCATTCAAAGGGGATGGCGAGAACACACTCTGATCCAAATCTATATGTCTTATGCTTTGATGGTATGGTTGCTTTGATAGCTCTTTATGTTGATGACTTGATTATTATGGGAAATAATCAAGAGATGATAGGCATGATCAAGAAAGACCTCATGGAATAATATGAGATGACGGATCTCAGCCTGATGCATTACTGCCTTGGAGTAGAAGTGTGGCAAAAAGGACATGAAGTGGGTTTAACACAGGTGAAGTATGTCAAAGAGTTGCTGCACAGGTTTAGGTTGCAGGATTGCAAACCAGTAAACACTCCTATTGAGCCAAGTAAAAAGCTTTCTAAGCTTGATGAATCACAGTCATTTGATGCTATGCTATATAGACAGTTAGTAGGGAGCTTGATTTACCTTACCAGAACTAGACCAGATATATGCTATGTTGTTGGCATTGTAAGTTAGTTTATGGTAGCACCTACGAAAATGCATTGGAAGGCAGCTAAACGCATATTGCGTTATGTGAAAGGCACTTCAGATTATGACTTGATTTACAAGAAGCATGATGGTTTACCTAAGTTGTGTGGCTATGTGGATGCGGATTGGGAAGGTGACTATGATGATCGTAGATCCACCACATGGTATGTATTCCAATTTTGTGGTAGTTGCTTTTCCTGGTCTAGTAAGAAGCAAAGTACAATTGCTCTTTCCACCACAGAAGTAGAGTATAAGGCAATGTGTAGTGCAACACATGAAGCTATATGGTTGAGACAAATCTTGGAAGAAGTTGGCATGAAGCAGAAAAATCCCACGACATTACATAGCGACAGTCAGAGTTGCATTCAGCTAGCAAAGAGTCCAGTGTTCCATGTGAGTGTCTGAGTGAACAACTATATGTAAAGTGTAATTTCATTTTGTGAATTACAGTTGCTATGTGAGCTTGTTGTGGAGAGTGTTTTTCTGTCTGTGTTACTGTGTAGCATGATATGTGTTCCTGTGCAAAGCAAATTCTAAGTAGTACTACACATGAGGAAAGACAAAGTACCTTAATTGGAAGTCTGAAAAATCAAGATTTCTTCTGCATTAAAATCATTGTTAACATCTTCAAGGTGAACTTGAGGAGGATTCTCATTACCATTGATCTATATTCAAGTAGAAAGTACTTGCAGGTAGTAGTACCAAAGCATCATATATAGGTAGTACCAAAGTATCAATCACTAGTAGTACTATGAGATCTAGAAAGTACCAAATCATCATATACATGTAGTACCAAAGTACCAAAGCATCTTATAGTACCAAAGTGCCACACATGCAGAAAGGTAAAGTACCTTAATTGGTAGTCTAGAGGATAGAAATTTAACATGATAGGTTCCATTATTACCAATCTTTGGTACTCAAAAGTTTCAGAAACAAGCAAACATTGCAAAAATAGTTTAAATCTTGTAAGATTGGTAGTAACTAAAGCTTGGATTCCACCAATTTGTAAACAACACTAAAATAGTACCCAAAAGACCACAAAGGATTGTATGCGAGGTGCGAACAAATAAATATAAAGATAATGTACCTGATTTTATAGTTTTATGCATAAACCATGGTCACGATAAGTCTAAATAGTACTTATTTGGTATAATTTAAAATAAATATGAGACACTTACAATAAAATAACCTAATTGTGAGAGATTTCAACTAGTTTAGTCTAGTTTAGTTATATTTTGATAAATTGTCAATAAGAGGCCAAAACTTATTTTAGACTTAGAGTTAAACTTTTTGAAGTTATATTAGTAAAAAATACATTCAATAAACACTTTTTGAAAGTGTGGAAAATTTGGTAGTTGAGTTTGAGAAAGATTCAAATTTGAACTTTGAGTACATTGAATCTAGACCCAGAAATAGTAGGGTTTACATTTTGGAGGGAAAGCCAGGTGGCCAAATAAGATTTGGACACTCTATAAAATGTTGGAGAGAATTGATAGACTTACCTCAATCAACTATTTTACTTGGAAGGTGAGGATGGAGTCCTTATTGGAGATGAATGAGTTGATGGAGATTGTTGCGGGTTGGAGGAGAGGCCTCAAGCACCTCAAGATCAAGTGAGGTATGACAAGAGAGCAAAGAAGGCTCTACACATGATTAAGATGAATGTTACCAATGAACTTCTCAAAGAAGTTGGTAAGTGCACATCATCTTTGGAGGCTTGGGAAGCTTTGAAGAAGCTTTATGAATTCAAGTCTACATCAAGAGTGTGAAAGATTTCAGATCCTTAAGATCCAATCTACTTGAATGATCTTTGGTTAGAAAGAGAAATACACTACCAATTTCACCAATGTAGAAAAATCAGCATCTACACACAATTTGAGATGCAAACACTAATAGAATTTGATCAAACTTGAATGAAATGATTATGTACTGTTGCTGTCTGTACAAAACCAGCAAGCTACTGTGTTTCACACGTGTGGATCCAAAAATAGCAAATATAGATCATTCTACACATACAATTGCAAGCAATCACCAAGATAGTGCACCAATGGATAGTAGAACCCAAGAGGACCATGTATAAGCATGAAATGAGATAGAGAAGAGAGAAGATGACTCTCTCCATGAGTTACATCCTTTTATAACAGGTCCAAACCCTATTTGGCCACTTGGCTTTCCCACCAAAATGCTAACCCTACCAATTTTGGGTCTAGATTTAATGTACCCAACTTATTCAAGTTGAATCTACTCAAACTTGCATTCTATCTTTCTCACACTTTCAAAAAGTGTTTATTCAAATGAAATTTAGAATAATGAACTTTGAAAAGTCAACCTCTAAGTCTAAAACAAGGTTTGGCCTCAATATGCCAAATATGGAAATATCGCAAAATGTGATGAAACTAGCTGAATCTTTCACACTCCCTCTTCAACTAGTTTTAGCATAGATTTTGATAATACTCCAAGTGAAGTCCTATGTTTCATGAACAAGTCTTTTCCCAATGCTTTGGTGAAGATATCAGCTACACAATTCCTTGAAGACACATGTTGAAGCTCCACCTCCTTTGCAATGACTCGCTCCCTCACAAAATGATATTGTATCTCAATATGCTTGCTCCTAGCATGAAAGATAGGATTGGATGTCATTCTTTGGGCTGATTGATTGTCACAAAAGATGATTGGGCTCTCTGAAAAATCCAGAAAGTGAACATCCTTGATCATCCTTTTGATCCATACCATCTCCTTTGTGCAATGTGTAAGAGCTTTGTACTCGGCCTCACTAGATGACAATGAGATAGTGGCTTGTTTCTTTGACATCCATGATATAGCTCCATCACCTATGAAAATACAATAAGAACTAATGGATTTCCTATCCATTACATCTCCAGCATAGTCCAAATCTGAAAATCCAAAAAGATTAGGTGATGATCCCTCATACAATATGCCAAAATCTCGAGTTCCAATGATGTACCTCAAAAAATCGCTTTCCTAGCTTCCAATGCTCCTAGCATAGTTTTTGCCAATAGAACTTTGATCCATCATAAGAATGATCTTCTTCCTAAGAATAGATCCTTTGATGCTCTTGACTAGCTCCAAATTGCCAACTTCCCTTTTGACTAGTTGAAGCGCTTTAAGATCAATTTTTTGATCTTCAACTTGACCATCAAATTCATTGAACAAACTTTGTTTTCCAGATCCATTACTTGATTTTACAGCAAGATAACATCCATCCACTTGCATAGCTCCATGTACACAAAAAGATCCTCCAAAAGATGTCTCACTCTTCATAAGAGATCGATACTCAAGATCCATTGGTTGGATCCACTCCTCTTCTTTCCTTGCTTGATCTATACTTGTAGGCTCATTCAAAGAGGTTAGGAAAGCAACATAATTTCCAAAAACTACTTGCTTACCCTTTTGATCATATTTGAGCCTTGAAGGTACTTGTCTTTCTCTTGATGTTCTCCTTGGCTTTTGACTTGATGAAGGTCCATCATCACCACCATCCAAAGTAGGTTCCTTCTCATCAAAATCAAGAATGTTAGATCCATCTACTTTACCATCAATCATGCTTGAAGACACCTTTGGAATGTTTCCCTCATCAAAAATGACATCTCTACCAACAATCACTTTGCTAGTAGAAGGAATGTAAACCTTGTAGGCTTTACTCACCTCACTATATCCAGCAAAAATACCTCTTCTTGAAGATGGATCCTCCTTGGTCCTATCATCAAGAGTAATGTTGACATAGCATGTGCATCCAAAGGTTCTTAGAAAGTTGACACTCGGCCTCCTCTTGAATAGCATCTCAAAAGGTGTCCTTCCATCCAAAATAGCACTCGGCCACCTATTGCACAAGAAATTGGCACACAACAAAGCTTGATCCCAAAATGGTTTGTCAAGATTAGCACTTAACCTCATAGCTTTAGCACTTTCACATAAAGTCCTATTCTTCCTTTCAGCCACTCCATTTTGTTGTGGGGTCGTTGATGTTGTATACCCCCTCTTGATCCCATGCTCATCACAAAAGGCCTTGAACTTGTTAGATAGGTACTCACCACCATTGTCACCTCTCAAGCACTTGATCTTTGTGGAGAATTGGTTCTCCCTTGCATTCTTGAACTTGACAAAGACATCATACACTTTATCCTTGCTCTTTAGTAGATAGATCCAACAAAATCTACTAAAATCATCAATGAAACGTTACATACACCTTAGCTCCACTATTGCTAATTGTAGTAAATCCATGAATATTCGAATGTACAAGTTGAAAAAGCTTTGTAGATCTAGAAATAGATCTAGTATAAGGTAGTCTATGTGACTTAGACAAAGCACAAGACTCACAAACATGCTTGTCATTACTTAAGGAACTTGAAAGACCAATCACAACCTTCTTCCTTGCCATTACCTCCAATGACTTGAAGTTGAGGTGTCTCATCCTTTTGTGCCAAACCTCTTGAATAGAAATTTGCTCCCTTGCAACACATCCAACTTGGTTAGCAATAACACAAGCATCAAGTTTGAACAACTTCCCTTGCCTTTTATCTTTTCCAATCAAGACATCCTTCCTTTTGATCAAACAAGCATCTCCATCAAACTCCACCTTGAGGCCCTTACTTAGCATTTGACTCACACTAAGCAAATTCTTGGTAATAGATGGAATAAACAAGACTTCCTCCAAATGAGCATTCCTATTTGTAGAGAGAGAAATAGGAATTGTGCGAATCCCTTTGATTGTACACTCACCATCATTGGCCGTGTAGATCACCCTCTTGTCATCTCCATATGCCAACAAAGAAGTGAAGTACTCTTTGTGAAAGGTCATGTGTGAACTTGCTCCACTATCAATCCACCAAGGATCTAGATCTCCATCATTAGCAAGCATACATGAAGACATCACAAAAGCATCATCATTTGCATCTTGCACATCCAAACCATCCTCATCAAGAGTAAGATTACCTTGCTTGTCTCCTTGATCTCTCTTCTTCTTGTAGCACTCACTTGCAAAGTGTCCTTTGATGCCACAATAGAAGCACTTGAGCTTTGATCTATCCTTCTTTTTGCCACTTGAAGAAGCATCCACTTGATCTTGCCCTTTAGAACACTTGCTTTTGGTTTTGCCCTTTGTGAACATAGCATCCTCTTGAAGTGTCGATGTAGATCCACCTCTTGCTTGAAGCCTATATTCCTCATTGATCAAGATCTCTTGAAGATCCATCAAACTTGGCAAAGCCTTTTGAATAGCAATACTTTGAACAATGTTAGCATGAGCATCCAACAAGTCATTAAGAATCACTTGAATAAGCTCTCCTTCCTTATTGCTTTCATCTATGCAAGCTAACTCATCATTCAATGCTTTCATTCTCAAAACAAAAGTACTTGGACTTTCTTCATTCTTTTGCAAACAAGAAAAGATTTGCCTTCTTAGAGTCAACACTCTAGAAGTAGACTTGGATTCATAAAGCTTCTTGAATGAATTCCATGCTTCCAAAGATGATTTGCACTTACCAACTTCCTTGAGAAGTTCATTGGTAACGTTAATCTTTATCATGTGTAGAGCCTTCTTATTATAGCTAAAAAACATCTTCATTGTGGTAACATTTATGAAAATATTATGAAAGATAATAATACACTTTGCCACAATGTTTTGATTATTCATTCATCTTTGCAAACACACAAACATTCTTGCAAAAGCTAGACAACTATAAATAGAAACATGTTGCATGTTGATTTCTCACATAATCATACAACATTATGGCTAATGTTATTTATTTGAGTATCAATAAATTTCAAATTTAATTCAAAATGCATCATAATTTGACATAGTGATCATTTCATTTTTAGTCCACACTCATGATCACATAATGATCATTTCATTATTAGTCAAAACTTATTCAGAGCCTCAAAAACAATCTCATCTACTTATAAATTAATCATAAAATTGTTTGTTTATCAACATGTTATTCATTATAGATTTAAAAAGAAAATCTTCAAACAATGTTATCTTGCCATGCATGGCAATATCAAAATAAACTTTCTGTAACTTTTGTGATGCATGGTAGTGCTACGCATGGAAAATCTCCAGAGATACTTGTCATATGAGAGGTGGTTAAATAACTGCCATGTGTGGCACTCTCACAAGTGGCTCTACCATGCCAAGATTTTTTTGTACTCTTTTTTTTATTTTTAGTTTTTAAAAATAATTGTGTGGTAGTGCCATGCAAAAAAAAAATTTAATTGTCGAACCCCCACCTCCAGTCTGGATTTCACCTGTAGGGTCCCTCAAAAAAATTTGGCATGGATGTGCCACGCGCGGTAGAGCCACAACCAAAAAAAATGTCAAAATTTTGGCTAAGTACAGAGTTCACATGGCAGCATCGCATGACAAAATGCCCAAATGTGTAGTTGTGTTGGAAGGGCCAAGCATCAATATCCAATAGCATTTCCACATGTTGCCCAACAAAAAATTTATGTATTTAAAAATTTTGTATTTGTTTATATTTGAGATAATTTGTATTACGTAGAAGACTGATATCAGAATTAAATTTTGTATTGGTTCATATGGCAATACAAAAGAGAAACAATAAAAAAACTATTTTTTTCAAAGGCGAGGCTCTTCATTTTCTAACTTTATGGTATAGACAAAAATATACTTACGGGTGTACAATTTGTGAGAGATTTCAACAAGTTTAGTCATATTTTGGTAAATTGTCAATTGAGGCTGAACTCATTTTAGACTTAGAGATAAACTTTTTGAAGTTTTATTAGTTCAAAATACATTCGATAAATACTTTTTGAAAGTGTGGGAAAGTTGGTAGTCTAGCTTGAGAGAGATTTCAAATTTGAATGTTGGGTACTTTGAATCTAGACCCAAAAATAGTAGGGTTATCATTTTAGAGAGAAAGCCAAGTGGCCAAATAGGGTTTGGCACTCTATAAAAGGATGTAACTCATGGAGAGACACATCTTCTATCTGCTCTCTCTCATTTCACTTAGAATTTGCTTTGCACAGGAACACAGATCATGCTACACAGTAACACAGACAGAAAATCACTCTCTTCAGCAAGTCACATAGCAACTGTATTTCTCAAAATGAAATTACATTGTACATATAGTTGTTCACTCAGGCAACCCATGCATGACCTACGTTGCCGTTGGCGGGACGCGTGTCCCGTCGACTTGCCTCGTGGCGAGGCCAACTGATCCTTATCCACTGGTAGGACCCATAGTACAGTAACACAGTGATTCTAACTTTAATTCTAACTCTCTCCCTTAAAGTAGAGTCACTTTTTATACAATCATATACATAGCTTTAAAGTCAACAAACTTTAATTACAGAAAGCTTTGATCTAAACTTATCAAACTTTTCTCCAGTAAGTGGCTTAGTGAAAATATCAGCTAATTGTTCTTCTGTGCTACAATGAACAACATGAATTTCACGACTCAGCAGCCTCTCACGTATGAAGTGATATTGAATCTCAATGTGTTTAGTTCTCGCATGGAACATTGGATTCTTTGCTAGCTGAATGCCACTCTGACTGTTGCTATGTAAAGTCGTGGGATTTTTCTGCTTCATGCCAATTTCTTTCAAGATTTGTCTCAATCATATAGCTTCTTGTGCAACACTACACATTGCCTTATACTCTGCTTCTATGGTGGAAAGAGCAATTGTACTTTGCTTCATACTAGACCAGGAAAAGCAATTACCACAAAACTGGAATATATATCCTGTGGTGGATCTATGATCATCATAGTCACCTCCCCAGTCCGCATCCACATAGCCACACAACTCAGGTAAACCATCATGCTTCCTGTAAATCAAGCCATACTCTGAAGTGCCTTTCACATAATGCAAAATGCGCTTAGTTGCTTTCCAATGTGTTTGCGTAGGTGCTGCCATAAACTGACTTACAATGCCAACAACATAGCATATATCTGGTCTAGTTCTGGTAAAGTAAATCAAGCTCCCTACTAACTGTCTATATAGCATAGCATCAAATGACTGTGATTCATCAAGCTTAGAAAGCTTTTTACTTGGCTCAATAGGAGTGTTTACTGGTTTGCAATCCTGCAACCTAAACCTGTGCAGCAACTCTTTGACATACTTCACCTGTGTTAAACCCACTTCATGTCCTTTTTGCCACACTTCTACTCCAAGGCAGTAATGCATCAGGCTGAGATCCGTCATCTCATATTATTCCATGAGGTCTTTCTTGATCATGCCTATCATCTCTTGATTATTTCCCATAATAATCAAGTCATCAACATAAAGAGCTATCAAAGCAACCATACCATCAAAGCATAAGACATATAGATTTGGATCAGAATGTGTTCTCACCATCCCCTTTCAACGAAAGTAGGCATCAATCTTGCTATACCACGCACGTGATGCTTGTTTAAGACCATAAAGCGCTTTCTTCAAGCGACATACTTTATTTTCATGTCCTTTCATTACAAAGCCTTCAGGTTGATCCATGAACACTTCTTCTTCTAACTCACCATTTAGAAAAACAGATTTCACATCCATCTGATGTAAAGGCCAACCAAAATGTGAAGCTAAAGCAATAAGTAGACATAGAGTATTTCACTTACAAACCAGCACAAAGGTCTCCTCATAGTCAATGCCTTTATTTTGTGCGTACCCTTTGATCACCAATATTGCTTTGTGCTTTGCTATACTTCCATCTGCATGGTACTTAGTCCTGTATACCCATTTGCAACTAGTGGGTTTCTTGCCAACTAGGGGTTCTACTAAGTCCCATGTGCTATGCTTAGCAATTGACTCCATCTCCTCTCCCATGGCCTTGATCCAAATGTCATCATCCTTCGCTTCACCATAAGTCGAAGGTTCTTTGCTTTGAATAATGCTAGATAAGAGAGCATAATTTGCTTCATACCTTTCAGGTAGTATCTTCTCTCTTGTTGATCTTCGTAGCTCTCCCTGGTTAGATAATCCTGGAAAGTCATCTATGTCACGGCTCTCCATCAATCTCTCAAACCACTTAGGGAGCTTTCTGTCAGGTGATCGGCTGCCTGGTAAAAATGTATCCCATGGTACATCCTTCTCCTTGCATTTGTCACAAGTAACTTCAATCCTTCTTGCACCAAAAGGTTTGTCCTACCTCTCCAACCTATTTCTTGAGGTTGAGTAGTAGTATCTTCAGATGTATCCTCATGTTCATTACTCGGAAGGTCAATGAATGGATCATCATCAGGTGGTATTCTCACTATACCATCTTTTCCACTGGATATGTCTATCTTCTCAGCATCCTCGTCTTCATACATCTTGGATTCATCAAAGATAACATCTCGGCTTATATGGATTTTGTTTTCGACTGGATCAAAACATCTATAGCCCTTCACACGATCATCATATCCTAGGAATATGCACTTGATAGCTTTTACATCAAGTTTACGTCTCTCTTCCTTAGGAATCTGTACAAAGGCCTTACATCCAAAGATTCGCAAGTGGTTCACCTTTGGATTTTTCTTTGTGAATGCTTCCTCAGGTGTTATCTTTGGTATGGCAATGGTAGGACTTCTATTTTGAAGATAGACTATCGTGCTACATGCTTCTGACCAAAAATCTTTTGGTAGTTTCATCTCAACTAGCATAGATCTGGCACTTTCCACGATCGTACGATTTTTGCGCTCAACTACACCATTGAGAGCAGGAGTATGAGCTTGCGTAAATTGTCTTTTAGTCCCACATTGATCACAAAGATCATTGAAGTCATTAGACTTATACTCACCTCCACTATCTGATCTTAGGACTTTGATCTTCCTACCTGTCTGATTTTTGACCAAGTTTTTGAAGTTCTTGAAGCTATCAAATGCATCTGACTTCTTCTTCAAGAAGTAGATCCACATCTTACGTGACATATCATCAATAAAGGTCATGAAATAGAAGGCTTTTCCTAAGGACATGGTCCTCATAGGCCCGCATAAATCTGTGTGGATTAAATCCAAGATGTTCTTTGCTCTTGCAACACCCCTTTATTGAACTTCTCTCGATGTTGCTTCCCATATACACAAGTTTCGCACATCAATTTCAAGTGATCTTCTATGGTAGGCAGTCTTGTTACCATCTCTAATTTTCTCATCAAACTGAGGCTTCCCAAGTTCAAGTGACCAAGCCTCTTGTGCCACAACTCAGTTTGCAAAGGAATGGACGATACAAGTCCATGTTGCCCCTTGATTGTAGCATTCAACATGTACAATTTTGTATTGGGCTCTCTTATTCCATTCGCAATAACTTTGAACTTTTGGTTCGCATCCTTCACAAAGCAACAATCATGGGTGAATTCTACTCTGAACTTTTGATCAGTAATGACTCCAACAGAAAGTAGATTTTTCTTCAAACCTGGTACGTAAAGTACCTCCCTGATCATCCTGATTTTGCCATCAGGCAGTTGGATTGAAACTGTGCCTATCCTCTTGATCATGCACACCTCACCATTTGCTTGTGGAACATATGTTTTATTATCCAACACCTTCAAACTACTAAACCAATTCTTGTTGTCTGTCATGTGTCTTGTGGCTCCTGAGTCAATATACCATGCTTGATCATCTTGATTAGATGACAGTGCAAATATGAAGATGCTAGAGTCTTCAATCTCACCCTCATCGACAAGGTTACCTGCTTGTTTTGGTTTTCCCTTGTCTTGTTCTGCCAGGAATTTGCGACATTCACTCTTCCAATGGTCCTTTTTACCACAATGGAAGCACTTGTCTTTCTTCTTAATTTTGCTGGAAGATCCCTCATCCTCTTGAGACTTGGCAAATTGTTGCTTAGACAGTCGTTACTCTTCCTGCATCAAAATTCCTGTGAGCTCGTCCAAGGTTGGCAATCTTTCTCTTGATGCTATTCTGCTCACAAACATCTGATAGGGTTCTGCAATGCCGCATAATGCATTATGCACCAGCTCCACATCATGTATGCACTCTCCAATAGAATGCAGTTCATCTCTCATTGTCTTTATTCTAGTCATGTATGTCTGAATGTGCTCTCCTTGCTCCATGTGGGCACTATTCAACTTTGACTTCAGTAACATGATTCTTGACGGATTTGACGTCTCGAATTGCTCCTTTAGCACATCCCATGCCTGTCTGGGTGTAATAGCATCACAAATGTGGGTAATGATGTGATTCTTCACTGACAAGTTAATGAAGGTCAAAGCTTTCCTCATCTTTTTGTCGAACACTTTGATGTCTGCTTCATTTGGCGGCCTTCTCTCATCACTTGTGACAACTTCCCACACATCTTTCTCCATCAGTATGTTTTTCATTTTGACTTTCCACACTGCATAGTTGGAAATCCCGTCCAATTTGTTACTTTCACTCAAAATGGACTCTCCCATGTTCGTTGGCGGGACGCATGTCCCGTTGACTTGCCTTGTGGCGAGGCCAACTGATCCTTATCCACTGAGAGGACCCACAGTACAGTAACATAGTGATTCTAACTTTAATTCTAACTCTTTTCATCATTAAACATGGTTCTCCTTGGGTTCTACTACTCATTGGTGCACTCTCATGATGTTATCTTGCAATTCTATGTGTATAATAATCATTTATTGCTATTTTCGGTTCTCCACGTATGAAATATAGTTCATTGCAACATGGCTACAAGTGGTGGATTCATGTTGGAAGGCAATGATAGGCTTACCTCAATCAACTATTCTACTTGGAAGGTGAGGATTGTTGGAATATCAATCCACACTCTAGAAAGAACTATCAAACAAGGTGGATAGCTCAGTGGTAGAGCATCCCATCCGGTATGAGAGAGGTCCTAGGTTCGAATCCTAGACCTAACAGTTCATGGTGTCAAAGCCATGGTTAAATGACCCAAGTTGTGGGACAGGTGATAGCTAGGACCCCAACCAAGTGTGGCTTGAGGGGGGGTGTTGTAATATCAATCCACACTCTGGAGAGAACTATCAAACATGGCGGATAGCTTAGGGGTAGAGCATCTCATCCGGTATGAGGGAGGTCCTGGGTTCAAATCCTAGTCTGTCCATCCATATTATCATTTATGAATTTCTAACAAGGATGGAGTCCTTATTGGAGGTGAATGAGTTGATGGAGATTGTTGCAGGTGTGGAGGAGAGGCCTCAAGCATCTCAAGATATGAGGTATGATAAGAGGGACAAAAGGGCTCTACACATGACTAAGATGAATGTTACCAATGAAGTTCTCAAGGAGATTGGTAAGTGCACATCATCTTTGGAGGCTTGGGAAGCTTTGAAGAAGCTTTATGAATCCAAATCCACATCAAGAGTGCTTACTCTTAGAAGGCAAATCTTTCAAAGTTTTCAAAAGAAGGAAGAGATTACTCATGCTTTTGTTTTGAGGGTTAAAGCATTCAATGATGAGTTAGCATGTATTGATGAAAGCATTAAGGAGGTAGAACTTGTTCAAGTTATACTCAATGGCTTGTTGGATGATTACGTTAATCTTGTTCAAAGTTTTTCAAAAGAATTTGCCAAGTATTGTGGATTTGCAAGAGATGTTGGTGAATGAGGAGTATAGGCTTCAATCAAGAGGAAGTGGATCTACATCAATATCTCATTATGAAGAGGAGGCTATGTTCATCAAAAGCAAGTTCAAGGGTAAAGGCAAAGGCAAGTGGTCTAAAATGCAAGATCAAGATGACACTTTCTCTTTTGGCAAAACGAAAGATAAGTCTAAGTTGAAATGCTTTTATTGTGAAATCAAGGGCATTTTGCTAATGAATGTTTGAAGAAGCAAAGAGATGAAGGTAGCAAGCAAATCAAATTTACTACACTATGATAGAAACTCAAAACATTCAAAACAAATGTAGACAAATGGAGAGATTGACACAAAATTACTTCCAAAATCAAGATTGATGTTTCATGTTGATTATGGGCAAATATGCCTCTATAAATACACTTTCTGGAGTTTGAGGTACTGATCATGCATCAGATCTCACACGTGTGAGGATGCTTTGTCATATGGTGAATCATCATCCAAAATTGACACTTGGATCAAACTTTCTATTTTGAACATTTTTGGTCCAATTTCCTACTATATGGAGATCTACTTGGAAATCTTATAGAAGTCAAAACTCGCCTACTTCAGCCTATTCCACACGTGTGAGCTGTCCTCTACTCATGGGATGTGACATCTAACCTAAGGATGTGGCTCATGCAATCAATAGATTGATGCCATGTGTCATATGTCTAGAAAACTAGTTTTTGGCCTTTTTAGCCACTAGAACTTGAATTTAATCATATGTAGAACCTATATGATTATGGTACATGACAAGTACACTAACTTCACATGTGGTAACAGGCTCCACACATGTGTAATCATCCTATATACATGATTTTGGCCTTGATCAAGCATAATTTTTGTATTTCTCACACTCCTCAAAAATCTAGCTTGGTAAATCTAGCATAGATCTATCTATAACTCCAAGAGCCAATCTTAATTTTACAAATGGATCTTTAGGCAATACCTTGGTGAGTATATCAGCAATGCAATCTAATGATGAAACATGAATAAGCTTGATCTCCTCTACTTGCACTTTCTCCCTCACGAAATGATGTGAAATCTCAATGTGCTTTGTTCGAGCATGGAAGCTATCTAGATCATTTCTTGTGAGTATAATGTCATCAACATATAAAACTAAGATAATGATTTTCCCATCAGTACATTTGTAGTACAATGATGGTTCATAAGAACTTACAACAAATCCAATGGAAATAAGATACGAATGCAACCTAGAGTACCATGCTCTTGGTGCTTGCTTGAGTCCATACTAAGACTCTTCTTCAAAAAAACACACCTTGTCTTCCATCTTTGATGAAGCCCTCGAGTTGTCACATGTAGATTTCCTCTTCCAAGAATCCATTCAAGAAAGAGTTTGTCACGTCAAGTTGAAAAACCTCCCATTTGAAAGAAGTAGCAAGACATATGATTAATCTAATGGTCACAAGCTTTGCAACAGGTGCAAAGGTTTCATCATAATCTATGCCTTTGACTTGCAAAAGACCTTTTGCTACAAGTCTAGCTTTATACTTATGAATGGAACCATCTTGATTATATTTCAATCTATATATCCATTTACAAGTAAGATGCTTCTTTCCATAAGGTAGATCTACAAGCTTCCAAGTTTGATTTTCCATTAATGCATCAAACTCTACTTGCATAGCTTTCCTCCAATGTTGAGACTTATTTGCTTCCTCAAAACTAGTTGGTTCTTCAAGCATAGTAGTCAAGAAAGCATAAGAGTTGAGTAGTTGAGAATCTTCCCTTTGCTCCCCTTTTTCACTATAAGTGAGCCTTGATGGCTCAATCCTTGTCCTTGTTGATCTTCTTGACACCCTTGGACTTTGAATAAGTTTCACTTGGTCTTCGTCTTCATGAAGCTCCTCCTCGGCCATAGCATGATCCTTGACAAGTTGAGTGTTGTTGGAGGCCACCTTTCCTTTGGCTTGGAGAGATTCATCAAAAAGTACATCTCTACTTACAACAACTTTCTTGGTAATAGGATCAAATATCCTATAAGCTTTCTTATTTTCACTATAACCAACAAAGATGTCTTTAAAAGAAGTGGCATCTTCCTTTTTCCTTGTTTCTAAAGGAAAATGTACATAACAAGTACATCCAAAAACTTTTAAATCACTAAGATTTGGGTTTTTGCAATACAACATCTCATAAGGTGTAAGTACTTTAATGGCACCATTACTCATTCTATTACATAGAAAGTTTGCACATAAAATATCTTCTCCCCAAAATGAAATAGGAAGGGATGCATCTAACCTCCAAGCTTTAGCACACTCACATAGTGTCCTATTCTTTCTCTCAACTACTCCATTTTGTTGTGGAGTATTTGTGCAACTAAAATCTCTCATGATGCCATTAGTTTCACAAAACTCTTTCGTCCTATTGGAGATGTACTCCCCTCCATTATCACTTCTTAATGCTTTCAAGCTAGTATTAAGTTGCTTTTCCACAAGGGTTTTGAACTTTACAAAGGACTCAAAAACCTCACTTTTCTTAGACAAGAGATAAACCCAAGAGTATCTTGATCCATCATCATTAAAAGTGACATACATAAGAGCTCCACCATTTGATTCATGTGAAAATGAATGAACATCTGAGTGTATAAGGTCAAGAGGAGAGTTAGATCTTGTCAAAGATCTTTTGAAAGGTAGCTTATGAGATTTGGAGAGTCCACAAGCTTCACAAAGATTTCCACACTTGGATATGGTTTTGGGAAGTCCACTTGCTAGCTCCTTTTCACCATGGTCTCCATAGCTTTGTAGTTAGGATGGCCTAACCTTTTGTGCCATAATTTCACTTGAGTGAGCTCCTCCCTTGCCATGTTCACACATCCAAACATTACATTAGCATCCAATATGAATAAACTCCCTTGCTTGAAACTACTAGCAACACATTCTTCATCTTTCAAGATAGAACATGCTCCATGCTTGAAATGTACATCTAATTTACTATCCATAAGTTGTCCTACACTCAACAAGTTCTTTGTGATTGAAGGTACATAAAGAACATTGTCTAGATCTATCCTAGACATAAAGGAATGGATCCAACACCTACAATCTCACATTATTGAACACTTGTAGTGAAGATAAATCTCTTAGAACTATTGTAAGAAAGTAGATTCAGACGAACAACCATCAACAAGAGAACAGACTCCAGAAGCAATGGCTTTAATCAGCAGCATACAGAACAAGATCTGTACAGTTCTTGATTCATCAAGATCTAACTTTTTAGTCTGGAAACTTAAGACATCATTGATACTCAAGGGTGAAGATTTATTCCCCTGGGTGGATGGCACAGAGGAGATGCTAGACAAGGAACTACGCAAGTGGAGGGAGAAAAATGACAAGGTAGTAGCCTTGCTATCTTCATCCATCGAAGACAATCTCACACTTGACCTGGCTACACTCTCCAACGCTAAGGAGATGTGGGATGCATTGCTCACGAGATTTCAAATGAAATCAAAAAGTCAAATAATGATGCTAGAAGATCAACTGACAAATCTACAGTGGTATGGGAAAGACCTCACTTCTTTTGTAAGGAAGATGAAGGGTCTATTTCTATCACTACATAACTTTGGAGCAGAGAATGCAGTGTCAGCTGAGAAGCAGCTCACATACCTGTTGAGAGCCTTACCCAGATCTTTCCAAACGATGAGAACCATGCTCGCGAAAGATCCTACAATGACCCTTGAAAAGAGAGAACAAATGCAGCTCACACCCTACAGGAAGCTGCTAGGTTCGCTGATGTACCTTGTAGAAAACACATGCCCTAACCTTGCTTATGCGGTGTTCAGGATGATCCAATTCTGTACAAATCCAAGCTCGACACATTGGAAGATTGCAAAACAAGTCTTGCAATATCTTAATGAGAGATTATGGCTTGTGTTATTGTTGTGATGCAGGTTTCAAGATGCTTTCCTATAGTGATCCTAGTTGGACATCCCTCAAGGACAATTGTAAAAGCGTCCCAGGAGGATGCACCATCACGTTAGGGGCGGCAGTTCTCTGGGTCAGCAAGAAGCAGACCATTGTGACTCAGTCATCTTACGAAGCTGAGTACATTGTAGCAGCAAAGATGGCCAACGAGATAATCTGGCTCAGGCAGTTCCTGGACGAATTGGCAATACAAGGAAGAGCCTCTGATCTTGCAGATGGATAACACATCTGCAATACATTTGACAAAAGATCCTGTGTTCCACTCGAGAACGAAACACATCGCGATCAAGTACCACTTGATTAGGGATCTAATTGAGAAGAAGATGTTGCAAACCACCTACCATGTAGAACCTTTGTATTTGAGATATCTCTCTTGATTCCATGTGCCACACAAACCTCTTTGAAATTTGTTGATAGGTCTTCATTTTCCAACCTTAAACACTTGATATTCATATTGAATTGACTCTCCACAAAATTCTTGAACTTGAGAAGAACATCAAGTATGAAGTCCTCACACTTTAGAAAATAAGTCCAATAGTATCAACTAAAGTCATCAATGCAACTCACAAACATTTTTGCTCCTCCATTACTCAAAGCACTAGTACAATTCACATCCAAATGTACTTATTGAAAGACACCTTAGATCTTGATCTACATCTAGAATAAGAAAACCTATGTGACTTTGACATTGAACAAACCTCACAAACTTGCTTCTTTGTCTCCAAACCACCATGGTTGAAAACAGCATATTCATTAGGTTTGTAAAGATCACCTTGTCTCTTGCCATTGGCAATCAAGGTTCCATTCATTTTGATCAAGCAAGAATCACCAACAAACCCCACCTTAATATCCTTGTCCTAACACTAAGAATATTCTTAGTGATTGATGGAATGAACAAAACATTCTTCAAATTCACATTCCTATTAGTAGAGAGAAAATAGGAATTGATTGCAAACTCACCATCATTGGCCATATAGATCACCTTCTCGTCACCTTCATATGCCACCAATGAAGAGTAATACTCCTTATGAAATGTCATATGTGAGCTAGCTCCACTATCAATCTACCAAGGATCACTATATCAATGATTAGCCAACAAGCAAGAAGACATGACAAAGGAATCAGTTGGATTTTGTTTATCAACACCATCCTTATCAGTGGGCTAGATCTCTTTGCTTCTCACGTTGATCTCTTTACTTACTGAAGCAATCACTAACAAAATGTCCTTTGACTCCACAATTAAAACATTTTAGCTTTGATTTTTCTTTCTTCTTTCCAACAAAAGTGGAAGACTCACATTGATCTTACCCTTTAGACCTCTTGCTTTTGCCCTTGCCCTTAAACTTTTCTTTTGAGAACATAGCTTCCTCCTTTCCAACTTGAGATGTAGAAGATGATCCTCCTCTTGCTTGGTGTCTAAATTCTTTAGCCACCAAGAACTCTTGCAAGTCCTCCATACTTGGTAATGTCTTTTTAATAGCAAAACTTTGCACCAAGTTAGTATGTTCATCCAATAAGCCATTAAGGACTACTTGCACAAACTCACTATCTTTAATGCTCTCTCCAATACATGCAAATTCATCATTCAAAGCTTTAACTTTCAAAACAAAAGCATGAGCACTTTCATCCTTCTTTTAAAGACATTGCAAGATTCGCCTCCTAAGGGTTTGTACCCTTGATGTAGACTTGAATTCATAAACCTTCTTCAAGGTTTTCCAAGCTTCACTAGATGTAGTGCAATTACCAAATTCCTTGAGAAGTTCATTAGTAATATTCATCTTGATAACATGAAGAGATTTCTTTGCTCTCCTATCGTACCTCAAATTGTTGTTGAGGTGCCAAAGGGCTCTCCTCCACCTATCATTGCTCTCCAACATGAAGCTTCCATTTGTAGCCATGTTGCAATGTGTGATTCAAATCTTCAAACTTGCTACAATGCACTAACAACTCTCTTGAATGTTAGCAGATTCCAAAGAATCCCCAAATGCCGAGCCAAGTTGAAGACACAGAGTATCTCTCACAAATGACCGAGGAGGTCTTAGAAGGAGGAGAGCACAAGAAGCCGAGAACCGAGCATGAGAGCCGAGGATTACTAGTTAGGATGACAATTATTATCTATGTGAGCCTACATGGTGTATCCCAGAAATGAACGACCATGTAGGAGCTAGTAATGCTTCCTAGGCATTGTAAATAAGTGTAGACCCCCTTATAATTTAGAGTGAGCCACCTTTTGATGGTGACCACTAGTGGAAGATTTTTTTTCACTTGTACTTTCCAAATTAGTGGAATTGCCATATGGGTAGCCCTCTTGCTTATTTAAGGGCCCCCCTCTCTTGTGAGGGAGCTTTGATTATATTGACAATTTCTCTTGAGTCAATAAAAAAGATCTTCTACAAGTTCTTGATGATTGTGAAGCTTCTTGTTCATGGCAATCTTCTTGAGTAAAATTTCTATGAGCGTGTTCTTATTTCCTTTGTGTTTGTGGAATAATTAGATTTCTTGCTTACTCTTTTTTTTGTGGAATGTAGATGTGGATTAACTTTCTTGTATCTTGATTTTGTAGTTTCAGCATGTAGGTAAACTATAGAGGCTACGATTGTGGATCTGATTTGCATACTCTCTAACAATCTTGTCCTTGATTGTTCGTGGGTATTCCAAGCATCAAGAAAAGGGTGTTTCTTGATTCTTGGGCTACTAGAATGTTGTTAGGAAGCTAGTTTTCTTGTTTCTTGTTTCTTGCTGAGTAGCTTAATCTTGTCATTGCATTGTTCCATGATTTCCTAGTTAGATCGCAGATTTGCTCTCTGATTCATAACATTGATCTATGCTGAGCTAGGACTGGTTGCATGGCTTGTAAATGCATGTACCTGAGTAACGTAACTGTTTCTCTCCACTGACAAGCTAGGAGCACACGTTGTAATCTGAGAAACACTTATGCCTGAAAACTGTTCTACTAAGAAGATTGAACCGTAAAGAACTGTAACCAACGGAAGTAACAAAGAATAAGAACGAAAAAGAATCATGTTCACAGATTCAGCTAGAATCTATGAACATTTGGCACCATTTCCACAGTTACACACATACTTATCCAAGCCAAACCTTTCCAATCTGTGCTGCCAAACCATCGTCTGAAGTCTCACACATGCATCATTACCAAGCTCGTTACTTTGGTCTTGGCCGACATACTACTCCGTTCTCGACGAGGCTTCACGCTCTTTCCCTAGCCGAGCTCCACGACTCTCGTCTGGACTGGACAAAACCTTGTTTCATTCACCTATTGAAACTATACGCTCACTCTTGACCAAACAACTACTCGCAATATCCTGCCCAATCCTGAGTTCAACTCAATCGATGCTCATCCATCAGATCTCACCCAAGCCATTCAATTACTTCTCGACCGGAGGCATTCTGTAAAATTTCAACCGGAGCCTTTGTTGAAATCTCAATCAGAGCCTCTGCTAAAATCTCAATTGAAGCGTTTCTGTCAAATCTCAACCGGAGCGTTTCTATCAAATCTCGACCGGAGCGTTTTTGTCAAATCTCGACCGGAGCGTTTTTGTCAACTCTCCACTGGAGCGTTTCTGTCAACTTTCGGATGGAGCGTTTCTGTCAAATCTCAACCGGAGCGTTTCCGTCACTCAACCAGAGCATTTTTGTCAAATCTCGACCGGAGTGTTTATATCAGATCTCGATCAAAGCATCTTGTTCGATCTCGACTTGAGTATCATGTTGGATCTCGACGGGAGCATCCTGTTGGATCTTGACTGCGGAGCATCCTATTGGATCTCGACCAGCACGTTCTATCAGATCTCAATTGGAGCATCCACTCCAATCTCGACTGGAGGTTCCAAATTCAAAACTCATGAACCGGCACGTCACATCTTGCCCGAATCCAGACGACGTTGTCCATAGATGCCATCACCACGATGCCATCCGCACCTCAGCAAAGTGCGAATTTTGACGTTTCTTGCGACAATCTGCTGGCGATCTTCTTGCTCATGTGCACGATCCAAGCACTCTTGTGTTCATTGCTTCTGTCATGATTTACACACTACCTCCATCGAATATCCACCATCATCATTTGATTACCATTTAGAGCGCCATCACCAAACCTTTCCAGACCTAATATCGTCGGCAGAATACACATCAATTTGAAATTTTTTGCATGCTAAGGGGTAGTGTCACGCGAGCATTCATCACGCTCTCGTTACACTATTGGATATAACATCATCAACGTAGAAAAAAAACTTTTTTTTTCCTTCCAGTCATTCACCACCTCCATACATCCATTTGCACAGATATCCACCTTTCCCACATCTCCACATCTTCCGCTTTCAAAACTTATACCTTCCAACTTTCTTACCCAACCTCATTCTGTCACCATCCTTTCATTCCACAACATACTTCTCTTTCCACACATCTTCCACTCTGTCCTTGCAAAAACACGTCCACATCTTCCGCTTTCACACACTTTACCTTCCATCTTTCTTTACCCAACCTCATTCCTTTACAATCCTTTCCTTCTGCAACATACCTCGCTCCACACACATCTTCCAATCCCTTCTCAAAGGACACTTTCACCTGCCTTCCCAATCGGAGCCATTCCATCCCTTCTTGACTGGAGCCATTCCATTCCATCTGGACCGGAGCCATTCCATTCCATCTCGACCAGAGCCATTCCATCCCATCTCAATGAAGCCTTTGTCAACTCTCAACTGAAGCCTCTTTCAACTCTTGACCAAAGCCTCTGTCAAGTCTCGATCAAAGCCTCCATCAACTCTTGACCGACGCCTCCATCAGCTCTCAACCGAAGCCTCCATCAAATCTCAACCGATGCACCCTTAACCTTGTCTCAAATCTCAACTGACACACTTTTTTCAGACCCCTGTTTCTTCCATTTTTTCACCATGTCATCCAACCCCAGTTCCAGTTCTGATGACCCGATGCTAATAAGCTCGACATCCAACTGTGCAAACGGGATCTTACAGAGATGCAGACCTAGTACTAGTAGGCAGAGTCATTCTTCAAGGCAATTGAGTTCCAAATCCCTATTCTGATGAGGTATCAAAGTCCGTACCTAATGCATATGGCATATGCCAATTACAATGCTACGTCAAGATCGTGCCAACTAGCTCATAGTTCCTCTTGTCAGGAACTATGTTTATAACATATCTTTTGTTGCGGCCGACTTGCAACCCTTCGAGTTTCCTCGAGGACCAAATGTTGTCACAAGAATGCTCCAAAAGATTGAGCAAACAGCCTATTCCAAATACATAGATCCCTCAGTGGACAAATGGAAGAATAAAGATGGGTACCGAGTTGAGGCCATCAATGATTAGCAGCTGAAAGCAGCATGTGCATATTTGACCAAATGTACACAAAGATCAAGGACAAAAGTGCTGAGGATACCCCTTTCACATGATGGCAGATTCACGATTGCATGCCCAGAACCTTTATGATTGGGCATAGTTTGCTTCAAACTTCCTTCATGAGTGTGTTAAGAACAAGTAGCCAATAACCGTACTGGGGTATTTCATGACTGATATCACACTCTAGCAAGTACAAAATGGGCCCAAACTCAAACAACACCTACAACTTGCGGACAAAGCACGGAACGTCCCAATAGGGTCCAAATAGTCCAAACGTCCATGATCATGGGCTACTTCACAATCGGGGCTTCCACCCAAAAGGGTAAACACCAGTATTATTTTGGTGGTACACAAGTGACAAAGCCCACAACTAGATCCACAAGCAGCCACATCCTCGGAAGCTCAACAAGCCGATACGTACAAGGCCCAGTTGCTAGACACAAGGCAACAACGAATACGCAGGAAGCTTCAAGCCAGGAGGAAATCACCTGATGGATCATCATCAGACGATTCAGTTTCAGATGATAGAAGCTCAAATGCAACCTCTTCGACACACTCCTCACCCTTACACACCATCGACGGGGGTGATGGAGCAGCTACATCATCGGGAGCAGTGGACACGGGCACAACCCACCCATGCTGATAACCACGCCAATGTCACCAACATCACCAACGACATTGTTTTCGAGGGGGGGTGTGTGGGGAGGAGGAGGAGTGGGGAGCTCCATTCTCCAAGACATGGAAGCGGCCCAGCAGCCACAAGATCAACAAGCACAGGCCCAACAAGTTCACACCTCGGACACTTCACAATATTTTGATGCTGCAGACCTGATGGAAATAACTGATGATGAACTAGAGAAAGAAGATCAGCCAGGAGGAAGTCTGACCCTACCAATAACCACCACTACCACCACAACAACCACTATTGCTACTAAAATTATTTCTCCACCTCCATCTTCATTCCCTCCACAACGTCTATTTTTTGGATTAGCTTCACCATCCCACACCCCTGATCAGTACCCAACCATCACTAACCCTGAGAAGCTCTCCGAAGCAGCTAAGTGCCCAATGATCAGCCTATCCAAAGCAAGCTACCACATGCACTGGTTGGTAAGCCAACACCAAGTGCTCGAGAATAAGGTCTAGTACCAGGATCGAGAAAAACAGAAGCTGGCCAAAGAAAAAGAAAAAGAGACAGAAAAAATCAGATCCGTGATGGCCGGGTAAAAACCACATTAGAAGAGGTCCAGCAGCAATTGAAGCAACAAATGGTCCAGATCGACCAAGTACGAGATGATTGTCAGGTGCAATGATAGTTGGTGTCTCTCTAATAAAGTCCGAGGACATACAGTTCTAGGCCCCGTAGGCCACAGCCATCCAGATGGAGAAGAATGTGTGGCTGATCCAAGAACGGGAAGCCGAGAAAAGAAATTCTGAAAATATTGTGGCCAAGTAGGAAAAGATCATCCTTGAGGCCCAGAAACACCTAGAAGATACAACGAAGGCCCTATAGCAAGTCTTGGACAAGGTAAACCAGTTGTGGACACGGCGTGCAAGGCCCAAGCAGGCACTCTTTCAAAGAAACCACGGGACGATGATGGAGATGACGGAACAGGCAATAAGGATGGGCAAACCCGACCATCAGATGTTAGCTCGGGATCGGGTAGTTAGAGAGCCGAAGTTGCTTCCAGAGCTATTCCCCTTCTTCCTCCCACTTTTAACCCCTCATCTTATTCCACTTTTAATTTTTTTGAAACATTCATTCCGACTTACTTTGTTTCTTCATCTTCCCTCTCTCCACCACCTCCTAGAAGAATAATGGGCCCATCAAAAGGTCCAGCTGACATGTACAAAGCCCAACAAGATGATTTCCTTTTACAACTTCGCTCCCCCAGTGCGACGTACAATAATTTGTTAAACCCACCTCCTAAATCTATTATTCCCCCAGATCACTCCATCCCTGACCTTCCAGAAGTTAATATTGACATCGGGGGTGATGACGACTGTCTGGCAGATCCATTGGAGTCAAGAAGATTCTTGCCCAGACAAGACACGGGTGCAGCTGAGCCGTCAACGAGCGAGCAGGCAAAGGAAAAAGATACGGGCACTAAGGCCTTGGATGATTACCTGGCGAGGCCACCGCAACCACGTAGGGTAGCTTCTCCTACTAGGCCCAAGGGCAAGATGGCTGATAGCAGATAATCAAAAAAATTCAAAAGGAAATATCCTCCCAATATGAGGAGAGGCAAAGAGGAGATAGATCAAAGCCAATACTCCACCAGGGCTGAGATAATTGCGGCACTACAACCGCAACCGGAATGGCGGAACAAGGTCCGAGTCCGTGAGGATCTACGGATGTTTCATTGACCAGGATGCGATGATGTTTCTTCTTAAATTTGTCCAGATCTGCTCGGGATAGCTTGGTCTGGTCTGATGACAAGTATTGTCAGCTACTCGGCTTCTGTAGCTATAGTTGCAAGTTCTATAGAAGGAATATCAACGTTGGAAAAATCCATGCTACGTGAAATAGGATGAAATGACATAGCATCATTTATTGATGGTTGTTTGAAATCATAGTATGTATGTTCTTGAAATATTACATCCCTAGAGACAAATACTACATTGGTGGATGGATCATAAACTTTATAAGCTTTATGCTCATCAGCATAGCCAATGACAATACATTTATCTGTCCTATGATCTAGCTTCTCCCTAAGCTGTTTAGGAATGTGAACAAGACATATACAACCAAAGATTTTCAAATGGCTAACACTAGGCTTGTGATGCATTGTTGTCCGTTATGAGCTTTAGATATCTTTAGATAATATAGTGTTGCTACTATTTTGTTCGTCCCTCTATGCACATGGACGTGGACCAAAGTTTTTAGGCAATGAATTCAGATTTTTCATGTAATGCAAGTGCAAATAACAGGATGCAATACATTGACGACACTAGCAGTTAATGCATCCTTATCCAACCAATGTTTGTCTACGAAATTGCTTTCTTTGTTCAAGAAGTTGCCCATTTGCACATACAATACTGCAAACTTAAAGCACTCATTACTATCTTTACAAAATGCCACAGAATTTCAAAAGACAGTATGATTTCCAATCAAAAGACAATTTTCTTGGTCAAATTCACCTTCTTTAAGTATGTGGATGTGGATGCAATGCAGCATTTCTTAAGTGAAAAAATGTAAAAATTCACAATCATTGATACTTTCGTCTTAGAAAGCCTGATGTCTGCTGATTACAATTGGACTCCACACCTGGTGAGATCCATCCCTCCATATCAGAAACCCAAACTCTGTCTCTGAGTCTCAGAGTAGGAGTTTCGAAGAACAACTCAATTTCTGATGCAGATCAGCGAAAACCAGCTTCTCTGGCTTCACATAAATCTTCATTCCTGCAGGAACAATGATCTCTGCCGCGTAAACAGAACTGGGGTCTCCTACATTGGTCAGAGTCTCTCTCTCGCGCACGCGCGTGCAGACTAGTTGCGCGTTCTGTCTCCTTCTCTATTTTCGTGGCCAGGTGAATATGTCGTTGCTAAAGTCTTTCTCTATTTCCCGCGGCAGGTGAATATGTCGTTGCGACAACAGGGACAAACCTCCAAAATCTTGCAATTTCACGCCTGTCTGCGAAAACGGGCCAAACCGTTCCATGAGGACCATGGCCAGAACGGGGAGTAAGTGGCCTGGTCCTGGCATTCGGCCAGGTCCCTGTGTGAAAACACCCTTATGAAACCCTACGATAAAATCCTACGAAATCTATATTGAAATTACTGCGGTGAGTGTGAATGAAGTCTTTTAATGCCTCAATAGGAATTGCATAAAAGACAGATCTTTTAAGACATTCATGGTTGGGCTTTGGGGAGATCGTTATATTTGATGTGGACTATGTATTGTCGTTGAGCAAATTTTGACTCGAAGCGGGTGCATGTGGCTGCTGGTGCCTTGGGTAATGACTTGTTAGATTTCATGGAAATTCTTGGGGACAAAAGGCAATATTGTATTCTTTTTACTTCAAGATGTTAGTGGTTACGAGTAGACTGCAGAATCCATGCGTAGCAGACTGTTTCTATTAAGCACTCTATTCTCTGCTCATGATCACTTACTAAACTTCCTTCCTTCCTTCCTTTTCAAAATCGAAAGATGTACGCCATTTACTAGCTCTAGATAACCCAATAACAACGAGTTATAGCGTTGGTATCGTAAATCACTAATGCAATATCAGAGCCGCATCATGGAAGAAGTCGGTAGAGCTGCCCTTCTAACTAAATCGGCCTTTGTCCTTCTGCTGATGTTGATCCTTTATCGTGCTGGGAGCAAGGTAGACGCCCAGCAACAAGATCGGGTTCTGCAGTACCAAACCAAAACATCTACATCCACCAACGTCCCAGGCCCAGTGCCAAGCTCCTTCGATTGTCCCGACAAGGGCTGCAAATTCAGCGAGACACCAGACGGTGTCGAGACGTTCGAGCTTTTAGATAAGAAGACTAATCGTCTGGAAATAAGATATTACGACAATTACAAGACTGGGCGGAAAGTGTTCCACGGCCAGGTCAAGGTTTTCCGTCCTGCACACAGAGAATGCATCATGCAGATTTGGGGTGGCAACGTTGCTGGGGGTGGTGGGAATTCGACGCTTTTCATACTTAACGCTATGAACCAGAACGACGGCACACTCGCGTACTACAAAACGGTGCCTCTTATAACGAATATATATGATCAGTGGGTTGACGTAACGGTGGATCATGTCCAGGATAAGCACGTTGAGGTTTCCATCAACGGCAAGATCAAGGGCAAATGGCCAGACGATGATATCAATGTCCTCAATTACCACAAAGCTGGTATATACCACACCTTAGGCACCGAGACAACTCCCTATGCGAAGGTTCAGTGGAGAAATGTGACAATAACGTCCTTTTAGGCAATCCACGAAGCTCGTCCATCCTCGCATCTTGTAATATCTAATTCTTTGTTTTGGGGAGAACTCCCTATTCGACTATAACTTCTTTTTAGGCAATCCAAGAAGTTCTTCCTTCATTTTAGCTAGTTGTAGTTTGAACTTTGTTTCCTCACGATATCTCTTCATCATCTAGAATTGTGCATTGTAATTGTACTTATATGTAGTTGGCATTATTAATGACCAAATAAATTGTTTCCTTGCATGCTTGATAATCAGCAAATTATTATGGGCTTTAAAGTTAGCGCTGAGAAAATCTCCCTCAAGTTTCCCTTCATTCAGTATCCTGCATCTTTGAAGGGATGGCAGTTTTGTAAAACTGATGCATTCCAAAACCTTAAACTCAAAAATGTTGTCTTCTAAAATCCAACAACTATTGAAGTTTGTCATTGGTTAGGAGAGCTAGCTTTTTTAGAAAAATCAATGCATCAATTAAACTATTTTAATTTGCTAAGTTGTACCTTTCCTAACTAAAAACTTTCAAAACTTTTCAAGTCCAATAACATTTAACTATTTTCTCGGGCCTCATTCTATCCCCTTCTATCAATAAATTTCATGCTACATCATGTATTACAGTTGTAAGTTAGTCACATTTTGGTTTAAATGAACTTTTATCAAGAATTGTACAAAAACTCTCCATTTCAAATTTTATGTGGTGTCTTAAATTATTGTGATGATCTACATGAATTCTATATATTCCAGAGCTAAAATTTTAAAATCCTATGTAAATTTTACTAGCCATGAAAATTCCTACAAAATTAGTTTTTAAAAAGATACGGAGTGCAATCTACAAACTTAGTGGTTTGGTGAGGTATGATCAATGCAAATCACATTGTTTTTCAGATAGATTATTTAAGATGATGATCTAACTACTGCGTATATTATTGTTGTTTACATTTCTTATGAAGATACATTTCATCCAAGGAGATACCAGTAGCATCCATTGAGGCAGTAAGACAAAGCTCCATCGAAGCAATGTGTTTGATCAAAAAGTACTTTCCCACATCCATTCTCACCATTCAAATGCATCTCATTGTGCATTTGGTGGATGAGGTGGCCATTGTAGGTACATCATATTTAGCCCATCCTAGACTATTGGTATTGTGGTTACAACAATCTCTCATTGATCCATATTATCAATACAAGCATTGTTGATAGCCGATGGATTTTTTTTGTTGGAACGATTCATGAAAACATTGAAAGGCTTTGTAAGACAAAGAGCAAGGCCTGAGGGTAGATCACATAGTTCTTTTCTCATATCAATCCTTCGATTTGTCGTCTCTGGGATAATAAGGATGATGAACGTGTTGTTGGTGGCTGAAAGCATGGTTTTGTGGTACAACATGGACTTTCAAGGACACTACCTTCTTTGGGTAGAAATGCACTTTTGTATTACTATACACTATTTTCAGCTAATACTTTTGACTTGCAATAACCTTTTAACCGTATCTCGGAAGTATGTCATGTAACATATCATTGGAAGGCGCGCTTTCTAATGCACCAACTCCGCTGAAATTGGACTTATCACTAAAAGTTATGTCATTTTTAATGTGGATCTCATATTTTCTCTTGATAAAACAAGTATTGGAGTTGAACTTTACATCACAACCATTATCAAGCAACTTTCCCACACTAATTAAGTTCTTTGTAAGTTTTGGAATGAAAAGAACATTAGAAAGTGCAAGAACTTTTGAAGAAGCAAGTTTCAATGGAATGTTGCCAATTCCTTCCATTGGACACTCATGATCATTAGCTATGTAAATAGATCTCTTGACTCCTTTGAAAGGTAAGATTGAGTCAAATGACTCCTTTGAACAGCACATATGTGAAGAGGCTCCACTGTCTATGTACCAAGCTCCATCTTTCTTGAAAGGTGATGAAGAAAAACTGGACACCATAAGTGATCCTTCTCCATCACTTGCAACAGAATCTTCTTCAATCTCTTTGGAGAGATTAGCTTGCTTGAGTTGGTTTTTCTTCTTAAAGCAATTAGAGGCATAGTGCCCCTTTTTGCCATAGAAGAAGCACTTCACTTTCTTCTTCTTGGTTTTTGAGTTAGAGGGATGAGATGTTTCATCCTCTTCACCATCTTGATCTTGATCTTTGGCTTTGTCTTTGTTGTATGCTTGAGAGAATTGGTTCTTACTCCTTCCTTTCTACTTGCCTTTAACAAAGAGGGCTTTGTCACTTCCACCATGTTCAAGTTTGTTCATCCTAGAGAGTTTAAAGCTTTGTCTAGATTCTTCAGAAATAAGAATTCCTTGGAGAGTTTCTAGACTAGGTAACTCCTCCTTAATAGCAAAAGACTGAACAAGATTATCATAGTCATCTCTCAAGCCATTCAATATGACTTGAACTAGCTCAACTTGGTTAATGGTAACACCAACACAGGAAAGCTCTCTATGTAAATCTTTAACTCTCCGAACATAGTTAGATGCACTCTCTTCACTTCTCTGGAAACTTTGAAAAATCTAATTCCTAAGAGTGAGTATTCTAGAAGTATTCTCTGCTTCATAGATGGTCTTTAGTGCATCCCAAGCTTCTTTGGTTGTAGTGCAAGATCCTATCTCTCTCAAAATTTCATTAGATACATTCATCTTAATGAAATGTAGAGCCATTCTAGCTCTCTTCTTATATTTAGGAATTTCAACCCGTGCTTGAGACTCCTCCTCAACACCAAGAACAATATCCATAACATCCTGGAGAATCAAAACAGACTCCATTCTTAACTTCCAAATTGAGTAATTAAAAGTGTTTAGTCTTTCACTAGCTTCTAGAAGATATCCTCCCTGAGATGCCATTGTAATGAAGACTTCTTAGTTATTGGATTGAGATATGTTTGAGCTTGTTCCTATCAGACTTAGAGTTGCTGCTCTCTTCACTATAGGTATTTTCAAGGTTGAACTACCTTCCTATGTGAAACACTTGCAACTATATTTGAGATGAATCTCAAGTATCAAAATGTTGTCACTCAGATTTTGGACCTATCCCTATCCTCTTTAAGAGCTTATAACTCTTGCTAGGCACATCAAATTGATTTGATTTTAATTTCTATGGAAAGTATAGATCAAATGCTTTCCATCAAGCTATAACACTGCTATCTTTGGATCTATAAGCAAGGAGAACAAAGGGACTGAAAAACTCTGATTTTCACACGTGCGGCATTCCAGAATTCTGTACTACCTCAATTCAGGTCTAAAAATTCAGTTCAAGTCTGATTTGATCCAAATACACTTAGAGAAATGTTAGAAAAAGTGCAAAACTGCTTTTTTGCTTGATTTAGCTCTCAGTTTCTTGTACAATCAGAGCTGTTATCATGCAAAGCTTAATGTGGCTCTCATACCATGACAAAATTTCCAGAATTCACACGTGTGGGGAATGTCCACAAGAGTGACTGATCTTAATTAAGCTTTGTGATTGGCACTATAACCTGACTGCGGAGGGACCGCATTAGGGACCGCAGAGGACAGTAGAGGGACCACATTAGGGACCGCAGAGGGACCAAAGAGGGACCTCAAAGGACCGAAGAGGGACCACCTGCTCACCGGGTGGACCGTACTGTGTCATAGAGGGTCGCAGAGGACCGCAAAGGTCACAGAGGATAGCAGAAGACCGCAGAGGTCATAGAGGACTGCAGAGGTCACAGAGGCCTGGTGAGATGACTCAGCCGGTGCTTCTTTGTAGACCGAAAGCACAGAATCCAGGTGGAAGCCGTAGAAAACCATAGAGGGTCGCAGAGGTCGCACAGGGTCGTTGAAGACCACATAGGTCGCAGAGGGACTGTAGAGGTCGCAGATGGACCGCAGAGGAATGCAGAGAGACCATAGAGGACTGTAGAAGACCACAAAGAGACCACATCAGGGATCGCAGAGTACCAAAAAGGTCATAGAGAAAAATTCTAAATCAATGGTATTCTTCATTCAATTTTGAACAGACATAAGTTTTAAATTTATACTGAAGACCATTTTGATGAGATTGATTTTTTTACATGAAAACAATTTCAGAATCTCCCGCCGTGGTGGGAGGTTCTGAGTTCCCCATCTTCAATTTTCTGAGTTCCTAATTTTCCTTCAGCTGAATTCAAAATAACTAAATCAGAACCTCTCACCCCGGTGGGAGGTTCTAAGTTCACATATATATAAGTATGTCTATATAACTATATATATACAAATATATACAGATACGATAAAAAAAATCAAAACCTCCTGCCACGGTGAGAGGTTTTGAGGATCTATATTTGAATATATATCTTATATATATACTAGTAAAGGGTGTTCTGTTGTTGATGGGCAATGGCAGCCGATCTAGGTGGCGGCCGATGATCTAGTGTGCAACCTTCCAAATCGTAGAGTCAAAGTTGTGTCAACTAACAATAAGGCTGAAACTTATAAAACCGCATAGGGATGGTGAGAGAGAGAGAGAGAGAGAGAGAGAGAGAGAGAGAGAGAGAGAGAGAGAGAGAGACCATGCAGTTAACCTAGAGCATTTAGGCTGCATAGGGACCATGAGATAGAGCGAGCATCCAAGTGAGAGAGAGAGAGAGAGAGAGAGAGAGTTTCCTTCATTCAGACCGCATTTCACTAATTCTCATTTCAACTAAACCGCAACCGCACCGCAAAGGGCCAGCATGCGGTTGGTAACGATTCCAAGTCTCAAAGCATTAAGGCCACACATGGACCTTGAGAACCGTGAGTGAGATCATTTACGCCGCAAAACCATGAGTGAGAGAGAGAGAGAGCAGCCGAGTGAGAGAGAGAGAGCTCCCTAGATCAAGCGAGCAAGAGAGAGAGGGAGAGAGAGATAGAGCAATCCAGCAGAATCTGAGAGTGAGACAGAGAGCGGTCCAGCCATCCTGCTTGTTATTCATTAATCTGATCTGATCGATGGGCGATCTGTGGACTCATCCAGGTGCATAATCTTCACGGATTGTTCAGATTGCTTCTTCAAGCAATGTGCTTCGTGCAATGAGTAGATAATGTGTGCGAGAGAGAGAGAGAGAGAGAGAGAGAGAGAGAGAGAGAGAGAGAGAGAGAGAGAGAGAGAGAGATAGCAAAAGAGAGCGAACCGTGAGAAACGTTGAGAGAGATGAACAATCGTTCAACAATGCTTTAACAACCATTCTCATGGTTCTCATGGTTCCTCTCTCTCACTCACGGTTCTCCCTCTCTCTCGCTCACGGTTCTCATGATGCTATCTCTCTCTCTCGGATGCTCTCCCTCTCTCTCATTCATGGTTCCTCTCTCTCATTCATGGTTCTCACGGTTCCTCTCTCTCTCTCACTCATGATTCTCACGATGCTCTCCCTCTCTCTCTCTCTCTCTCTCTCTCAGATGCTCTCCCTCTCTCTTGATCATGATTCTCACGATGCTCTCTCTCTCTCTCTCTCTCTCTCTCTCTCTCTCTCTCTCTCTCTCTCTCTCTCTCTCTCTCTCACTCACGGTTCTCACAGTTCCTCTCTCACTCACGGTTCTCATGGTTCCTCTCTCTCAACGGTTCTCACGGTTCCTCTCTCTCACTCATGGTTCTAACAGTTCCTCTCTCTCCCTCTATCTCTCATAAGTACCGTATGCATCTATCCATAAAAAATGGTATAAGTAGAACCCCTTCCCTCCTACCCAAATGTGTGTTGACAGAGAAGAGAATGAGCAGGTCTACACAGACACTTACCCAAAAGAAGTGGATCTCAATCCTGGATCCAGATTGGATGAATTGTGTAAATATCGCTATTTGTCGTATTGTATTTTTTGAGCCTATCGACGATCAACATTTTTGCTATCCATGTAATGAATTGGCAAAGGTTGCATTCAATCAAAATAGGATACATCCTCGGATATTTGATGTCACTTTTAGGTTTGTGCATGCCAAGATATTTATATATAAGAATGCATCTCGTTACATTCTTGAATCGGATCGACTCAATCACGAACCGGAAGAGAAAAGAAAAAAGAGTAGTCTGCCAGAAATCATGGAGCATGCACGTGATGTATGGATCTCATTGAATCGACCACGATTTGTTAAAGGAGTGAAGCTCAATCCTGAGCAACTGCAACAGATGAGAGCATTTGATCTCGGTTTGTGTGGTGTCCTTGGTAGTAGTAATGTTGAATCTTTGTCAAGACAACACACAATTACATCTTTGTATGCAAAATTTGAGGAGTACACAATAATTATCTTTCATTCAGACAAAACATTCAGTAATTATATGCAAGTCATGAAATTGTATGTAAATGATCAAATTTGCTACGACGAATCTGCATTGGAATCGAGGAAGACAAAAAACAAACCGATATCTATTCGGTTGTTCAGATGTTTGAGGTATATGTCGGATGCCATGTGCAATCATATCCTAAAGAAGCTTGTAAATGGATAATTGTATTTTAGAAGAAAAAACAGAGAAAAACACATTGATGACGGAGTTCTTCTTATGGTTCGTAAGATGGCTGCACTGAGTGTTGTACAGTATCTGCTTACTACAGAAGAAGACGTGCCTTCAGATGTGGACTACAATAAAGAGAGCATAAAACAACTCTCAAAAATCATCGACCCAATTTTTTGTCAGAATTGGGTTGGAGCACACTATGGAAAAGGCAAAGGTATAACTTCAAAATTGATTGGTGTTATACCTAAACCCTTGAGAGAATCTGCAGAAAATATTAAACAAAAATATCTTGTCGCCCACAATACTGAGCATGTAACTGGGAATAGAGGTTCTTCTGCAAAGTAAATACTTCAAAAAATGAGGAGGCCATCTGTTGTGGAGCTGAAGAATCAAGTTTCATGACACTTACTTCTTCGCTATGGGAGTGTCCCACATTGTATATATTTGATAACTTGGAGTCTTTAGACTTCAATTACATTTTGTCAATTGTCCGACATTGTTTGACAACTCTCATGCCACAACACAAAGTTTGTGTGATTGTTCTCTTTTTGGATTACAACAGGAAAGAGGGTATCAAATAAAGCATCAAAGCAATGCATGATGTACGTTGTTCTGTTTTTTAAGGTTACTACGAGCTGGCAACTCCATTGAAAGAGAATAATACAACAATTCCAAACCTGCAGCCTGTATAGATTGTTCTTTACAATGTTGAGTGAATGATGTCAACGAGTGCGTGCAAAGCAAATTTAAACTCTTGAGGTTGTGTTTTAGAGATAGTGGAAAATCGGCAAAACAATTTGTGTCATGTAAGCCAGATCACAAAAAGAAAGCAAAACATTGGCGAGGTGTTAGCAGCACTATTGAATCCTTTTCTGCTCCAAGCTGGTCTGTGTGCTTATATAGAATGTCATATTGTGTGGCAGAGCTCATGAACAGCATCGGTCGCACTATTGTGACTATCGATATTCCAAAAAATATAGATATCACACAAACCTTTGTAGCGCATCAAGGCCGTTTGGAATCACCTTCAAATACAAATTCATCTGAAGATTCAAGTTCTGGGTCTGAGGAGTATGATGAGGGTGATATTGATGTAAATGTAGAGACATTATAGTCTTTATTGGTTGTTATGCCTAAATAGTAAAGGCAAATTAATTGCTTCATACCTCAAGCGGTAGGGATTGTTATCGCTAATGCTGACAATATAACAAAGGAATACAATTTGAATAAGGATTTACTATTAATGTGTCATTTTATATGAATGTTTGATACATTTTAATTGATTTGAAAAGTTTTTCTACTATGATATGTTTGTTAGAAGTTTTATAATATTTTGTATATGCATGAGTTTTATAGTACACAATCATGTCATACCCAATTCAAACAAAGTTCACATGCTGCTAAATTATTGAATTTTTGTTCACATACCTCAGAGGACCGCAAGGGACCACAGAGAACAGTAAAACTCAAAACCTACCGCCGAGGCGGGAGGACCGCAGAGGACCAAAGCGACCGCATTAGGGACCACAGAGGACCACAGACGGACCGTAGAGAATTCCGAATCTCCCACCGTGGTGGGAAGACCGTAGAAATAAAGGACCAACAATGACAAGTTATGATCAAGACCACACCTACTCCATAAGAAAATAGCACATACACCCTTCATAAAAGAAGTTTCATTAATGGGGGCCGTTACTAGTCAAGCATATAAGAGATCAAGGGGCATACACATAAAACTTTAAGATATCAGTGCAGAGAGGAGCGAATAGGAGAGAGTGGAATGTTCTAAAAGTTCAATAGCTAAGTATTATAAAATCTATGACAAATATGAGACTTGATTTAGGACAAGACCCACACCTTCTAGAGTTGTTGAGAAACTTAAAATATCCACCCATGCTGAGTAAGACTCTTTACTACTAGTACCCCAAGAACAGTGCCACTACATAACATCATACAATGATGTAAAGGGCCTAAAAATCAAGGCATGATAGATGAGCGTCGACCATGACAATAATGTTCCATACTTCGCTTCACTAGACTCTATGTGACCATCATAGGACTCGATACCATGGAACATGGCCTTCGAACTGGAGACTTAGCACTTGAGGTCGATAACGAGGGATTTCAAGTAAGGGCCACATTAATATCAAGATTTAAAATCAACAATGGATATCAATAACCACATGGACCTTACCATTACAACCAATTGAGCAACTGTTAACCTCAATAGACTTCCCATGACAAGTACGTACTAAGTGACTTACCCCTCCCAAGAGACTTCTATCAGGTAGTATGACAAGGAGTGGCTTGTTACCACTTTCATAGCCCTTACGTCCAGCGTTTTCTCATTCTAGGAGATTGATTATTTTGAGTCAAACATAGAGCATATGAAAGCACCTTAAGCGCATATGAGTTAGCAGCCAATCTAAACTGGGTATATGTAGCCTTAACAACCATTTGTTATATTGAATTATTGATACCCCGTCGGCCTCCCTCTACAGGTCCTATTGATGATGATCTAACTGCAATTCTCAGATGCATTGCCCAAACTTCAGAAGAGCTAGCCCCTACACTTGAAGCCAACAAACGATCTCGACAGCCATAGGTGAACACGCAAAATTACATCATGAATGGAGTACATTATGGTCCATGCAGATTCTGTTTGGTCTTACATGTTTTAGGGCCCGCCAATATAGATGTCATAGCATTTGACACCACAACTCGAGAGGTTCGTATAGGAGACATTGCCATAGAGATAAACACGCATAGATTTCTCATTCTAACCACTATTTACTTATAAGAACATCATCGTTGGGTAGCACAGGCTGTCTATTCACTACATATCAATAGTACACTAGCCGCCCTTGGATTTGTGTGAGTACTATGATGAAGATGATCTCCCGCTGGTCATATCTCTAAGAGCCTAGAAAACTTTCATTGACCCAGGAGTACGGGGTAATCAGTGGGGCCCTAGAATTAGAAGCGCTCAAATTTTGATCATTCGCGTAAGGACAGTGTAGGTTCTTCCCTCTCTAAGGCATTTTGGCTGAACCAATTCCTAGTCAAAATTTGCCCAAACATGACGAAAGCAAAATCAAAGAGCTATGATTATCATTTGCAAATCGAATCCTCAATGCGATTGGAGCATCAATATTTGTTCACAAATTTCTAGAGCGAATATGTGAACATGGTTGTTTAACATTCTTCTTTGTTCCTTGAACTTTGGAACCTGGGTATTTTTGCCCATTCTAGGAAGCCGGTTCGTTAAGATCAATCTTCTTAGTTGGAACTGTTTTAGGCAAAAAGATTTAGCATTTGCTTAGACATGTTTCCCTGTCAATGGGATGATTTAGATTCGTTCACTCCAACTACATGCATACACATTCACATGCAACCAACACTTGTTCACAAACATATCAGCGTTCCAACAAAGTGAACAAACAATGATTCTTGCTACTAATTGACTCTAGTTATTCAAGAAACAATAAACCACATAGATTAATCTACAAATCAAGAACAAGAAACAAGAAACTAGCTACCTAACAGCATACTAGCAATCCAAGAATCAAGAAACACCCATCTCTTGATTCTTGGATAACCCAAGGAAATCAAGAACTAGATTGTTAAAAGATTTGCAAGATTTGAATCACAATTCCAGCCTATCTAGTTTACCTGGATGATGGAAACTACTTAAGCAAGAACAAGAAACTAATCCACAACTACAATCCACATTGCATAAAGAAAGACAACATGCAATTTACTCTATTCCACATGTACAACCAAGAGAATGCAAAGCATGTTCATAGGAGATTCACTCAAGAAAATAGCCGTGAACAAAGAGCTCAAAGATTTCCAATAACTTGTGAAAGATCTTCTTTATTCGACAAGAGTAATGACAAATACAAGTAAAGCTCCCTCACAAGAGAGGGAGGCTCTTAAATAAACAAGAAGGCTGTCCATGTGGAGCCCAAGTGGCAATTCCACTAATTTAAAAATTCTCAGTGGAATTAGCTCTTCCACTAGAGTTCACCATAAGAAGGTGGCTCACTCTAATTTATTTAAGAGATAGTAATCGAACACTTACTATCCACCTTCCTAGTGGTACATAGGAAAAGTACCTCTTATTACCCTCGATGTAATGGCCAAGCTGAGTCAACTAATAAGATCTTATGTGAAATCCTCACTAAGATGGTAGAGGCCAATAGATTTGATTGGGAACTGAAGTTACATGTTGCACTTTGGTCATATCGCACAACTTCTAATAAATCTATCGGATCTACACCTTTTCAGTTGACTTATGGTCAAGAAGCAATCATGCTAATTGAGTTTTAAGTCTCATCCTTACACGGCCTATGATCTGCAATTAGATTCCGAACAAATCTTAGCCAATTGCCTATTCCATCTTGAAAGGGTCTGTGCAAAAGAAGCGCTCACAAGCGTATTGGCATGATCGTAAAATTTAGCTCAAGGAGATTAAGGTGGGGGATAAGGTCCTCCTCTACCAAGCTAAGGAACATAAAGGAAAGTTGAAATTCACAGGGCAAGGGCCATATATTATTGATCATATCTTTTCTTCAGGATATGCCTGTCTTCAAACACTAGAAGGCATCGCCTTAGATTCTGTAGTGAATGGGAGTCGACTTAGGCAGTATCATGAGCACTTCTTTTGTCTTGAAATGTACTGATCACGTATGTTGTTCTATTTATCTGCATGCATGTACCAGTCCTTTTGTCATTTGTTCCAATGTCGTGTATTTTATTTCTTATTGTTTCCATTTTAATTCTTCTTATAGATTCAGTATAATTTGCTTGCAAGTTCAGTCACTAGATCAGATCTCTGTTCACTATAGAGCATAGATCATGTGCCAAAAAACCACATTAATTGAGTCAGAGAACCTCACACAGAACTTGTCAGTCCTCCAGCCTTCTAGAATAGACTTGCCACTAGGGCGAGTTTTGTTAAAATTGAGATCAGGTCCACATTTTGGTTTCAGTGAAAATTCATCAATTAGAGGCAACTTAAAAAGACAACCAACTGAGTCAGCTCCAATGACTCTTGGATGTAGAAACCAATTCCAACCAAGAATTATGTGCTGCTATGATAAGACAAGTCACTAAAATTTATTTTCAACATTATACTCCACTACCTATCCCGGAGGGCACGATAATTTCAGTTTCTACATATCAACAATTGGGGCAAAAGGCAAGACTGGTAGGAAAGAGATTTTCTCAGAGATATGGTATTGCTACTTTGAAACCTTTCTCCTGTCATCAAACTTTCGTCCCTACATCTGTTATTTGCATATGCAGCAGCTTATGACCTCAGAATCCACATTGTGGACAAAAAGACAGCCTTTTTGCAGGGCGAGCTAGACGAAGAGGTCAATATGGATCAACCCCCAAGAAATGTCTCGAATTCACTTCTTGACTATGCATGCAACAAGAAGTAGAAAAAATATACCAGCTCTTAGAGAGAAAAAGAAAACTAAGAAGGATAAAAATGTGAATTCAGTAAAAAACATGAAAAGTCTATGACAGATCTGACCGCAGCCATTTGCTTTAGTAGGTTCTTGAATTGGTTGATGTGATTCTGCAGGGAATCACCATTTGCCATCTTGAGGGAGTAAAATTTCTTCCTGAAATGTAGCTTGGAAGCTATATCTCACACTTCGTATAATGTGCTCAAGATGTCCCAGACTTCCTTGTATGTCTGAGCTTCAGACACATGGCTGATCTGAGTATCCAAAATGTTGAGGAAAATCAGCGCAAATGCTTTGCCATCCTTCAGCTTCCATCTAGAGAGATTGCTGCATCGTCAGCTTTGGGTATTCCCTCTGCACCTGTAACAACGTTATACAACTCCTTAGCCATTAGCATGGTTCTCGTCTTAAATTTCCACAGATGGTAATTGGTTCCATCAAGCTTGTCCATGATAGGACTGGATTTCCCTTGGGAATCCATGTGGAAGATTATTTTAGGTGATAGGAGTAACTATCAATGACTTAAGTATGAAAATCTGATGCTAGATTACATAATGAGAAAATAATTATCCTATCGACTAGTAGAATCAGTTTTTTGGGAAGCTTATCGAGCTATAGAAATAGCTCCGGAATAAAACTGCTTGAGAAATAAGATAGTTTTTGATATTAAAGCTCCAAATAATAAGAGAATATTAACCTATCTCTTTGATACCACGTCAGAGAAAAAATAATTGGGTTCGATTTTCTCTCGATGCGTGCACTCCTGATAATTTTTAAGCTTTTAATGCATGGTGGTAGCGGAAGCGATGAGCAGACAACCAGACAAATCAATTAGATGGCCAGACAGAACATAGAATAACATTGCGGTATTGACACAAATCTGAACGCAGAAACAAACAGAGCTGTAATCAGATTAAGTATAACAAAATATACAAGTAAATAATGCAAGTGAGCATAAGACAATAGCAGGCGAAACCACGTACTCACAAAGCTAACTACAATCTGTAAAGGTTATGAACCTATAACTGACAATTTGTCTGAAAGAAGGAATAAAAGCATCTACAATGTCTGTCTCACATATTACAAAAATCAAGCTATGTTTGCAGGAAGAACAACAAGTGGTTGTGCCGTCTGTAGGAGATTGTGGGTGGCTACTATTGTTGTCAAATCTGATCATACAGTGCATAGAATGAGCGTGAAGAGGTTGCGACGTCAGGCTTTGAAAATAACATGGGTGTAAATGCGAAAATCGTGACACCCTTTGGCCTTTGGCCTTGTCCTTATCTAAATGTAGTCTGCACCCTTTTAAAGGCAAGTGTCATTTTTTTTAAAGGCAAGTGTCGCCTATCATAAATTGTGTGTAAAAATACAGTGTCACATTTTTCACATTTTTCGCCTGTCATAAAATGCATGTAAAATGCAATGTCACGTTTTTATTTTTCGCCTGTCATAAAATGCATGCAAAAATGCAGTGTCACATTTTTTGCATTTTTCGCCTATTCAAGTTTACTTGTAAATATGCAGGTTGTGCAATTGTCACATTTTTCGCCTGTCATAAATAGTGAGTAAGAATGTAGACTGTTGCAACTGTCGCATTTTTTGCCTGTCTTAATATGCAAACTGTGGGACAACACAAGTAAAATACAGCAACATGAATGGAGTCAAATTAACATAGGATTTAGGAGAGTAGAGGAAATAAATCCAACAAGTCCTCCTCTACCACCATGGGTTTCTGTGAGTCAAGCCATCTCATATGTAAAACTTCTCTCAGTTCTTGCTTTATTGGAGGTGACTTCTGCAACAGTTGTAACAGGCTTATGTCTACCTTGGTAGCGTTCAAATGATTGACAAGTCTGAAGGGTGTATAGTCTTCAATAATAGCCCTTCTCCACCAAGTTCACCTACCAGGTGGAGGATCCAGCACCTTAGCCAATTTCTTTGAATTGCCAAGCTGTGGGTCTTCTACCCATGCAGGTATAGGCTCTGGTTTAGGTTTCTCTTGAATAAAAGTTAATCTATCATCAGGTATGGACTACTTCCCAGTGGCTGTAGCCGCTTTTTGAGCTCTAGTCATCACTAGGCAAGTTGGATCTGCTATTGAATCAGGAAGATTTATTAAAGTAACAGGTTTATCGTCAGAGGAGTCGCCATGCTTTAGGATTCTAATAGGCTCTGGCGGATCTTTAGAAGTCACAACAGTTCTGTGATTTTCAGGTCCAGGTTGATTAGCTACCTCTTTATCAGCTTTCATCTTCTCCCAACACCTATCACTAAAATGTTTGTTCTTCCTGCAAACAATGCACTTAATATTGGGATAGTCTTTGTTCATGTGAGCGCCTTTGCAATACCTATAGGACACCTCACTTGGCTTGTTAGGTTTCCGCTCTCCAATAATATTTTGTTGTCTCTTCAAAGGTGACATCCATTGTCAATGTTTTGATGTTTTCATTCAGAATATCCATGTAGTTTTTCACCATGTCATGGATATTTGAAGCAGAAGATTCATAACCAACTTGGTCAACAACACTAGTACTAGAAGGAACTACCTCATTAGGACGTCCAATAGGGAGGAGGTGTCTTCTGATATTCATTCGCATGGCTCTGATTAGGTGTATGTTGAGGTGCTCATGAATCGGAGCTGATAAAAAGTGACTGCACTGTATAACTTGTTGAACAGGAGCCATTGGTGTGTGTAGCTATACACTGAAACCAGTAGTATAATTGCTATTGGAAAAATTAGTGCCATCAGAAACAAGTCCTATAACATACTGGGATCGTTGTCCTTTTGCCATAGCCACCACCTCTTATGTAGAGATCATAGAACTTTCAATGTCCAATGCTCTGGTAGTGCCTTCCTCCAAAGTGCGAGGATTTGATTGTCTGACATCAATTTGGATTGCATATCTCAATCCCTTTAGATAAAGAGACACAACCCAATCATCGGGTGGTTTGCTGGTTCCGAACTGTCGAATCAATTCTTTGATGCACCAAGTGTATCGTTTCACAGTCTCATAGTCCTCCTGACGGTTTCCAGTCAAAGCATAAATCAGGTGATCGCGAGACTTTGGTATATGAAACTCGCTCAGAAATTTGGTGATGAAATTCTCCATATTGTTAATAGAGAAAGGCTCCAACCGATAATACCAGTCAATGGCACCACCACACAAGGTACCACTAAATAGCAGCATCTGGTGGCCTTCATCAGTTATCATGTTAACAGAACAAGATCTATAAAAGTCATTAACATGCTTCTCAGGGTCTTCCTACATCATGGCCCAGAATTGCGGCATAGATTGGGTTAGCAGCTTAGGTTTTGTAACTTTGGGTAATATATTAATGGCATGTGCCCCTTGTCTTACATTAGGAGGGTCAGCGATTTCGGAACCTATGGAACTACCAGAAGGTATTCAGACTGATGTTCAAATGGACTGTCCGAAAGATGTTCAGACAAGTATACAGAAAGACTATTAGACTCAGAATCAGGAGTTTCAGATGGTTAGTCAGGATCTTCCTCAGACGCCTTCTCAAAATCCCTATAAGAGACCTCCTTGATGTCTTCTTCAAACTGTTTGTCAACATCTTGTCTATCTGGACTATCCGACTTAACAATGTCAAATTTATTAAAATCAACAAAGGATGTTCTTTCTAAAGGTTGACTCTCAATAGAGGACGCACCTACAAACAAATCGTTACCTAAAGAACTGATTCTAAATTAGAACCTGACTCAACAACAAGATGAAAAAGAAATTGCAAATCCGATAGACACAAGCTACCAGCCTGGCTCCTTGTAGGATATCTGTCTAAAGATAGGTGTCAATATTGTTCTTAACTCTTTATGAGATCTTGGTGGCTTATGTATAGAATCCGAATGATCAAACATCAACATGGCCTACCATTATAAAGGTACTTAAAGTGGAGTGTAACTTGAATCGGTAGGATAGATATGAATCCCTTGCACTAATAGGAATTTGAAGGACACAATACAATGTCCTTTCGGCAGATCCAATGTTGGAGTTAAACTAGGCTCGGCTCTATCAGAACATAGCTCGGCTAGGCATATCTAGTTCAGAGTCCACAAAGTTCACTCTGGAATGTTCAGTCTCAAAGCATTCCGAACAACTAGGCTGGTAGTGATCAACAACGAAGTTCTGATAACAGTTTGACTTCCATCTATCAGGAGTCAATGTTGGAACCGTCACATTGTTGATACACTATCATTGGCGCCTTTACAAGGCTTAAGTGTTTCACATGCAAGACATTTATCAGATCTAACGTTAATACATTCCAGCATTTGTGAAACTGATAGAAGAAAGATGAGACTGGTTAAATTGTTTGACAGCATAACAGAAAGCAACAAAATGGCACAATCAATGTCTACGAAACATGGCAAAGGCTGAACTCTCATCATTGTATTATCAAAAGAGCAAGATAGCAGACATTAGACCTGCTTCTCACTGCCTCACCTTCTCTCACTCTCTTTTTTTCTCTCTCTCTCTCTCTCTCTCTCAAACTGATCTACTGATATGTAAAAAGAAGGCACAAGCACCTACGTATAAGCATCCCTCACGCAGGAGGGAAAAGAGTACTAGAGTCGTTACAACAAAACGATGGGTACGGAGTCGTGCTGGTTGGTGCACCCGTCGGTTCACTTCACACATCAAACGACGTCCTTACAAAATGGCTGGTGCTCTAAATATGAACCCGCGGATTATGAAAGTGACTTCACATGGTAACATCGCCAAACTTGGTCATTCAGTATCAAACAAGGCCTGCAGTTTTTTTAAATCAACCGTAATGTGGAGGTTTTCATTTGTGAGTTTAGACAACTCATAGGAGTTGTGGCGTCACTCAGTCTTTCATCCTCCATTCGCGTGGTAAGCTCCTCCATAGAGGCGGTCTATTGATTGATTACCTTTTTCAACTATTTTTACTTGGATGGCAACCATTGTGTATGCAGCTTGGTAGTATGGAACTTCATTCTCCAACTGATAGGACTCAGCTTTAGTGGCTACTAAGTGTCCTTCAGCCCCCAACAGCCTCTCACGCAGTTTGATATTATCAGCTGTCAACAATTCCAATCTTGCTTCACTGGCTGCCAGGTTCTCTTTCAGCATCTCTTCTTCAACGGTTCCCCTCGTTCTACCAATAAGGCTCTTCAACATTTGCGCCTTTAACAAGGGCGTTCTCTAGATCCAAGTGTCAACCCATTCAGTGTCAACACATTTGGCTACAAGCCAATGTTCATCAGCATCAGTAGATGACACCATTACTGGTGTTTGTAATCAAACACCCTGTGGTGTGGTGTCACCAGTATCATAAAACACCTCCTGCACATTATCAGGAGTACCAAGTACAAATTGTTCCTTACCAAAAACATTCTTCTCAGCATCAACAGGCGGGTCTGCTGGTCTCATAAGAGTATCATCCTTGGAATCTTGCAACGTCTCCCGTGTCAGGAATTGTAGAGCATCACTATGGCTGCCCCCTTACCTAAGGATTTCAATAATCCTAGTTAACTCCACAAGGGATTAAAGATGAAAGATAAACAATTATCCCATAATCAAATGCAAACAATCATCCCACAATTATTCAATCACCAATGGGAACACAAGATAGCATAGAAAGATAACACAAAACGTCTCTATTATCACAATAGCTTGTACAAGTGTTGTTGAAGGCCCAACTCCACTCCCATATATGCCAAGAGTGGTGGGTCTTTGTTCTAACATGCTTATGGGACTGAACTAAGCTTAATGCTAATTAACTTGGAAAATGCACTTTACTTAATGAACTTCGATTATATATTAAACTTAGACTTTCTAAGTTAAACTATTATAAATGGTTGTTTGTGATAGTTAAACTTCAATAATTAAAAAGGTCTAAGTATAAGGTTTTCGTAAGTTTTTATTTAGAATTTATTTGTGGGCTTACAAAACACATGCCACAATAATTCTTAAGCTTGGGCTAACGTGAGGGCTAAGATCATTCCCCTCTTTATTCGATTGGCAGTCCCACGCCAATGGCTCTTGCGCATTACCGAGCTTTTTCATCGTAGGTCTACTTGTTGAGTGTCATCTTGATGGCATGCAGTTCTTTGCCAACGTGCACCAACATCTACCATTGTAGCTTATTCAAGAATGTGTCGCAGTCCATAATAATGGAGCATGTTTTTGAGAAAGAGATGTGTTTGCCATAAATCAATCATATCGACATGAAGAGCGCTTGTCATGGCTGCACGGTAGTAAAGCCGAGCCACATTGAGGTGATCCATCTCTGTGACTAGGGGCTTATTAAGATCCAATAGAATGGGAGGAAGTGAATGATCTTAGGCCAATAAATCTTGCTGGCCATGAACTTTGGTGTGAAAGGTTCATGTTGTTTGAGAGGGTAGTACTCGGGGTTTACCAGCAAATATGTGGGTGTGTAAAGGTAGCGTAAGAATGCTGACTTATTTGCTAAGAACATGGCCCGTCTCCAAGCTGGTTGAGATTATAGTGCTTGAACTTTGGCGACACTATTTGAGATCGGGTATGGTAAACCCACCATGCTCTTCTGCTATAGGATACTTGGTTTTAAATTTAGTAGACTCCACCATATCCAGACTTGGATTGTGGGGTGTCATGCGATGCTGTTCAGGAGGTACCACTGCAGGTGGCGGAGGATTAGAAGATGTGAGAGGTTGCTAGAAGTTGAGGGAACCAGGTTTGGAGGTATGAATGTCGAGGATTAGATGGTGTTGAAATGGAAGAGGGTGGAGGAGGGGGATGTCAAAGTATGGAGTAGATGAGAGGTTAGAATGTTGGGTTGTCCCTCAATTATCTTGGTTCTAAGGCGCTCCCCCCGAGTGGTCGAATAGATTCCCTAGACCCATTCTATCGTCTCCTTGATCATCCTGTGGTTGTGATCGGATGTGGAATTGCTGATGTTGGGCATGATCAGAACGAGGTATTTGTTGAAGCTATTTGATTTTCTCTTCTAGGCTTTGGATTTGGTTATTCAATACAGCCATTTGAGAGAATGTGCTTTGTTGGAGTTGATGCGCTTCCACCTGGACTGCCTTTAGCTTCTATTTCATCACATTCCCATCTGGTCTGTATTTGAGCTTGAAAACCCATTTGCATTTGACAGTCTTGTGCTTATGTGGTAATGGTTGCAATGTCCATACCTGCTTCTTCCTCATGGACTCCATCTCTTCGTTCATGGCCTTGATCCATCTGTCCTTCTCTAGACATTCAATCGCTTCCTCGAAAGTCTGTGATTCGCCACTGAATCTGCAGAACTGTTCTGATGTGGAAGCTGAGTTGCCTGGCACGTATCTTGCTGGTGATCTTTATGGTCTTGTTGACCTTCTAGGAGATCCTCTTGGGACAACAATGACTTTGCCTTTGTCTGCTATGCTCGGTCTAGACCATCTTGGTTTATAGGAACTGTACAAGTAGGCTGCCTCTCGAATCTTTCTTCTTCAGATTTGTCGCTCGAATTGGAAACAACTCGAACGAACAAACTCGAAAAAGTTGAAAGAGACATGAAAGAAACTCGAGATCTGATCACGTCCTTCGGTCGAGATCTGATAGAAGTCTCCGGTCGAGATTTGAATGGAATGCTCCGGTTGAGATCTGACTGGAAAGCTTCGTTTGAAATTTGAATGGAGAGCTCCAGTCGTGATTTGAATGCTCAGAAAAACACGATAAAAACACAAAAAAGATACGAAAAAAATCAGAAAAACATGCAAAAACTCGAAGAAGCACGAAAAGCTTAAAGAAACACAAAAACGAACGAAGAAAACATGAACAAAATAGGAACAAGCTTAGATAAAGCAAGAAAAAACACAAAAAAAAAAACTAGAAAAAAACACAAAAAAAACATGAAAAGAATGTTAAAAAGACTAGAAAAAATCTCGAAAGTTATGTGGTTTGGCCTTGATCCGGTCTGGTCGAGATGTGATTGAAACCTTAGGTTGAGATCTGACGCAAGGTCTTCGGTCGAGAGCTGACAGAAGTCTCTGGTCGAGATCTGACGGAAGTCACCGGTTGAGATTTGACAGAAGTCGTCGGTTGAGATCTCAGAGAAGACGTCGGTCGAGATCCGATTGAGATTTGACGTTGGTTATTTGGTCGCCATATAATGGGTTTAGAGACCTGATAGAATCCTCAGCCTCGGTGAGCACATCTGGAGTGGTGCAACTGAGATTTCAAAAGAATGGCCTGGTCGAGATTGGAACTGGAGACGCTTTGGTCGAGATCTGACTGAATTGCTTCGGTTGAGATCTGACAGAAGTCTCCAGTTGAGAGGTGAAGTGTAGACAAGGTCGAGATCTGACTGTTGTTTTTGTTGTTTTTTTTTATAAGCACCTGCCTCATTCGAGATGGTAATGGAGAGGCAACTCGGCTGAAATGGAACGCAAAGGACTTGGCTGAGATGGGACGCGAATGCCTCGGTTAAGATGAGACGAATGCCTCCGCTGAGATGGGATGTGAATGATGTGCAGAGACGATGGGTGAACTATGTGTAGATGAGGAGGTCGAAAGATCTGAGAATGTATGTAGGACATGTGGAGGGTAGTTGCAAGTCATTCTGAGCAATGAACATATCTGAAAATGTTTCAAACTGCTTGTATAGATCCGATCAAAGGTAGTGTTGCAGCATGTAGCATTTCAGAATGTAAGTGGGTCAAGTGACAACGGGCCAAATGTTTACAGATTCTCTACTTTAGAATATGTTGGGTTTATTTGTTTCTTTTTCAAGTTCATGTTCTAGTTCTTTCTTCTTGTTCCAGAACAGTTTCGAGATTGTTTCTGCCTGTTATCAGGCTTCATGGGCATTCATTAGATGTATTCTTGTTATTACAATTCCCAAACCAGGCAAAATAGATTGATTAACATTGTAGTATGTGTCTTGCCTGTTAGAGGACACTCTAGTTTGTCACTCTTGCACTGAAGCACATGTATAAACGACCACAATCAGTCAAGCATGCATGCCAAAACATTCAACCATCAGATCAGCATGCAAAACCATTGAACAATAACTAAAATCCTACTCTAATGCTATAAAAATGAACGAAAATCATACGTAAACACTACTATGCTTGCATAAATCCACAAAACAAGAAACAAGAAATTAATCTACAGCATTTTAAAAGTCCAAGAATCAAGAAACCAACCAGTCTTTTGATTCTTAGACATCCCAAGAATATCAAAGAACAGGGTTGTAAGGAGATATGCAGGACCTACACCACAAACCCAGTCTATTTAGTTTACCTGAATGTTGATTCCTACATTAATTTACAAACAAGATATGAAATCTAATCCACTCTAGGAAAGCAGGAAATCCAATCCACTCTATGAACCACAACCACACACAAAGGAGGGAAGGGCAAGATCATGAATGCATTCACTCAAGAAACAAGCATGATCAAGGAGCTCAATGGATGCACCAAAACTCGTAGAGGCTCTTCTCATTTCAGCATGGAGTAGGTACATTTCACAAAAAGCTCCTCTTCACAAAGAGGGAGTCTCTTAAATAAGTAAGAGAGCTCCTTAGGTGGCATCCTAGTGGCACTTCCACATTACACAAATTAAAAGTGGAATAATGCTCTCCACTAGAGGTCACCATCAAAAGGTGGCTCACTCTACTTTCTTTAAGAAGGGTCTACTTGCATTTATTACTTTGCCTAGAAATACTAGTTTCTACATGGTCATTCCATCTTTCGGGATTCACCATGAGGCTTACATAGTTTCTACTTGATAGTATTGACTAGTATTTCTCGGCTCTCAATCTTCATTCGTCTCGTCTTCTCAGAGACGTCCTCGGTCTAAGGTGAGAGGTGCTCTTGGGTAACTCTGGCCGAGCATCTTGGGGATTCATCAGAATCAACCAACCTTACATTGAGAATAAGATGGAGGACTTGAATTGACAATACAAACATGGTTGATGAATCCCCAAGTTCCTTAGATATTGTTGAAAATACTATAAACGAATCAGATGATTTTGACACAAATGACAATATTGAGAGAGGGTTCGATTACTATAGTGATGATGAAATTCATCTTTAAGTGGAGATGAGTTGCAAGATGTATTAGCTGATGAATTTGAATCTTGTGATGATGAATAAATTATATATAGTCACAACCATTTTTTGTGATAAAATGATAGTTTATATAATTATTGCATCTTTATACATTCTTGCATTTTTGAAGTTTATCTCGAGTTCTATATGGCAATCACTTCAGATTCATTTCAAATCAAATGCTTTCAATCAAATCTACATCTTATTAATGATCTAGCAAAAATTTATCGATCAAAGAAAAATAATTAGTGAGCATACGCTGATCAATTCTATATGCTTCAAAAATATTTCCTTCTGAAACATCCTCACTGTATTGAAAATCTATAAAAGCAATATCTTCATATCATCATTCTGGTCGAAATGACTTTTCTTTTCAAATAAGAAAAAAGTTGTAGATATTCACTTGTAGGTTGTGATATTCCTTCTTTGCTCGTTTGCTCAGTCCAAATGTTGACAATGCAATTAATCACAATCATGCCAATTATATATTCACATCATCATCTTACAAATATCATGAAAAGAGCTCAAATAGAACATGAGAATTTATGCCTCTATGTCAAATGACAAATTTGAAACAAAAAAACTAACGTACTCTCACTCAACTGTGCTTACTTTTTTTTTGTTTAAACCTCACTAAAGGAAGGGTAGTTAAAAATTATTTTACCCAGTAAGACTGTCTCAATACACATTGGTAATCACTTCATAATTTTCTAGAATATAAAACCATTCATAACATATGACAATACTAGAGAAATCAAACTATTTGATATCTAAGCTAACGACTTATTAGTTTAATCTTTAAAAAATCACGTCTAGGAGACATTTTGAAAAATATAGTCAATTGTTTGCCATGCGTGGAAAAATTACAAATTACGTATCATATGAAAAGGTGGTTATTTAACGACTTTTTGTGGCTCTGCCACGCGTGGTTGTGCTATGCTAGTGTATAGGGCACTAAATTTAATAAAAAATTGGATTGCATGGCACTGCCACATGGCAGAGCCACGCCAAAAACTTAAAATTGTTTTCCCTCCTCCCGCACCTACAATCAACACATTTTTGACTGGCAAGAGAGCCTGAAATTTTTTTGCGTGGATGTGCCACGCGTGGATTAGCCACGAAAATAAAAGAGCAAACTTGTGGCTAAGTCCCGAGTTCACGTGGCAAAATGCCTACATATGTGGTTGTGCAACCTTGGTGGCCTCTTCAAATATGGTTGAATGCACTATGATGGTCTATGTACATGTAGAATTCATCATTGTATAAATAATGTTGCCATACCTTGAGTACATGTACAATCGCATACAAGTACTCTTGCTCATGTGTGTAATATCTCTATTGAGTTGGTGTCAACTTTCTACGTTCAAAAGGTAATGGTCTACCCTCTTGGCTCAACATGGCACCTACGACAATGCCAATACTAACTCTCTCTAGATCAAATGGCTTTTGGGTATCAATAATCTCCAAAATTGGAGGCATGGCCACCACCTCCTTTAAGCTATCAAAATTGTGTTGAACTTGAGCCTGCCAATGAACTAATGTTGCTCTTCCATAATTGATCTATCAAATGAGAAACTACCTAGGAATAGAACTTCAAGAACTACCAAGAAAACTTACAAAAGCTTAAGAAAAACTCTAACTGGCATTTATCAGCAAGCCTCAGCCACTTCTTAACCACAACCACCTTGGTTGACCAAAATACCCTCACACATCACCATGTGGCCCACCCACCTAATCACCTCAACTGCTTGTCAACTAGCATTTTGTCACTAACAACTAAGATTGCAATGGTCATAAAGTATTTTCTTCTTTGAAAGCTTGTCAGGTGATTACATCAGCACCTATCCTAGCTTTGCCAAATGTCCACTTTAATTATGGGCCTTAGCCAATACTTGGCCTTAGGTTTTGAACAAAAAATCACAAGGAAACATCATCACCGTTTTATATATAATTCATTATACACTTTAGAAGGTGTTAATGGATGCCTTATCAAAACATTCTTCAATGACTATGAATACATTAGATGGTATAAATATTATACTATTGAAGCTTAAATTATTTTCCAAAGGGAACACTATCTTCAATATTATTATAGTTCATCTTTACAAAACTAATCCAATAAGCCTTGACAATTCCAATATAATGTTGTACAACTGGGGGTTGCAGAGGAACAATGGTGTTATTACAATACTTTGAGTGACAACTAGTTTTGTGAGATAGTAATCAAAACAGATTTGAAATGTGTCATCATCATATCAAACACTTTTTTCCATCTACGTTTTGAATTTTTTTGCAATTGTTGCCATGTTTGTTTGCTTTGTTCTGCACTATTTTGAACAATAGTTAAAACTCCTTCTCAAGTAGTTAAAACTTTATCAATATTTTGATTCGCTCCCAACATACATGGCCTCATTGGTAGTATGATCTTCAATATGGTCCAATTTTTTACATCTCATATTATATTTTTCAGTGATTATTGAACTAAATATATACTTTGACAATGTCAATTCTATTAGGTTGATGAATTTTTATTTTTATTGCATAAAAATCCGAGCACAATTGGAAAATTTATTGAAGTTCAAAATTTGATAAAAGAAAATTAGAATGTAACAACTTAGTAAGGGGTCTCGACAAACATAATAAGGTGGATTTAATAATTCTGAAATCTTCGAAACATATCCTAAGAAAGATGAAAAATCGTCAATTTTTTTGAAAAATGTCATGAATTTTTTGGTGCTTGGAACTGTAAACAATATGAAATGCTCAGAAAAGACAAAAAAATTTGGTTGGGGGCGCGCGAGGGTGGGGGTTTTGTAGAATTTGAACATAGCCTATTGAAAATGGAAAATCATGAGTTTGAAAATAGCCCTATTTAAATTATCTTCTTCCCCACTTCACCTCCAGCAAAAAGCGAGAATGAATCTAGTTTGCAAGACACACATAACTTTGTCACGTATTCACCAAATGGGGTCAAAATTCACTTAGATTAAAGCTAAGACAAAGTTCCACTAATGCATAACCTTAGATCTAAAAATTTTGACTAAACATGCAGGCAAAATTGATACAAGTAGATAAAAAATCTTGTAACTAACTAAATTTAGAATGATTTCAGTAAAATTGCAATAACTTTCTCAAAATGCATCCAAATTAAAAAAGATTAGTACATCTTAGAAGCTGAAAGCCAGAAATGTCATCATTAAACATTTAATTACACAAAAACCAAAGATTGATAGGTCCAATTGTACTAAAGCCTTCCTAAATTTGAAATACCAAGAAAACTAGCTAACTAGTGAATAGAAACACTACCAAATCTATAGCCTGAAAATAACAAGATATTGGCAAACTAGTTAAAGAATCAGTAAACAAGATCAATTCACATGAGCTTTAGCAAATATTAGGCAAAGTAAGATGGATGTCTTTATCAATTTATCAATCACTACATATGGGCCTTTTGCTAGAACATGATCAAGCTACTCGCATGTTTAGTTTTGCATATGAACAACCACAAACCATAGCTCTCAAGAAGAAAAGCTCCCAAATATTAATCTTATAAAAGATAGTTCAAATTAGATGAATGTAGAATAGCCTCCAAATTTAGCACCACCTCAACTATATATAGTGGCTCTTTGTGATTCCAATATGAGTTTGGGAGCTTATTAGCCTTAATAAGGCCTCCCAACCATTATAACAAATCCCATCATTAACAAAGATAGTGCAAGTGTTTCATGCCTTTTCATTAAATATCTCATTGAACTAATCGTGTTCTAATTTAGCACCATGGCTATGTTTATCGACATTTATTGATCTCATGGGCTGCTTAGCTTCATGAGATGATAGGTGGTGACTTAGACAACAAAAAGTCCACTAGCTACATTTTCTAAAGGGTAAGTGGAGCAATAAATTGCAAAAGTTCCAATCTATAGATCTTTTTGTCAAGAGGCCAAAATTATGGGAAGCATGCCATGCCGGTAGATACTACTTTCGATTCACAATTTGAGCAAAGAGTTGGGAATAACAATTGATGACTTCAAACTTAAAGCTACAATGAATATGATATAGTTTGATTAGGATTGATGGTTTTGACAAAGGCATCAAACACTTAGACCTTCAATATCACTTTGTTAGATAGTTACTTTAGAGAATTGTCTTTGCTTTTCATGTTTGAGTTGATGACTAAGGCTATAGCAAAAAATTGAATTTTTATGCTAAGATAATGATGGTAGTTGATGCAATAGATTTGAAGAGAGAGAGAGAGAGAGAGAGAGAGAGAGAGTGAGTGAGTGAGTGAGAGAGAGAAAAGAAGAAGGTAATTGTATTTCAAATTGCACGTAGCTTTTGTAGCATGTAACCCATATACATATACATATATATATATATATATATATATATGTGTGTGTGTGTGTGTGTGTGTGGAGAGAGAGAGAGATAATATGTTTCACAACATGCCATGTTGTGGTCATCTTGCTTGCTTATTGTTTTGTAGCAATTTTATCATCTAGATTCTAGGATTAGATTGTAGGATGAAGCCTTCAATTAACTTGTTTAGTACATGATTTACTTGGAAATTGATATTGTAAAAGAGAAAAAGGTACAATCTTATTTATTCTTTAATGAAACCAATCCATCCTTTATAAAACCAAATTTGAAGGGCAAATTTTATATAAGTATATCACAAAGTGCCATGAAATTGCTAAAGACATAATGAAAATAAAGCTCCTAATGATTCACTAGTAGTAATGTGGATCATTGGTGCATGTGAAGCTAGATTAAGTAGCTTCACTTATTACTTACAATTCTAGATCATAAAACAAACTACAAGATGATGGTAGCTATGATGTAAGGACTTGTTGGATTGCGTTTGCCTAGGAGGAAGTTATAGTCACATTGCGCCACTCAACCTTGGCATAGGGAGTTGTCTCGGTGCCAAATGTGTGGTACAAACCGTATTTGTGGTAATTGGCGATACCCTTCTCATCGTCCACCCATTTACCCTTATTTACACCGTTGATAGCGACCTGAACGTACTGGTCCTGGACATGATCCACCTCCACGGCAACCCACTTATTGTATATATTGCTTATGAGAGGAGTGGTGGAGTAGTGTGAGATTGTGCCGCCATTGACGTTCATAGCGCGAAGTATGAGGAGCGTCGCATCCCCACCAGCTCCACCAGGCTTGCCACCAAAAACCTGCATGATGCATTCCGTGTGTGCAGGATCGGAAACCTTGACCTGGCCCCGGAACACTCTCCGCCCAGTCGTGTACTCGTTCTTAACTCTTATTTCCAGACGATTAGTGTTTTTACTCAAAAGCTCGAACGTGTCGAGACCGTCTGGTGTCTCGCTGAATTTGCAGCTATTGTCCTGACAATTGAAGGTGCTTGGCACTGGGCCATTGACGTTGGTGGGGCTAGATGTTTTGGTTTGGTACTGCAGAATCCGCTCCTGGGCGTCTACCCCGCCCCAAGTACAATGGAGGATCAACATCAGCAAAAACAGACAGGTCAATTTAGTGAGAAGGCCAACCCCACCGACTTCTTCCATGCTGATATTGCAGCTGTGAGTTAGAATAACAGCACCCTAAGGCGTTTTTGTCAGGTGGCAAAGAGCTGGTTGGAATCGTACGTCCTCAACCTACTTTTTGATTGAAATTGAAGGAAGGATGGAAGGAAAGAACTTGAGTATGTCAGTTGAGAATAGAGAGCTATATATAAAGAATCCGCCACACCTGAATTCTTCAGTCCACTCGTAACCACTAAGATCTTGAATAAAAAACAAAACAAGATCACTAGGGATTTCCATGCAATCTAAAGAATTACTAGCTAAGGCACAACAGCAACACGCATCCACGTCGAGTCAAAATTTACTGGACTATTTATTGGAGGAACGCTCAATACATAGTCCACATAAAATATGACGATGTTTCCAAAGCCCACCCACATAGATATCTTCAATAATTTGTCTTTTAGCACATAATGTTTGGAGAGTTCAAAAACAATGTCGAAAGGCTTCATTCACACTCTCTCCTTTATATGTATACAAAAATAACTAATTTTTTCAAAATATAGGTAGGCATGGCCGGATATGTATATTTGTCTTTCAACTACTGTTGGTGAGTTGGTGAAGATTTCCTCTAATCTCTTTCAATTTACGAGTTCCGCTACAATTTGCCACATTAATGAGGTCATACGAGATAAATATATATATAATGCAATGCCAAGAAAATGAGTAGCATTACGGTAACCTTATTTGATGGGTTCTACACATCAAGCCCCTTCTAACTCTATTCGAAGGTTAATCAAAGTATTGTGAATGTGGCCAGAATGTAGTGAGACACCTCATATTTGCATGCAACTTGAAGAATATAACATGAATTCAAGTTATAGTCTAGACTTTACAACATAAGAATCTCTCACAATAAAGCCAAAGCAAGCAAAGCAAAGCAAGCAAACTTCAAATCAAATAATTAAGAATGTGAATTGAATGATTTCATAACTACACATTCTAAAATAATCAATTTAAAACAAAATCATTAAACATAAAAATACTAAAATCAACAAAAACAATTCTTCTACATATTTGAGAATTTTATTTAGTAACAAATGTTTCAAAAATTTACAACTTCTGTCTAAAAGAGCTTGTTTTAGAAAAATAATTTCTTATACATGCAATATAAATCCAAATCAAAATTTAAAAAAAAAAGGAAAACTCTAAAAATAATATTTTTTTTTATTTTTTTTTGTAATAAAGTCTAAAAAATATAAACAATAAATAATAGATATTCAAAGTAATTACTATTTTAAAATAAATTATTTTAAAAATCTAATATATATGACTTTTGAAAACAATGAATTTTTTTATGAAAAAATATCTTATTGTCAATATTATAACTTCAGATTTGTCATTCTATTACTATATCTCAAAATTTTAAAAATACAATCAATTCTAATAATATTCAATAATTGTTTGTGAAAGTGAATTCAAATAAATATTCAAAAAATAGCATTTAAAAAAATTTTCAAACATTTCAAATAATAAATATTATTAGAAATTAAAAATTAATTTAAAAATTTCAAGATAAAAAAATTGTGAGATTTAAATAAAAATTTTACAATAATAAGATAATCATGTACACTATTTTCAAAAATCAGCAAACAGTCAAAATATTATAATCTTGGACCAAGACATTTGCAAACTCCTCTATGTCACTAACTTTTCCACTAGCGGGAGGTTGTGGTTCTTTTGACAAAGAAATTATAGATTCTTTATTTCCGTTGATTTTTCTACTTCTGCTAATTCATCCGACAGAATAGGGAGAGATTTCATTCACACTTTTACAAATTCTATAAAAAATAGTAAAAGTTATCTATCATGAGTTTTGAAGGTGATTTCACTTTTTCACTCCTTGTACACATGTTGGTAGGTGATTAGGCCAACAATAGCTCTTGATGTAGCTCGAGGTAGTGTAGTCTTTTGACACTTGACTTGATGGTAGAGGGGAAGTGACATTCAAGTGCTCCATAAGTCCAATTATAGGTCTGGGCCCTCATAAGATTAATTACATGACCGGCCAAGTCCGAAATGACGAGGCGTAACTATCAATCTTATACACTAGAAACTGGCTATCCATGTCATGAATTATTCTGAATCCCACATACTGGACATGGACATAACAATATTGCTTGCCAATCTTGAGGTGAGATCTAGGAATGCTTTTGAAGCCATAGCCATATAGTTTCATACAAATCAAGTGTATTTGAGTATTTTGTGGAGTCTTTGAGTGCTTTACACATGCTTGAGAGAGGTTGGCTCAAAATTTGGTTTTGCTTCATCTTTGAATTCCTTGATCTAGATTAAGAGAGGTTGACATAGCTAGTGAGATTGATCTCACACCTTGTTGCAAGATCTCAAGTTGGAAGGACACCATTATTGGATCCTTCATTGAGAGAGAAACAACAATTTTAGATCAATTACTAGAAAATTTCTCAAGATAAGATGGCTTCCATGCGATCCTTTCTCTTGGAGAAAAGTGAGAGATTGCTTCCTCCAACTACTCTATTTGGAAGGTGAGGATGGAGTCAATTTTGATCCCATTTATGAGGCCAAGAATACCTCTAGGTTGCTCACACTTAGGAATCAAATTTTCCAAAGTTGCAAAAAGAGTGAGGAGAGTGCCTCCAATTATGTTTTGAGAGTGAAAGATCTTCATAGAGAGCTTGCTTGCATAGGAGACCACTTCAACCGAGGTGAATTAGTGCAAGTGATCCTAAATGGATTGCAGGATGAATTTTGTCAAAAATTAGTGAATGGATCTTAATTAGATCTAGAATAGACCCTTAAAAGTGATTGACAACTTGGATTTTTTATCAAGGTCAAAACTAACACTCAAAACTAGTTTTACAATGACAATTTCTACATTTCCAAGCAAGAACAATCTAACTTGTGATTCCATGCCTCACACATGTGAAAAATAACGAGTATATGGCATGATAACAGAGAAAATAATTAATATAAGTTTCTTAAGAATTCACACACTTTGATCATACATAAGAGAGTGAAAAACTTGGATTTCCTCCCAAAACAATGCTTCTCATCATTAACCTCAGAATGGATCATATATACAAAAGTGGTAATCTCTCTCTTGAACACTTGTAGCACGTGTGGAATAATTAATTTTACTTATCTTATTCATTTTGGCTTAGATTCCACTCATTCACCAAATCATCATTTGGAAGCTAATGTTGACCACCTAGATCTAGGAAGTAGATCCTACAAATTAGGGAATCTTGCATTTGTCTCATAGGAAATCTATGTACAATAGATCTAAAATTTTCCACATGCATTTCACACATGTGGATAGGCCCTCACACCAGTGGATTCACCTAAATGACAAGCAATTAACTTTCACAAGATAGAAATTCTCAATTTCAACACTCCTCAATTTTTAGCTTGATACATTAAATGAAATATTTGGCAAGACTTTAGTGAGTATGTCATCCAGGCAATCTGATGAAGATACAGATTGAAGTTTGATCTCCTTAGCTTAAACCTTCTCCCTCACAAAATAGTGAGCAATCTCTATATGCTTTCTCCTTGCATGTGGGATTGGTTGCAAGTGCTTGGGCTGATTGGTTATCACAATAGATGAGTGGATCCTCCTTGGCCTCCATGACTTATAGATACAACAATAGCCTCTTTAGCCACAAGATGTCCTCCTTGGTCATTGATGTTAAGGCCTTGTATTCCGACTCGGTTGAGGAAAGTGAAATTGTATCTTGCTTTTTGGAAAGCCGAGATACTATACCATCACAAAGAAAGGTAGCAAAAGAACTTGTGGACTTCCTATCCACCTTGTCACCTGCAAAATCAGGATCTAAATATGCTCTCAAAGCAAGATTAGTCTTATGATAAACTATGACGAAATTCTTGATGGCCAAAATGTATCTTAACACCCTTTTGGCACTTTTCCAATGACAAACTAATGGATTTTGCATGGATTGGCTTAGTGTGAAAATTGTCAACATTTCCTAGCTAGTTTGAGGCCTAAATTGGCTAAAATTGTAAATAGTTTTGGTTCTGGAGTTTTGCACGTGTGAACCAGGCCACAATGTTTTTATTTACTGTATTTTTTCAGTATGATGAAGTGTCAAACTTCATACCCTTCAAAATGAGACCAGTTTGATGTATCTTGGTCATATAAGCCATTTTTAGCTATTTTTCCTATATAGGGAATATCTAGGGTCAAGTACCTTCTAGAGAGAGGAGAGAGAGTCATCTTCCTCATCCATAAATAGTAGGGAAGTCGTGGAGAACAGGTTGGAGAAACCTTTTGTATGCTTCATTGAGATCAATAGATCATTGTCATTGTTTCTTCCTCCATTGAGAGCATTGTTGTGTGTATTGTCTTCAAGCTATTGTGTATGATCTTAGGTGCTTTCCAAAAGTGATAGGCTGATGTATTATGGACTGTATAATGCTATTTTGGGCCGCACTTGATGTTTATGGAAGTTTCCATTTGTGATAAATGCTTTTTGATCAAGTTCTTTGCATTCTAGGTAGCATAGAATGTGTTGCCAATTCCTAGCTTATGTAGTTTGGAGTGCAAGCATTCAAGCCAATGATCTTGGAGTTTAGATCCACTTAGGATCTGTATTTTTCACATGGTATCAGAGCTGGTTGGCTTCTATTTACAGTAAGTATTCCATTTTTGGTGATATTTGGATGTTTGATCAAGTTCTAGCATGATTTTGCATTGCTTTGTTGATCAAATCTTACTAACCTTTGTTTTGTGAGTTGAACTTGTGGATCAAAAGCATATTTCAGGTCTATTGAAGATCAGAGGCTGAAAAGAAACTATTTTGGATCAGATCATAACACCTAATCATTTGTGATTGTGAGGCTTGTGCATATTCAATACTAACAATGTTCTTTTCAATCCTATTGTTGACAATATCCATTCTTGGATGAACACTCTCCTTAAGTGGATGAAACTTCTCCTTAAGTGGATGACAAATGCTCTTTTGAGTGAGTTGTAATTCTCCTAAAGGCTGAGCAAAGCTCCCATTTGGATGAAAGATCCCCTTTTTTGGGTGAACATATTGTAAGCTCCATTGTGAAGAGCATATTGTAAAGATTGTCATCAATTTTGGCATAAATTTTGGTGTACTTTGTTGAGCATGTAAGTAACTCTCCTTATGTAATTTGATTGGAGCATTTGCTGGAAGGTGTTAACCATTATGCAAGTGTGTTTTCAGGTTCTTAACAGGTTGAGGAACATTCTCATGTGAAGTGATCTTAGATCTACATCTAAACACCAAGATTTGACAAGATAGTGAAGCTAGTCTTGTGATTCACTAAGTGTGCTCATTCATTCACCTCTAAATCTTGTATTTATCACTTGCTGGAGTTTATAAACTTTTAGAAGTGTGGTTTACATGTGGTTTTACAGGTTGAATCAATATCTTAGTGTGTTGATCATATGTTGATCAAGTTTGTTCATTACTAGGTAATCTTGGCATCCTAGTTTTGGGTATTTTCTAAGAATGCAAGTAACTCTTCACACCATAACTTGATTTGGTCACTTGCTGGAAAGTTTGAGAGCTTAAGCAAGAGTGTGTTCAGGTTGGTTTGATTTTGTAATCCATTCTTAGTGTGTGCAAAGTGTTGCATGTGTTTCAATCTTCCTTTCTATGCTTGGAAACCATCTAGGTTCAAGATAGAAGTGTTTTAGGGTCCTAAATCTTCATAGATCTCTTTATCTATCATTTGTTGAGAGAAAAGTGAGTGCTAAGTGCTTTAGGACAGAACCTAAAAGTTGAAGAAACATTAGAATCATGGCTTCCAATGGTGGGATCATGCTAGAGTCTAGTGAAAGGTTGAGTTCATCAAACTACTCTACTTGGAAAGTGAGGATGGAGTCCTTACTTGAGTTGAATGAACTCATGGACATAGTTGCAGAAATTGAAGAGAGACCTCTCACACTTCAAGAGCAACAAAGGTTTGATAAGAAGGCCAAAAGGGCTCTTCATATCATTAAAATGAATGTTACAAATGAACTTCTCAAGGAAGTTGGAAAGTGTCAAAGTGCAAGTGAGGCATGGAATGCCTTAAAGAAGCTCTTTGAATCAAAGTCCACATCTAGGGTATTGACCCTAAGGAGACAAATATTTTCTAGTAGGCAAAGAGAGGGTGAAAGTGCTCATGCATTTATCTTGAGAGTTAAGTCCCTAAGTGATGATTTAGCATGCATTGATGAGAACATAAAAGATGGTGAAATAGTCCAAGTTATGTTGAATGGTTTGCTAAATGAACATGCTAACCTTGTGCAAAGTTTTGCCATTCAAAGAGTCTTGCCAAGTGTGGTTGACTTGCAGGAAATCTTATTGGCTGAAGAACATAGGTTGCAATCAAAGCTTGATTGTGCATCCTTGCAAGGTGGAGGTGAAGAGGCTTTCTTCACAAAAGGCAAATTCAAGGGCAAAGGTAAAGGCAAAGGGAAATGGTCCAAAGGTGATAACTTTGATCATGATGATCACTCTTCCTCTTCCTCTTCTACTAAGAACAATAAGTCAAAGTTCAAGTGCTTTTATTGTGGGATAAAAGGTCATTTTGCAAATGAATGTTATAAGAAGAAAAGAGAGCAAGGAGAGAGGCAAGGAAATCTTACAATAGATGAGGAAGAACATAACACATGTGAATCACTTGTTATGACTTCAAGTTTGTTAGCCAACATAGATGATAATGATCCTTGGTGGATTGATAATGGAGCCTCATCTCACATGACAAGACATAAGGAATACTTTACATCCTTATTGTCTTATGAGGGAGAAGGTAACATCATCTACACTGCAAATGATGGTCAATGTGACATCAAAGGCATAGGCACTATTCCTATTTCCCTTTCAACAAATAGGAAAGCAAATCTTGAAAATGTTTTGTACATTCCTTCAATCACTAAGAATTTGCTTAGTGTAAGTCAAATGATTGACAAAGGACTTGATGTGGAGTTCATTGGAGATGCATGTTTGATAAGTAAATGTGGATCCTTGATTGCTCAAGGTAGGAGGCATGGTAAACTTTTCAAGCTTGATGCATGTGTGATCTCTAATCATGAAGGATGTATGGCTAGGGAGCAATTGACAAACCAAGAAGTTTGGCACAAGAGGTTGGGCCATCCCAACTTCAAATCTTTGGAGGTAATGGCAAAGAAAGAGCTTGTTCTTGGTCTCCCTAAAAGTCTTGTTGCAAACAATAGTGTTTGTGAACATTGTGCCTTGTCCAAATCTCATAGACTTGCTTATTCTAGATCTACTTCTAGATCTAAAGAAGCTTTTCAACTTGTGCATTCTGATATTCATTCTTCTAGTACAACTAGCAATGGTGGGGCAAAGATGTATGCAACTTTCATTGATGACTTTAGTAGGTATACTTGGATCTATCTTCTTAAAAGTAAGGATGAAGTGTTTGCTGCATTTGTCAAGTTCAAGAATGAAATGGAAAACCAATTCAATACAAAGATCAAATGCTTAAGATCTGATAATGGAGGGGAATACACCTCAAATAGGTTCAAAGACTTTTGTATAGCACATGGGATTAAGAGGGAGATGTCTAGTCCTAGGACTCCACAACAGAATGGAGTGGCCGAGAGGAAGAATAGAACCCTTTGTGAATGTGCCAAGGCAATGAGACTACATGCTAATCTTGCTAAGTCTTTTTGGGGGGAAGCTTTAGCATGTGCTAACTATCTATGTAATAGATGGACAAGTGCTTCCTTGGATGGTAAAACTCCTCATGAGATTCTTTATGGTAGAAGGCCGAGTGTCAAGCATTGTAGGATCTTTGGATGTACATGTTTTGTCAATATCACACTTGATGATAGAACTAAAGAAGATCCTTCATCAAAGAAGGGTGTGTTTGTTGGCTATAGTGAAGTAAGCAAGGCTTACAAAGTGTACATTCCTTCTACAAAGAAAGTTGTCATAAGTAGGGATGTCATCTTTCATGAAGAGAATGTTTCCAATGTTGTTGATGTTGATGTTGATGTGCCTACTAATCATCATGATGTGCAAGATGTCTTGGATGAAGATGGAGATGCCACTCCAAAGCAAACTTCAAGGAAGACTCAAAGGCAAAGGGCTAAGCCATCAAGGCTAACCTATGATGAAAAAGGAAAGCAAGTGGTGGACAACTCTAACTTTTCTTTTCTTACCTCTTTTGATGAACCAACTTGTGTAGGTGAAGCAATTCAAAAGAAGGAATGGATCCAAGCCATGGATCATGAGCATCAAGCACTCATCAAAAGCAACACATGGAGGTTGGTAAAGCTTCCAAAGGACAAGAAGGCAATTGGTTGTAAGTGGATCTTCAAGATCAAGACAAATCAAGATGGATCAATCAACAAGTACAAGGCAAGGTTGGTGGCAAAGGGGTATGCTCAAGAATATGGTATTGACTATGATGAGACCTTTGCACCCGTGGCAAAGATGGTAACTATTCGAATCCTAATCTCTCTTGCAACTCTTTATGATTGGGATATGTGGCAAATGGATGTTACTAATGCCTTCTTGAATGGTGATCTTGAAGAAGATATTTACATGGAGCAACCCGAGGGCTATGTTTCACATGATGAGCCTAATCATGTGTGCTATCTCCAAAAGAGTTTGTATGGGCTAAAGCAAGCACCAAGGAGTTGGTATGCTAAGCTCAATTCCTTCTTACTTTCTCAAAACTTTGTTATGAGTGAGTATGATCATTCTCTCTACTTTAGATTGAATGAAAATGATATCACTTTACTTTTGATCTATGTTGATGACATTATCTTAAGTGGTGGTAACAATCTAGATATAGATGAAATCAAGATGGCACTCAAAAGAGAGTTTGAAATTCAAGATCTTGGTAAACTTCATTATATCTTAGGAATAGAGATTATTAGAACTTCTAAATCTACATTCATATGTCAAGAAAAGTATGTTAACTCTATTCTAAAAATGTTTCATATGGAAGATTGTAAAGTTGTTTCTACTCCTATGGAATCAAATGTAAAGCTAACTACAAGAAGTAATGAAAGATCCTTCAAGGACATTACTCTCTATAGAAAGCTAATAGGATCTCTTATATGGTTAACCATCACAAGACCTGATCTAAGCTTTGTGGTTGGTAAACTAAGTCAATTTATGCAAGATCCTAGTGAGGCTCATTGGAAGCTAGGAAAGAGAGTACTTAGATACATCTCGGGATCTAGAGATTTTGGCATCTTGTATGGAGGTACTACACCTAACCTTTGTGGATTTTCAGATTCAGATTTTGCAGGTGATCAAATGGATAGGAAGTCAACAAGTGCCTTTGCAATCTCTCTTGGAGATGGAGTGGTCTCATGGCTATCAAAGAAGCAACCAACTATCTCTCTATCTTCCACCGAAGCCGAGTACAAGGCATTAACAACATGCATCAAGGAGATTCTTTGGATCAAGAGGATGTTATTGGATCTTCACTTGCTGGAACCAGAGAAGACTCCAATCATACTTTGTGATAACCTTTCAGCCCAAAGCTTGGCAAGCAATCCTGTTTTTCATGCAAGGAGCAAGCACATTGAGATTGCTCACCATTTTGTGAGAGATCAAGTCATTGTCAAAGAGGTGGAGCTTCAACATGTCTCTTCAAAGGAGTGTGTGGCTGATATCTTCACCAAACCATTGGGAAAGGACCTATATTTAATGCATAGATCTAATCTTGGAATGTGCTCAAAGACTATGTTGAAACTAGCATCCAATGTTGAAGAGGGAGTGTGAAAATTGTCAACATTTCCTAGCTAGTTTGAGGCCTAAATTGGCTAAAATTGTAAATAGTTTTGGTTCTGGAGTTTTGCACGTGTGAACCAGGCCACAATGTTTTTATTTACTGTATTTTTTCAGTATGATGAAGTGTCAAACTTCATACCCTTCAAAATGAGACCATTTTGATGTATTTTGGTCATATAAGCCATTTTTAGCTATTTTTCCTATATAGGGAATATCTAGGGTCAAGTACCTTCTAGAGAGAGGAGAGAGAGTCATCTTCCTCATCCATAAATAGTAGGGAAGTCGTGGAGAACAGGTTGGAGAAACCTTTTGTATGCTTCATTGAGATCAATAGATCATTGTCATTGTTTCTTCCTCCATTGAGAGCATTGTTGTGTGTATTGTCTTCAAGCTATTGTGTATGATCTTAGGTGCTTTCCAAAAGTGATAGGCTGATGTATTATGGACTGTATAATGCTATTTTGGGCCGCACTTGATGTTTATGGAAGTTTCCATTTGTGATAAATGCTTTTTGATCAAGTTCTTTGCATTCTAGGTAGCATAGAATGTGTTGCCAATTCCTAGCTTATGTAGTTTGGAGTGCAAGCATTCAAGCCAATGATCTTGGAGTTTAGATCCACTTAGGATCTGTATTTTTCACACTTAGCTTACCAGCACTATAACTTAGATTAGGTCTAGTTATATTTAGATATATTAGGGAGCCTATAAGCCTTCTATATAGTGTGATGTCCTCAAAGGATGCTTCAACACAACTACTAGAAGCTTTTACATTTTGCTCCACAAGAGTATATACTTCTTTGCAATATTTCATTCCAAAATTTTCTAAAATAGAATATGCATATTTGGATTGACATATAAAACTAAAATCAATTCCTCTTGATGCTTCTATGCCTAGTCTAAATTGAAGAATTTCAAGACCTAGCATCTTAAACTCTCTAGACAATACAATCTTGACTTCTCTTATGCCATCTTGATCATTACCACTAAGAATAATGTCATGTACATACAAAATGAGAATAATGATCTTTCATTTATTGAATCTCATGTACAAGTAAGGCTTATAAGATCTAACTACAAAATGAATAGAGATTAAGGAAGAGTTCAACTTAGAGTACCAAGCTCTAGGTGCTTGCTTGAGCCCACCATAGAGGCTCCTCTGTAATAAGCATACATTGTCGTTATGATCATCCTTGATGAAGCCCTCAGCTTGCCTCGTGTAGATTTGACTTCCCCAAAATAGCCATTTAGAAAGGCATTAGTCACATGAAGGTGAAAAAGAGTCTAATTGAAAGTAGTTGCAAGAGATATGTTCAATCTTATTGTGACTATTTTAACAATTGGAGCAAATGTTACATCAAAATCTACTCCCTTAGTTTGCAAGAAACCTTTTGCACTAGTCTTGCTTTATGATTGTTGATTGGTCTCACTAGAATCTTTTTAGTGATAGGATTGTAGACTCTATATCCCTTGCTATTCTCACTATAACCAAAAATGATACCTTTGGTGGATGTGGGATCATCCTTTTTTCTTGCATCTAATGATTGAAATACATAGCAAGTAGACCCAAAGATTTTCAAACATAACCTTTGAGGTTTGGTTTCTTACTAAACAGAGCGTCATAAGGTGTGATGCCTCCAATGGACTTACATGGCATTCTATTACATAGAAAATTAGCACAAACAATGGATTCTCTCCAAAATGGCTTAGTTAGAGAAGAATCTAGCCTCAAGGCTTTTGCACACTCACAAAGAGATATACTCTCTCTCTTGGCCACTCCATTTTGTTGAGGAGTATATGGACATGTTAGATCTCTTTTAATGCCATTGGACTTACAAAACTCTTTCATACTAGTGGAGATATATTCTCCTCCATTATCACATCTCAATACTTTAATCATAGTATCAAGTTGATTTTCAACAAGAGTCTTGAACTTAATAAAAGAATTAAACACCATACTTTTGGAAGCCACATGGGTCCAACCCACTATTGTCTCGGAATCCAGATTCAACGAGATTGACCCAGCAGATTGATCTTTATCAGTTAGCAACGATATCTTGACAACGTGCTAGAAAAGTATGGAATGGCCAACTGCAAACCCAGTCTTTTTCCACTCGACCCTAGACTAAAGCTATCAAAGGAACAATCTTCTCAAACTGAGGCAAAAAAGGAGGAGATGAAGTGCTACATCATCGGCTCACTGATGTATGCAATAATCTACACGCAACCAGACCTTACATATTCAGTACACTCAGCCAATTCGTGTCAAATCTAGGCGTAGCTCATTGGAAAGCACTAACAAAGGTCATGAAGTACATCCAAGCAATAACAACTCACAATATCTGCTACGGAGGTAGCCAAACTGCCAACATCCTTGAAGCCTACATAGATGCGGATTGGGCAGGATGTCGACACCAGAAAATCAACTTTTGGATTTGTATTCTTATACAACCAAGGCCCAATCTCATGGAACAAGGAGCTCCAGCATCATCGTTATGGTCATCTTTTTTCTACACTAATACGCCTACATCGAGTCTACATGACGTATCCCATATGAGGCCCATTTGTCACTTTGACAAGAGAAGTTCCTTGTGGATCCTGTCAACGCTTTCTTTGAGTGCAGACAGCTTCTTGTTGCTTTTGTCTTCTAAAATTTGATGGTTCCTCTTTAGGGCTTCATGTTTCTGGATTAAGGAGATATACTTTTCCATTTCTATTGCTGCCCCTAAAGACGAAACTGGAACTTCTATTTCTTCTGGCCTGATTGGTTGCTTCACTGTTGTCATCACTTTAGTTAGTCTCTTATTTTTCTGAGTTATGAGATCTAACCGGTGCTCGAACTGGTCTTGCACCTCTTGGAGATACTAGAGCTGATTTGAAAACTGGTTCTACTCTTCCAAACTCTTGGCCCTTTCACTTTGCAACTTTTTCATAACTATCAACAACTTTGCATCTCTTAATTGCAGATCCTGCTTTGCCATTCTGAGCTTGTTTGTCTGTGGTGCTAGCTGGTCTAGCATACAATGAATGTGGTAAGAGGTCTCAACATGCCACTTCAAAGATTCCTTGGCTCTTCCGGGCAAGGGACAGGAAACTCAGTAGGAAAACGATCGTAAGTAGGAAAGGAAAACTAAGAAACTGTGGGAGGAGACAATAATGGAACGATTAGTTGAGTATTTTCAACAATATTGACGGAGGTGGTAGGAATGGTTGCAACAGGGGTAAGAGAGATGGTGACGGGTGTGGTATCAACAATGGTGGTGGTATTAGTGGAAGTTAGTGATATGACTAGTGCAACTGCCTCTGGAACTATCTCCACCTCCTCTTCTACAAGATTGCCTCCATCAAAATATTCAAGAGTGTCTACATTGATGAAGTTGTCTTGCTTTAGAGCAGAGGGATCTTCAATTTTATCTTTGGCTATTGGGCTTTTCTGGACTTCCACTATTAATTGAGCTACTTGAACTTGTTTTTCTACCCTTGTTTCTTGATCAGGTCCAACTTCTCTTGTCTCTTCTATAGTGTCTTCATGAATGGGATCAACTACAATTGTGTCTTCTACTCATGTAGTTTTAGGGAACTTCCTTTCTCTCTCTCCTGAAACTATTGCCTATGGGTGGATGGCCACCAGAGAAGCTATAGTTGGCTGGACACAAGGGGGTGATATAAGAACTGGAGGTGGTCCCGATGGGGACTGAGATCTGAAACGTCGAGTAGATGATTGCACTATTAGCTGGGTATCCATGATCTGGAGCTGAAGTGAGGAGGCAGCAGGTGAGGTTCGTCATTGTCTGGGGTGTCTCGGCCTAAGGCGCCTTCTTTTTCATATTGATTGTCTTCACTACTAGATAGAACATCTTTGTAGCCAACCATCTTCTTCTTCTGTTTTCTTGGAGTCAGCTGATTTGTCATAGATGGCAGTGGGTTATCGGACTTAGTGTCAGATTCAAGAGCCGGTTTGTTGGCGGTCATCTTCATTCTCTACTTCTTCAGTGGTGTGTGGTATCAGCAAGTTGAGAGGCTGGTGGTGATGGCTGGTCATGTCTCTTCTTGATGCGACGTTCATGAGCTATAGCAGCTGGTGGAGAAGATGTAGCTGAAGTTGTGGATGGTGTATAGCCTCGGCTAATGATAGCATCTCTTGGAGCTAAGGCAAGCTTCAGGTCAATTGAGGACTGACTTCGAGGAAGATAAAGAAAGATGTAGCCCAAGCCCAATGATGTGACTGGGGCTCTCTTTTATAAGGCATTGGTCAACTGTCGGGAGATGAATCCTGCCCAATTATACATGTTGTGGTGGGCTTCATAGGATTCTTTGAGCATGACAAAAATCTGGAGTGGAATCCGCAACAGATGTGCCTTGCATGTAAATGTGTACTTGGTGAGGTAGGCACAAGCAGCTTCTAATTCATTGAATTTGATGGCTTCAAGCAAGATGCTACCCTTGTTCTTCCACATGTCAACTGAGGTGTCAAGGAACTTGGCATAGGATTGCTACAGCATGTTGGTGAGCTTTACTAGTTTCTCTTTATGAAGCCGAAGGTAGTAAGACTGCTAATAGCCAAATAGACATAGAGTTGAAGATTGGGAATATCAATGCAGAACATCAGCTCTTTGGCTACAAAATTTTCATAAGCCTGGTATATTAGGTAGAGGCTTTGATGTCTCTTCCACTTTGGAATTTTGAGCTCGAGAAAAGCTCAAAAAATGCAAGGTTTTGAAAAAGTGGAAAAGCTCGAAAAACTCACAAACTCAAAAGGCAAGCAGACTCAAAAAAATTTATTGAGGCGGATAGATGGTGGCGGATGCAATAACAAAAGAGAAGTAGGGCATCGAACGGAGTCAAGGAAAATTGAGTGGATGCAGTTGGGCAATGGAATTGTTTACAGAGTGTAGTTGGATGCAAAAAACTTAGGATGGCGGATGCATTTGGTGGATGCAGATGGTAGAAATACTGGCAGATGTAAATTTTTTGTCAAATGGAACTGTTTGCTGACCGTAGGTAGATGCAATTGGGATGTGTACTGGTGGATACAAATGGTGGATGGACTTGGCAGCTCCAAGTGATGGATACAGTTGATGGCGGATGCAAAGAACTGTTGTGTCGGGTGCATGCGGGTGCAAAAGCGGGGGATGAAGAAACAAATGAAAGAATTTGCGAGAGCGGTCAATGTGCAGTTGTGATAGGCTAAATTGGATCAAAAATCATGAAAAGTGCCAGAGATTTGTTAATCTGACATGAGCTCTCCTGAGAATTGTGAGATAAGAAAGGAAGGGGCGGACAACGAATTAATAGAAAAAATTAGGGCCAGCATCAGATGCAAGTTATCACGGAAACTGGCAGATTGAATTTAGGGTTGAATAATAACAAGGGCTCAAAAAAAAAAGAGCGACTCCATAAAACAATGTATCGAAACAATGTATAACAGATCGAAAAATTAATGAATCGGAACTTAATGACTCAAAAAAATGATGGATCAGAAAATTACAAAGACTCAAAAACATGAAAAGTATCGAATTCATAGTATCGTTGTAGGCGGCTACCGTAAGGACCTTGGCTACGGAATTTCGATTTTTCTAGATGGACTTTGGAAGATGTGCCTTTTGTCTCACAAAGCCCTTCAAAACTTTCATAAAGCGCTCAAGGTAGAACATCCATCTCGTGTGCACAGGTCCTGCAATTGATACTTCTTCGACCAAATGCACTAGAAGATGAACTTGTATATCCAAAAAGGAAGTTGGAAAATCTTTTTCCATCAAACATACCATTTCGATCATTTGGATTTTCATGGAATCCAATTCACTATTTTTTATTTCTTTTGAGGAAATCCACCTGCAAGATTGATAGTACATTAGGTTGTTTAACACATATAAAAATTGAAATATCACATATTTATACAAGTGCTTAAAAAAATATACAAACCTAATCATCAATGACAAATTGTAAAGCATATGTCGTACGTCATCATTGAAGAGGCCCTATACATAAAGAAAAATCAAAAGTTTAGATCCAGAGATCTACAAAGCCAGGCTACATTGACAAGAGGAGCAACATGCAATAGCCTGTATCAAATACACCATCAACTTCAAGATCTTCATCATTCCAAGAAGTTATTCTACAAATATTGTAAGAGGACTAGCTATCTCATCAAGGATTGCCAAACTTTGAAAAACAACAATGAGACGAAGAAACATGCTTCTCCCAAATTCCAAATTTGGATTCTTCAGAGACCTTCAACCTTGTCATTAAGCATGCTTCAATTTGATTACTACTCTCCTATGCAGCTATAGCTGATCTCAAAGTCCATCAAATGGATGTCCAAACTGCCTTTCTCAATGAGACTATCGAAGAGAAATCTATATGTCGTAGTTAGAGGGTACGAGCTATAGTGTGCAAAATCCACAAGGCTCTCTATGGTTTGAAACAATTACCAAGAGCCTTGTTTAAGAAGATCAATGCATTTCTAATCGAGAATGTTTTTATTCCAAACTTGGCAGACTTGAATGTTTACCTCAAGTCTGTTTCTACTTACTTCATTTTCATCACTCTTTATGTCAAAAATATGTACAAAATAACTCGAATCCACCACTATATAGTGGATTCTAGGGCTTTTGGCCTCAAATCCTATTGTCCAATTTCTACCCTAAGTATTTTGAAAATCAAGAAGTGGAGAGGAAGTTAGAATTAAAGTAGAATCACTGTGCTACTGTATTGTGGGTCCTATCAGTTGATAAGGATCAGTTGGCCTTGCCACAAGTCGACGGGACACGCGTCTCGCCAACGACAACCTGGGTCATGCATGGGTTGCTTGAGCAAACAACTATATGTACAGTGTAATTCCATTTTGAGAAATATAGTTGTTATGTGAGCTTGCCGTGGAGAGTGTTTTCTATTTGTGTTACTATGTAGCATGATCTGTGTTCCTGTTCAAAGGAAATTCTAAGTTGGTATCAGAGCCGTACAGGGAGTGTACACAGTACAACATCGCCATTGAAGAGAGCTTTGAGAGAATTGTCTTTTGCGAGTTCGGGCTTTACGGCGGGTTGAAGATGGAAGGAGAAACATTGGTGCAGAGAGTTTGGCACACAGAAGCTTGGTGAGCTTGAGACTATGTGAGGATTCAGAGACAAGGGTTGTCGACTCAATCAAAACCTCAGCAAACGAAATTTTGAAATTCCGAAGCAGGCTATTTGGTGTTTGCAGTCAGTGTGCATTCAATCGGACACCGTTTGACAAACAGATTGAAGCATCAAAGTTCTAGCCATAGGGTGATCTCAGAGCAAGAGGATAGGCCTATCAGAACACTGTGCATTGGAAGCCAAGAAGAGTTTTGTGTGAAAAAACCTGGTGTGGGGTTTGGGAGCATAAAATTAGAGATTTCTCTCTATTTTGAACCATTTTGCAAGCTGTAAAGCCCCAGAGGAGGGCACCCTAGTAGTACAAATCAGATCAGAGGAGGTCATGGACAGCCACGACCCAAATAGAGAGAGAGAGAGAGAGAGAGAGAGAGAGAGAGAGAGAGAGAGAGAGAGATGGTTGAGGGATGCCATAGCTAGCAAGCTTGGAAGCTTGAAAGTGAAGAAGAGATCGTGAAGAGCCCGCAGGCAGATCGCGCGATGTGAAGGAGGGTGGCGACTCTGTGTATTAGAGTGTGTCATGGCTCCAAGGATGTGGTTTAATGGCCAAATGAAATCTAGATCATTGGATCTAGATACAAGATAATCAATGGTAGAGATGAGCTTCATGTGGGCCGTTGGATTGGTATAAGCCATTAGATGTTGAAGAAAAGGTCTTGAAGGGTCTTGAAGTGCATTCTGGCCTTCAACTTCATTAAAAATTTTCATACTGAAATTGGAGTTGGGTCCCTTCACAAGTGAAGAGTGAAGTTTCTTCTAGGTGAAGAAATAGTTAAAAAACAAGGAAAATTTTTATTTTTGGGTCCTTTGCCTGTATTTACCCAAACAAAAGGCTATAACCTCCAAACGAAGGGCACCCGGACTGTACCTGCAAGTACGGTACAACAAAACAGAGTGATTGTAGTGGAGAAAGTGTTCGGAGTGCACCAAAAGTGATTTCACCATTCCACTGGGCATGTAGTTGGGAGTTGACGACTGAGTGCATTCTAGAAGGAGACGCGAATTTGGCTTTCAAATTGGTGGAAAAGCGACGAGTGGCCTGGTAAGGGAAAAAGTGCAGGTCATTATTTTCAACTTCTGACATCACAGGAGTCTCACAAGGACTTGCAAGGTTTGTCTTCAAGAGTCCATCACAACACATGTCAAATCTTTTGAGATTTTTCATTTGGAAGTACATTGTTTGGTTCAAGATGCAAAGATAGATGTCAATTTCATGAAAGTAACTTGGATTTATTTTATGTCCTTGGAAAGTATTTTGCTTGGAACTTTGGACAAGTTCAAACTTATTGTTATTATCCAAGAGAAATCAATCAAGAATAAGGAGCAATCACAAAATGAAAATAGTTTCATTTATGCTCTCATGTCAACTTATGAAGAACCATTTTGCTTTGAAGAGATTTTTGTATCTCAAAGGTGGATTAAGGCAATACTAGTTGAGTGTGATGCCTTAAAAGATAGCAAAATATGTTTTGCTTGTAAGCTTACATTAGTTATGAAGTCAAAGAAATGGAAATATCTTCATAATGTAGGATCTTTCGGTTTCAATAAGATCATGAATGATGTGTTCATTCATAAAGATGAAAATTGTAAGTTTTCAATCTTAAAGGCAAGTTGAGAATAGGTGAAGCATCCAAAGTGGACACTTATATCCATAAGCAAGTAGTTAGCCTTATTGAGATGGAAATACCTTTTGATTTCAATATTGAAAAAATCATGCCAAGTTGTGGTGATTTTTGGACTTATGTTTCTAGCATAAGTAATCTTGATAATCATAGGAAGTGCATATTGAATGGTCATACTTTTTGTGATCATTATGAGACATGGATGTCTCAGATTTCCATCAAGAAGGAGCATCATGAAGAGGATCTTAAGGAGTCATCCCAAGGTTCAAGTGTGCCTAGGATTGAGGAGGAGAGACATTCTCAAGTTGTGATTCCAAAAAGAAACTCAAGAAACATGGTTGAACCCATGTGGCTCACATTTCAAGGGAAAGAGGAGCATATCTCATGTGGTATACATCTCATACTTACTTCTGTTATGTCATTTGATAAATCAATTTGCTTTAGTGAGGTCATTGCATCTCAAAATTGGAGTAAAGCCATACTAGTTGAGTATGAAGTCTCTCTTGAGAACATAGATGATGGTCTTAAAAGGTTGAAATTGATTTTAAATCAATTAGAAAGCAAATCGTTATTTCATCAAATGTATGCTCTTGAGTCATGCAAGAGCAAAAGTGATTTGTTCACTCATAGTTTGAAAATTTGTATTGAGGCAAACTGTAAACTCTTTATGAGAGTAAGTGAATCATCTTCTAAAGACACTTATATCAATAATGAAGTATTTAGCCTCATTGGATCTGAGATTAGCATGGTAAACAAGCATGAAGATATGATGCAAACACTTTGTTATTATAGCATGCATAGTCTTGCCAATTTGGATGAGTCTAATTCTCTAGATCGTGGTAGCATGATGTTAGATATTTGTGATCCTAATAAACCAAGAAGAAATCTTTATTTTCTCATGAAGGAGCATGTACATGAAAATTGGAAGGAATCAATTTTGGAGGTGCTAGGACGGTGCGAAGCTCTCAAGTTTATCAAAGATGTCAACATTAAAGAAGCACTATCATGGATATGGTGATTTCAGATCAACATCAAGCTCATTGGCTGATCTTCACACCTTTTGAACCAGCAAAGACCAATTCAGCCCATGGAGTCAAGTTCACGATCATCACGTTTTCCATCAAGCTAGATTTACCAAGCTAGATTTTTGAGGAGTGTTGTGAAAAATGCAAAAATAAGCTTGGTAGAGGCCAAACATCATGTATATAGGATGATTACACATGTGTGGAGCCTGTTTCCACATGTGAAAATAGTGTACTTGTCATGTACCATAATCATATAGGTTGTACATATGATTTAGTTCAAGTTCTAGTGGAAAAGGTCAAAAACTAGTTTTCTAGACATATGACACATGGCATCAATCTATTGATTGCATGAGCCACATCCTTTGGTTAGGTGTCATATCACATGTGTGGAATAAGCTGAAGTAGGCTAATTTTGACTTCTAGAAGATTTCCAAATAGATCTCCATATAGAAGGAAAATGGACCAAAAGTGCTCAAAATAAAAGATTTTGTCCAAGTGTCAGTTTTGCATGATGAATCATCATATGACAAAGCACCTTCACACATGTGGGATCAGAGGGATAATCAGTACCACGAGCTCTCACTTATTGTATATATAGAGCCACATTTGGCCATAATCATTGTGAGACACCAATCTTGGTTTTGGAAGCAATTTTGAGTGATTCTCTCCATTTGTCTACATTTGTTTTGATTGTTTTGAGGTTCTATCAATGTGTACTTGATTTTTAGGTTGAAGTCCATACTCAGACAGGGGTTCACACGTGGGAAACCAGAAAGTACACTTACCTTCATATAATGATTGTTCTTGTTAGGATTTTGTGTCTAGAATTGATCTAGATTGATCTTAATCTCAAGTAGATTGATAGATCAAGTAATCTGACAACCAATCCCTCTTGAGAATCAGATTAGGATCCACTCGTGGTCCTTTTTGTACTTTTTGCACAGAAAGACGTGTGGTAAGTCATCACAGGTGATGAGAGAAGACCGCCAAATGAAGCTGACATCAAAGTGTTCGACAAAAAGATGAGGAAAGCTTTGACCTTCATTAACTTGTCAGTGAAGGATCACATCATTACCCACATTTGTGATGCTATTACACCCAGACAGGCATGGGATGTGCTAAAGGAGCAGTTCACGACGTCAAATCCATCAAGAATCATGTTTCTGAAGTCAAAGTTGAATAGTGTCCGAATGGAACTGGGAGATCACATTCAGACGTACATGACCAGAATCAAGACAATAAGGGATGAACTGCATTCTATTGGTGAGCACATATGTGATGTGGAGCTGGTGCACAATGCATTGTGTGGCATTGCAGAACCCTATCAGATGTTTGTGAGCATAATAGCATCAAGAGAAAGATTGGCAACCTTTCTCATAGGAATCTTGATGCAAGAAGAGCAACGACGAGAAATGGTGAAAGCTAGACGTCAAAATACTGACGATCAAGCACTTGCAACACGCCAAAAACAAGGCAAGGGCAAGGGCAAGAAGAGATCTAAGCAGCAATTTGCCAAGACTCAAGAGGATGAGGGATCTTCCAATAAGACCAAGAAGAAAGACAAGTGCTTTCATTGTCGTAAAAAGGGCCATTGGAAGAGTGAATGTCGTACATTCCTAGCCGAACAAGGCATGGGGAAACCAAAGCAAGTAGGTAACCTTGTTGATGAGGGTGAGATTGAAGACTCTAGCATCTTCATATCTACATTGTCATCTAAAAGTGTGGTATATTGAATCGGGAGCCACAAGACACATGACAGCTAACAAGAATTGGTTGAGTAGCTTGAAAGTGTTGGATAATGGAACGTCCGTTTCACAAAAAAATGGTGAGGTGTGCAAGATCAAGGGGATAGGCACCATTTTAATTCAACTACCTGATGGAAAAAGACTTAGAATTTGCTTTGCACAAGAACACAGATCACGCTACACAGTAACACAGACAGAAAACACTCTGCACATCAAGCTCACATAGCAACTATATTTCTCAAAATGAAATTACACGGTACATATAGTTTTTCACTCAGGCAACCCATGCATGACCCAGGTTGCCATCTTGGGTCACCGTTGGCGGGATGCATGTCCCATCAACTTGCCTCATGGCAAGGCCAACTGATCCTTATCCACTGATAGGACCCACAGTATAGTAACACAGTGATTCTACTTTAATTCTAACTCTCTCCCTTAAAGTAGAGTCTACTTTTTATACAATTATATACATAGCTTTAAAGTCAACAAACTTTACGTACATAAAGCTTTGATCTAAACTTATCAAACTTTTCTCCAATAAGTGGCTTAGTGAAAATATCAGCTACTTGTTCTTCTGTGCTACAATGAACAACATGAATTTCAGGACTGAGCAGCCTCTCACGTATAAAGTGATACTGAATCTCAATGTGTTTAGTTCTCGCATGGAACACTAGATTCTTTGCTAGCTGAATGCCACTCTAACTATCGCTATGTAAAGTCGTGGGATTTTTCTGCTTCATGCCAATTTCTTCCAAGATTTGTCTCAACCATATAGCTTCATGTGCTGCACTACACATTGCCTTATACTCTGCTTCTGTGGTGGAAAGAGCAATTGTACTTTGCTTCTTACTGGACCAAGAAAAGCAACTACCTCAAAACTGGAATACGTACCCTGTGGTGGATCTACGATCGTCATAGTCACCTCCCCAATCCGCATCCACATAGCCACACAACTCAGGTAAACCATCATGCTTCCTGTAAATCAAGCCATACTCTGAAGTGCCTTTCACATAACGCAAAATGCATTTAGCTGCCTTCCAATGCATTTTCGTAGGTGCTGCCATAAACTGACTTACAATGACAACAACATAGCATATATCTGGTCTAGTCGTGGTAAGGTAAATCAAGCTCCCTACTAATTGTCTATACAACGTAGCATCAAATGACTGTGACTCATCAAGCTTAGAAAGCTTTTTACCTTGTTCAATAGGAGTGTTTACTGATTTGCAATCCTGCAATCTAAACCTATGCAACAACTCTTTGACATACTTCACCTGTGTTAAACCTACTTCATGTCCTTTTTGCCACACTTCTACTCCAAGGCAGTAATGCATCAAGTTGAGATCTGTCATCTCGAATTGTTCCACGAGGTCTTTCTTGATCATGTCTATCATCTCTTGATTATTTCCCGTAATAATCAAGTCATCAACATAAAGAGCAATCAAAGCAACCATCCCATCAAAGCATAAGACATATAGATTTGGATCAGAATGTGTTCTCACCATCCCCTTTGAATGAAAGTAGGCATCAATCCTGCTATACCGCGCATGTGGTGCTTGTTTAAGAACATAAAGCACTTTCTTCAAGCGACATACTTTGAGAGCACTGAGTGAGTAACTTTTGTAGTACGAACCACCTTCAACAAATCCATACACACATGTACACACAGATTCCATTTCTTCCATGCCAATGAATGAAATACTCTATGTGAATTTTTAGGATAGTGATTGTATATATTAATAGCTAATAAGACATCGTAGAACAATCTCAAGCTCTCGATGGACTATTGCAAATAGTTGAGAGTGCAAGCAAGTAATTAGAATGTGCATTGCCTATGAAATTTTTTAAAAAACTCAAATTTTTTGGAAGACTCAAATTTTTAGAACGACTCAAATTTTTAGAATGACTCGAATTTTTGTAAAGACGAATTATTTGATGACTCCAATTTGATGACATGAATTATTTGATAACTCGAATTTTTTCCAAGAATCGAAATTTTTTTAAAGACTCGAATTTTTCCCAGGACTCGATTTTTCTCAAGACTCAAAATTCTCGATGACTCGAATTTTTCTAAAGACTTGAATTTTTCCTAGACTCGAATGGATGACCACGTACATACACACACATACATTGACCACCCATCAACGACCATCGATTTTCCACCTAAATCATCGCTACTCGCCCGTCAATGACATACTGAATTTTCAAATCATCGGCCGTCACCTAGATCGGCCGCCATTGCCTGTCAACGACGAGCACTGACAACTAGTATATATATATATATATATATATATATATATATATATAGATTACATGCTACAAATGCTACGTGCAATTTGATATACAATTACCTCGTCCTTCTTATTCTTCTTATTCTTTTTCGTTTCTCTCTCTCTCTCTCTCTCTCTCTCTCTCTCTCTCTCTCTCTCTCTCTCTCTCTATTCAAATCTATTGCATCAACTACCATCATTATCTTAGAATAAAAATTCAATTTTTTGCTATAGCCTTAGTCATCAACTCAAACATGAAAATTAAAGACAATTCTCTAAAGTAACTATCTAACAAAGTGATATTGAAGGTCTAAGTGTTTGATGCCTTTGTCAAAACCATCAATCCTAATCAAACTTCATCATCTTCATTGTAGCTTTAAGTTTGAAGTCACGAATTGTTATTCCCAACTCTTTGCTCAAATTGTGAATCGAAAGTAGTATCTACCGGTATGGCATGCTTCCCATGATTTTGGCCTCTTGACAAAAAGATCTATAGGTTGGAACTTTTGAAATTTATTGCTCCACTTACCCTTTAGAAAATGTAGCCAGTGGACTTTTTGTTGTCTAAGTCACCACCTATCATCTCATGAAGCTAAGCAGCCCATGAGATCAATAAATGTCACTAAACATAGCCATGGTGCTAAATTAGAACACGATTTGTTCGATGAGATATTTAAGGAAAAGGCATGAAACACTTGCACTATCTTTGTTAATGATGGGATTTGTTATAATGGTTGGGAGGCCTAATTAAGGCTAATAAGCTCCCAAACTCATATTGGAATCACAAAGGGCCACTATATATAGTTGAGGTGGTGCTAAATTTGGAGGCTATTCTATATTCATTAAATTTGAACTATCGTTTATAAGATTAATTATTGGGAGCTTTTCTTCTTGAGAGCCATGGTTTGTGGTGGTTCATGTGCAAAACTACACGTGAGAGTAGCTTGATCATGTTCTAGCAAAAGGCCCTTTCGGAGTGATTGATAAATTGATAAAGACACCCATCTTACTTTGCCTAATATTTGCTAAAGCTTATTTCAATTGATCTTGTTTCTTGATTTTTTAACTAGTTTGCCAATTTCTTGTTATTTTCATGCTTCAACTTCTAAGATGTACTAATCTTTTCTAATTTGGATGCATTTTGAGAAAGTTATTGCAATTTTACTAAACTCATCATAAATTTCATTAGTTAAATGTTTTTTTTATTGATTTGGCTCTATGTTTAGTAACAATTTCTAGATCTAAGGTTATGCATTAGTGGAACTTTGTCTTAGCTTTAATCTAAGTGAATTTTGACCCCATTTGGTGAATACGTGACAAAGTTATGTTTATCTTGCAAACTAGATTCATTCTCGCTTTTTGTTCGAGGTGAAGTGGGGAAGACGTTAATTTGAATAGGGCTATTTTCAAACTCATGATTTTCCATTTTCGATAGGCTATCTTCAAATTCTTTAATTTTCCATGTTCCATAGCTTTCTATTGTTTCTTGTGTCAATGTAAACATGTTCAAGATTTCTTCTTTGTTAAAGCAAACTGCTGCGCCCCCACTCCCCTCCCCTCCCTCGCAGCCCCCACCATGAAATTTTGTCTTTTGTGAGAATTTCATATTGTTTACAATTCCAAGCACCATTCAAAAACTTAATGACATTTTTCAAAAAAATTGACAATTTTTCATCTTTCTTGGGATATGTTTCGAAAATCTCAAAATTATTTAATCCACCTTATAATGTTTGTACCTCTCTCCTTCCTCAGTCCTTAAAGACTGAACTCCTTCATCTTATGAAGTCTAACTTGAGGAAGATGTAGGTGTCTCGCCTTCATATTTATCCTTCTCCCATGACATAATAATTCATTTATGGCGCTTTCCTTCTGATGTTGCCATCTGGTCTAGAAAGGTAATTTCCTTCTTCCTCCAATGGGTAATAGCATCGGCTTGACATAGCCATGGTCTCCCTAAGAAGACTTTGTAAGATGATTCTCTAGTGGTCTTCAATATAATGAAATCCATAAAAAACTTATGGTCACCAACATAAACTGCGACTTGAGACAACTCCTCTATTGGAGTTCTTCTAGTTGCATATGCTAATCTCAGATGTCTAAATGTAAGTGCTATTCTATGATGAATGCCTAGCTCATATGTTGTCTCTTCAGTCATTATATTTACACTGGATCCGGAATCTATGGGTACACTATCTAAAATGGAGCCATTGATTATCACCTGGATTCAGGTGGGCCTTCGTCACCATGGTTTACCAGTCCTACATTGTGACCAATGGCAACTTAGCTTTTCTCTTCTTTTTCTTTTGCAAAATTTGTTTAATCTCTTTCTTATAATATTGATTATCCTCTAATAATTGTTTGAAAGCTATATTGGGCATCCTAGAGACAAAATCTTCCACTATGTAATATGAACGATGTCTAAGTGGGGATGGATCTCTAGGTATCTCATTACTTATTATTGGATCTAAAAACGTTACTTTCTTATCTTGCTTCGTTTCTTCATCTAAGAGTTTCTTAGCCTCTAGCAATCTATAGAATATTCTATAGAATTGCTTATAAGGTTGCCAAGCTCATATGATAGGTGAGTGATGATCATCACGACACAACCAGAGTTGACTCTTTCAAGAGTCATTTCAATGTTGTTGCAAAAAAACACATGGAGGAACGAAGCCTCCAGTTCTTTAGTTGATTCTCAGGCCTTGTACATTAACAAAGGCCAGACTAAGCAGAAGAAGAAGACAGGCTCGAAGCAATCAAAGCAAGACCAGAAACCAACACAGCACAAAGAACAGTCAAATCCGTAAACTAAGAAGAAGTTGTTCTGTAGATACTACAAGAGAAACAACCACGAAATTCAAGATAGCCGAATACTACTACAAGCAAAGAACAACAGCAAGGGACAGTCAAATCAAGTGCCCAATGCAGCTACAGAAGCTCCATAGCCCATTCAAGAAGCGGATCATGATGCATTCATGACCAGCCATCAAGGAGCATCCAACGACAGTTCTTGGTTCCTAGATTTCAATGCCACTCAGCATATGACTAGCCTCATTGGCTGTTTCAAGTCCTATACACCCTACAGTACCAACAAATACATTCACCTTGGCAATAATAGCACACAAGCTATTAAAGGTGAAAGTATTGTAAGATTAAGCATTGCAAATGATCAGTCTAAGCTAGTTTCTAAGGTCTTGTATGTTCTCAATATATCTACAAATCTTCTCTTTGTAAGCAGAATTACAGATTCAGGACATAAAGTAGAATTTGAATGTGATCAATTTGAATTTGAAAGTGATTTGAATGGATACTTGTATAGATTAAGTCATTGTTTTTTTGCCTCTAGTCAGGCACTCAATACCTATATTCAAGCAAACAAAAGTTTACTTTGGCATTATAGACTTGGTCACTTGAATCATGCTTTTGTACAACAAATGTCTAAACATTCTATTGTTCTTGATCTAGACTACCCTGATAATAAAGTCGCGTTACTTATCTGTCAAGACTGTTTATCAATGAAGCAAGTGCAATGTTTCTAGTATTCTATGATTTGATTTTGTTCAAGATTATTTTTAGATATTTATAGGAAGTCTATTACTGATATTTTTACGTCCCTAAGAATCGAGATAATGTAGATCTTCAACCACCAAATCAATAGAAGTAACCTCTATTTGTGTCAAGTCCTTGATTAGGAAAAGATCTAGAGATGGCATCTTTAAATGCATTCTTTTTGGACACTAATGAGAGGATTAACAAAACTAACTATTCCATATGGAAACTTAGAATGAAATCCATCATGATCATGCAAGAACTAATGGATATTGTAAATGGAGAGAAGGATGAACCTTTTCATCCTCAAGAGAAGACCAAATACAATAAGAGGTGCAATATTGCATTACATTGTATAAAAATGAATGTTGCTAATGAACTCTTAAGAGAGGTAGGAGATTGCACTTCACCTCAAGAAACTTGGGAGACTTTGCAAAAGCTCTATGAATCCAATAACCAAACTAGGATGTTAGCTTTGAAGAATCAAATCTATAAAAGCTATCAAAAGAAAGGAGAGAGTGCACATACTTTTGTCTTAAGAGTGAAGGAATTGAACAAAGAGCTAGCCTTCATAGGTGATCCTATCAAGGATGAAGAGCTTGTTCAACTTATCTTGAATGGACTAAGCTTTTAATTTGACAATTTGGTTCAGGGATATGCAATTATGGGTAAGCTACCCAAACTTGAAGAACTTCAAGGCACAGTTAGGGCCAAGGAGTCAAGAAGGAGCCAAATGCAAGGGAGGATGGATAGACTTTCCATCCAAGGTGGAGATGACCGATCTCTCTTCACCAAAGGAAAAGGGAAGTTCAAAGCCAAAGGATCAACATTCAAGAAGGCTTCAACAAAGCTTGAGGATCAAGAAGAACCCTCAATCTCCATCAACCACCAAAGTCAAGAAGGACAAATCCAAGGTAAAATGAAACTCTTGTAGCAAGATGGGGCATTATGCCTCAAAATGCTTCAAGAGAAAGCCAGATCAAAGCCAAGCCAACATGAGCGAGGAAGAGGAGGAGAGTTCACATGAGGACCTTCTCATGATGTCCATATTTTCTTCAACAGGCTTCAAAATTGAAGATCCTTGGTGGGTCGATTTGGGAGCTAGTTCACACATGACTAGCAAAAGGGAGCTAGTTCACACATGTCTAGCAAAAGGACGTTTTTCTCTTCTCTCTTATCTTATGATGGACCTATAAAATCTATCTATTCAGCAAATGATGAAGCTTGCAAGATTGAAGGAGTTGGTAGCATTCCCCTTTGCTTAGGATATTCCAAAAGGATCAACATAGAAGGTGTTTTGTACATTCCTACAATAACAAAGAATCTATTAAGTGTTGGACAATGGTTTCATTGTTGATTTTGCTTCAAATGAATGTTTCATCAAGAAGATGATGCTATGATCAAGGAGGAGTATGCTATAGTCCTACCAAGGTCTATTGGGAAGGAAGACAAGATTTGCGAAGCATGTGCTTTATCCAAGGCACATAAGAAGGTGTTTCCTAACTCCATCACAAAGTCATCACATCCTCTTGAACTTATACACTCGGATGTGCATATTGCTAGCACCAAATCTAATGGAGGTTCATCCATGTTTTTAACCTTCATTGATGACTACTCAAGATATTGTTGGGTGTTCTTACTTTCCTTCAAGTCTCAAGCATTTGATTATTTTGTAAAGTTCAAGTTGTATGTGGAAAAGCATCATAATCATAGCATCAAGATTCTTAGAAGTGACAATGGTGGAGAATACATCTCCACCAATGAGTTCAAGGCCTTTTGTGAGGAGAAAGGGATCAAGAAATAAACTTCTTGTCCTTACACCCCTCAACAAAATGGAGTTTCTAAAAGAAGGAATAGAACATTATGTGAATGTTCTAAGAATTCAATATTGGGTGCTTGTTTGTCCAAATCTTTTTGGGGTGAATCTCTTGTATGTGCAAACTACTTGATGAATAGGGTGCCTTGCAAAGCAATTGAAGGAAAAACTCCTTATGAGATGTTGTATGGAAAGAAACCCAATCTTAATCACTTGAAAGTTTTTGGGTGTATATGCTAATATGCTATGTGAATGTGCCATTGGAAACAAGGACCAAGGAGGACCCATCTTCCACAAGAGGGATCACGCTTGGATATGCAAGCTCACGCAAGGGCTACAAAATCTATCAGCCATATTTGAAAAAGTTTGTTGTTGCAAGGGATGTTATTTTTTATGAACATAACATGCATGTGCTTGAAGAAGGCTGAAGTGCTCCAACTATCAAGAAGAAGATGGCCGAGCAAGGACAAAAGTGGAGCCATCAAGGCTCACATATCAAGGCAAAGAGCAGCAAGTTAAGGGTATCTCATCCGCTTCTTATGCTTTGTCTAGTTTTGAATAACCATCTAATGTTAAAGAAGCATTAAACTCCAAAGAATGGTATAAAGCTATGTTGGATGAATATAATGCCTTGATTGAGAATGAAACTTGGTTGCTTGTTGATAGACCTCAAAGGACTGTAATAGGATGCAAGTGGGTCTTCAAGCTTAAGTTGAATGCAAATGAGAGTGTTAACAAACATAAAGCAAGCTTAGTTGCAAAAGGTTATGCTCAAGAGAGATGGATAGACTATGAGGAAGCTTTTGCACTTGTGGCCAAGATGGTCACAATAAGGCTAATCATTGCACTTGCATCACATTTTGGATGGATCCTATGTCAAACAGATGTCTCTAATGTGTTCTTGACTAGTTTTTTGGAAGAGGATATCTATATGGAACAGCCACAAGGGTTCATCAAGCATGGAATCGAGAACAAAGTATGCCATCTCCAAAGAAGCATCAATGGCCTGAAGCAAGCCTCGAAATCTTAGAATTCAAGATTATGTTGCTATCTCATTCCACGTTCTTTTGTTCAAAGTGAATATGATCCCACTCTTTACGTTAAGTTTGATGATGTTAGTATTGTACTTTTACTCATTTATGTAGATGACATCATCATTAGTGGAAATAGTGTTGATGGTATTGAGGAAATCAAGATAGATCTATCCTTAGAGTTCAAGATGGTAGATCTAGGGTGTCTTCACTTTCATATTAGGCATAGAAGTGAACAAGAATGTAGAATAGATGGTGTGGTAACATTTCCTTTGTCTTGTATCCTCTAAAAGATTAGATCTTGAAAATATGCTTTATGCTCCAAACGTTGAATAATGATAACTGCATTACAAAAGGATTTAAGCAAGGAAGGTTGTTCAAATTGGAGCCCTAACACAAGAGGTTGGGCATCCGAACTTCAAATCAATTGAGATCCTATCATCTAAGGAGCTTGCACTCGGCCTTCCAAAGTCAATTTCAAAGTGGGGAAAGTTTTGTGATGCTTTTAGTCTCTCAAAGGCTCAACCATTTTCTAACTCTTCTACTAGAGGTTATACATTTAGATGTGCACTCTTTTTCTCAAGCATCTAATGGAGGTGCTAAAATGTATGTATCTTTTATAGATAATTACTCTAGATACACTTGGAGTGACCTTTTGGATTCCAAAAGTATGGTGTTTGATTCCTTTATTAAGTTCAAGACTCTTGTTGAAAATCAACTTGATACTAAGTTTAAAGTATTGAGATGTAATAATAGAGGAGAATACATCTCCACTAGCATGAAAGAGTTTTGTAAGTCGATCTAACATGAGTTGAAAATCAGGTTCGGTCTAATTCAGTTGTATAAGTTGTAAATGTGATATTGTAATTAGTGTACAATTGATTAGATTTATTGTATTTGGTTGTGATCAGGACGTGACCCATCATTGACTTATCAGTCGGGCACTTGTCCCGTAGCCGGCTACTTGGGCTAGCTGAGTAGCCACATACAGAGAAATTAGCCTATACAGTATATTTTTGACAACACTTGCTATACTCAGGGGCATGTCTTGAGTTTGTCAGTCTTTTAGCCCATGTTGGGCCTATTAACTAGATAGTTGTCTATTTCAGTGTGTTGACACTTGTTGAGCCAATGCATGTTGGGTCTCTTACTATATGTACAGTAATCAATAACTTTTGTTGTGCCATCTTTGAGAGCTTGTGAGGAGTGTCTATGGTGATTGTGTGATGTGATCTGCATACTGCACTAGATTCTATTGGAATTTCAACTTGGTATCAGAGCGTCAGGTGTTGCAGGTATGCATGACCGGTGGAGCTATAGGATAGCATCTTTCACTAGGAAAAATAGCACTCAGAGAGTCTCAGGAGAGAGGGCTCCATACGGGATATCATTAGTCTGGATGATAGAAGACAACAAAGTTTCTTCGATCGCAGCTTTGGGAAAGATCAGAACAATCGTCGTAAGGTGAATTCTTCGAGGAATTATGAAAAATTGCTCAAAAATGGTGGGTTATTTCGGAAAATGGCTGTGACAAAAAATTGGCTAGAACTTCTTCGGTAATCCATCAATCACTGTGTGAAGCAGATCAAAATGGGCTGTAGGGTAGTGGCAACTCAAGGCTGAGTGGATTTTGCAATCCATTTATAGTGGGAAGGCAAAGCGGTAGTTTAGGGAACTAGCCATAGTGGCTTAGTTTTTGGGAAAAACGGAAAGTCACAGATCTTTCTCTATACTTGACAGAATTGGGCACTATAAAAATCTACCTAGCATTGTTTAGGTGAGGCCGAGCGATTGCCCAAAGGGAAAGGTCAGCCATGGAGCAATCATAGAGCAATTAATCCTTTTCTCAACTGTGGAACAAAAAGGTATCTAGGGTTTGGAAGTGGAAAGTGGTTGATCTTTCTCCACACATAATCAATTTTGAGCTATCAATGGCTAACGATGGGCGCCCTGCTATGATGAAACTATTGTAATAAGGTTGTGGAAGGTCGTGAAGTATGGGTAGAGCAAGAGTGAGATGAATCAATCAAGCCTTCATAGCTATGGACAACCATGGTTTTAGTTGATAAAAGTGTGGATCATTCTCCATTTGTAATGTGTTTCAGATATGTGAAAACACAGTGGAGAGCATCCTAGTTCTGGGAACATGATGCCAGAGGGCCGTGGGCGGCTACACGCTAGAGAGAGCAGTGGATCAAATTTTTTGGAGTTGCCATAGCTTGAATGAGAAGAAGGAGAGAACAGATGTGGTCGTGAAGGGAGGAAGAGGACCTCGCGGGTCTGCTCGCGCACGGAGGAGAATCATCCTCATAGTGTTATATGGGGGCTAACAGTCGGAGGAGTCACGTTTAGTGCGAATGGAATTTTGTAGTCGTCCAATTGAAAGGATCAAGTATTGATGGTAGAGATCAAGAGCTCGGGGAGCAAGATGGACCGTTGGCCGATGGATTTTAGTTGAAAGGGCCCATGAGGGCTTGAAGGCCATTTTCATGAAGAACTTCATTAAAAATCTTCACAAAGAATGGGCTAAAGGGACCCAAAGTCCAAATTGGACTTCACTTCATTAAAAGTCTTTTAAACAAAGAACCAATTCAAATTGCAAGCAATTCCTTTGGAAGGGCCTAACTTTGGCTAGAAGGCATCTATTTTGGTCATTCTTGGGCCAAAATGAATCCTGAAACTAGCTGCTTGGAGCCAGCGGATAGAGTGATGTCACAGAGCAAGGAGAAAGTCCTTTTGGGGAGTTTTCATCACTCTTCTATTGAGCGGAGTGCAGGTGACCACCATGGGCTACATTCACTATTTGGGTACCGTAGGGCCAAATTTGGGGCAATTTTTGGCTAGTGACACCTGATATAGGGCGGTATGATGAGGCATAATCACTTCTAAATCATTATTACTTACTCTTGATAGGTTAACAGGGTGTTTGGAAGTGATAAATGCAATATGAGGACAAATGGTAGCAGAATTTTGTGGAGAAAGCTAGTATTGGCAACAGAAGTGCAGTTTGGCAATGCGACTACTCATCATTGGTGACGATTTTGAGAGGGCAAGCAATCACGAGTGAGAGGTAGGCATGATATGCTAGATACGGGTGAAATATTCTCATGATCAGGTTCAACTCTTGGGGTTAGAACTGACCAACGTCAGGTGGCGTTTTGGGAGAACGTCATCACAGGCATGATCGACGATGGTATTATCGAGTCAGGTGATAGCTGCATTGACACACGCATCTGTAGCTTGGAAATTTCTCATTTGGAGGGAATTATGGGCTAGCTTGGAAGTACACACATATTGGAGGTCACAGGTGATTATAGAAATGTGAGGTAGTGCCAGTTGGATGCCAAGCAGACTTGCATTGGACGAGTTGCGTGTGGGACACGTAGAGGATGAAGAACAGATCAGTAATCAGGGGGCAACTATTTCATATTAGACTTGAGTCATTGGCATGGACATGACTTAAGGTGGGATTCATAATGGAATTAGGACGCTGAAAATGCAAATGGGCAAAGCGTGAAGATTTGAGAGCCAGCCCTAGGATGGAGAGCTGATGGAGATCGCACGGTTGGGTGTGATCAGAGGGAAAACACTGTGGTGAGTGTTTTGCTAGCGATCTACTGGAGGGGACACTGATGGTGAGGACTTTGGGAGTACATGATGGCATTATAGTAGGGGGCCAATTATTGGCATTGGCATCGATGGGGAGACATCTACCATCACATGCGTGGATAAGCTATCTATAACTTTCATGCATTTGGCTGTATTTGCAAGAGTGTAGGCTTGGCACAGGTGTTGGAATCTACATGCTGCAGATTCTTAGGTGGTGAGATCATGGGAAAGCCTAGAGGGAGTCACTTAGAGCCATATACCTTAGTACAAATAGGGAGACAGTGGTCTTGGGATTCCATGAGTGGCAACTCAGGGACAAGCTTGTGTTGGCATGGTGTTGGTTGACACATAGCCAGGGAGAGTGAGCAGATGCTAGGAGCCAGGTGGAGCAGGTGATGCTTTGGAGTTTGGCTTGTCTAGCAGGATGGTGACCAGGATCGGAGACATCAAGTGAGCATAGTATGTAAATGACAAGTCAATTGGGGTGGCAGTCTGGAAGATGCTACAGTTGCTCAAGTATGATATGTCATTTGATGTATGGACGATGTTCTTCAGCTGGTGAATCATGTGTAGTGACCTGGGGACGGGTCATGCCTACTTGGAGGTAGGTGACATGGAGTGTACCTGGGTTGGTACATATCCTGAGGGCATGGAGTGCATTACAAGGTGATGTGGATTCAACATGCCCATGGTTGTGAGCCAGCAGGGATGGAGATGATTGCTCAGGAAGTGACAGTTGATTCTTTGGCGAGTGATCAGGTTTGCTGCATAGTCATATGCATGATAATCTACAGGTTGGAGTCACATGTTGTTTCTATCCATCATTATTTGGTAAGTAGTTATTTGGTTAGATGGAGTCTAGTTGCACTACAGCTGGATAGAATTTTGGGGAGTTACTAGTAGATAATGGATACTTGGTGATCAAATGGTATAGGGTACAAGGTTCTGGAGCTATCCTGCCTGATATGCTATGGATTGTGGGTGAGTTGTTCATCACGATAGTGAATCTAGTTTGTATTTGCTTTGGTTTGGATTGACATGATGGATGTGTTGGTGAGATAGGCTTCTTGATGGGAGGCCTATATACTGGTCAAATCAGAGATGGCAACGTCAAGCATGGGAAGTTGAGCCTACATGGGATGTAGGAGAGGCAAATCATCATTAGTATCTCTCGTAGATAGACGAGCTCAGGTATAGCCTATGGTGAGGTTTGTGTACATTCATTCATTGAGTCCTTGGTAGACTCTTGTGCTTGGAGCATGGGGAATGGATGGGGATCAGCTTTCATGACTTATTGGATAGTTTGATATGCTTGGACGCGAGGGCATCTTGTTACAGGTGCGAGCCATGGTTGGAGACCTGATTTGGAGACCAGTGGTGTAGCAGTGGATCTACAGGTGGCACAAGTGTTGGAACAATAGGATACCACTTATGGGTAGGCCTTGGTCATGTATTTGACGCTTTATCATTCGTGTTGGTTTGCATGAGTGTGTGTGGGCTTGCATGTTGCCTTGTCATGAGGGTCTAGATATGAGTGGGAGTTGTATGTGGTTGTGCATTTGCTATGTATGAAACAAAGTAGTCATTTTATGCTCATTGACTTGTCATTATGTCTACTGGCTGTCTATCTGGTGAGGGTACAATCTTATAGTGACAATAAGATTTTTTCAGGTTGAGCCTTAGTCGTTCATTTATGTCAACTTTATAGGTTTGTGCTTGTAAGTGTCTGATAGGATGTCAGACTAGCTAGATGGAGGATGTAAGTCTCATCGTGGTAGTGGGATTTCCTCAGTTTGAGCCATGTCGGTCATGTGGTCCACTTGTGTTCAAGTTGGATTGGGGACGAGTCAATTGGTTGAGAGTATGGTAGACTCTTTGTATGAGCATTATGTTTACATGATACTTTGTGAGTCAAACCTGGTGGTTTATTGGTGTGCTTGAGTGTGAGTCAAGTACAAATTTTCACCTTAAGTGCTATAAAGTAAGGATGACAACCAAATAGACATGACCAGCTATCTTGACTTGACCTAACCTACATTAGGAGTGGGCTGCCACATGGCATTTTGGCCTTACATGTATGGAGCCCGATTATACACAATATTTACAATGTTCTACATGGCTAGATTTGCAAAATTAGGCTATTTTTCAAATGTACATGACATTATTCTTAGTGGTAATGATCAAGATGGCATAAGAGAATTCAAGATTGCATTGTCTAGAGAGTTTAAGATGGTAGATCTTAAAATTCTTCAGTTCAAACTAGGGATAGAAGTATCAAGAGGAATTGATCTTAGTTTTATATGTCAATTCAAATATGCATCTTCTATTTTAGAGAAACTTGGAATGAAAAATTGCAAAGAAGTATATACTCCTATCAAGCAAAATGTAAAAGCTTCTAGTAGTTGTGATGAAGCATCCTTTGAGGACATCACACCATATAGAAGGCTTATAGGCTCCTTAATATATCTAACTATAACTAGGACTAATCTAAGTCATAGTGTTGGTAAGCTAAGCCAATCTATGCAAAATCCATTAGTTTGTGATTGGAAAAGTGCCAAAGGACTGTTAAGATACATTTTAGCCACCAAGAATTTTGGCATAGTTTATCGTGAAACTCATCTTGTTTTGAGAGCATATTCGAATGTTGATTTTGCAGGTGACAAGGTGGATAGAAAGTTCACAAGTTCTTTTGCAATTTTTCTTTGTGATGGTATAGTATCTTGGCTTTCCAAAACGTAAGATACAATTTCACTTTCCCAATCGAGTCAGAATACAAGGCCTTAACATCAACGACTAAGGAGGATGCCTTGTGGCAGAAGAGGCTATTTCTGGATCTACAAGTCATAGAGGCCAAGGAGGATCCACTCAGCTATTGTGATAAGCAATCAGCCCAAGCACTTGCAACCAATCCCACATTCCATGCAAGGAGCAAGCATATAGAGATTGCTCACCATTTTGCGAGGGAGAAGGTTCAAGCTAAGGAGATCAAACTCCAATGTGTATCTTCATCAGATTGCCTGGCTGATATACTCACTAAAGCCTTGCCAAATATTTCATGTATCATTGACTGATCTCACACATGTCTAAGCAGTGAATTTTCTAAAGTACCCAACATCAATCTAATAAATGTGAATTATATCACTCGATCCAAAAATTCTCTTGATAGCTATAGAGATTCAACTACACTCACAAAATCAAGATTTTATGCCAAACAACTCATCACACTTGATGCATACATTCAAACCTTAGGTAGGCTTTGATACCATGTGTACTTTTCACATGTGTGAAAAAATCTCAAAGAATGTGAATGATCTCCTAAGATATGTGTGATTGCACAAAGATCTTGCATTTGATTGACTCTACAATCTATCTTGAAAATTTTTAGAAGGCAAGAGCACATAGAACATGCATGAATCATTCACCATTCAACATACACATTTGAAGGCAACTTGTAATGAAAAAATCTAAGTGAAAAAGTGGCTTGCACTCGGGTGTAGAGAGAGAATACAAAAAGTAGCTCTTGGGTAGAGAATTAGTGTATGAAAAACATATGTGTACAACCTCGAAATCTCTCCAAAAGACTAAGTATGGAATCACTCTCATTCATTCTCTAATAGTGAGTCGAGCTCCAAGAAGTGTAGTCAACAAGCAATATGATTGGACATCTCAAAATCACCTTTAAATTTGATTGGTCTAGTGACTTGGGCTCTCTTACACAAGATTGGACCAATTCTATGGATCTCTCTCTTTTGATCGGTCACATGACAACATGACAACACATAATAAAATGTCACTTTCCCTCTACCATCAAGCCAAGTGTCAAAAGACTACACTATCTCAAACTACATCAAGAGCTATTTTTGGCCTAATCACCTACCAACATGTGTATAATGAGTGAAAAAGTGAAATCACCTCCAAAACTCACGATAGGTAACTTTTACTATTTTTCACATAATTTGTAAAAATGTGAATGAAATCTCTCTCTATTATGTTGGATGAATTAGCAAAGGTGGGAAAACCAACGGCCAATAAATTAAAAGACTCCATAATTTTTTTGTCAAAAGAACCACAACCTCCCGCTAGTGGGAAAGGTAGTGACACAAGGTAGTTTGTAGATGTTTTGGGCCAAGATTATAATATTTAGACTGTAGAAGAAATTGTGCAAGATGTTGCCACTACTTCTACAGAGATTGCTCAAAAAAATAATGTTAATGATCTTGATTAATTTTGGAAATAGTGTACATGATTATCTTATTATTGTAAAAATTTTATTTAATCTCACAATTTTTTTATCTTGAAATTTTTATCTTTATTTTTTATTTTTAAGAATATTTATTATTTGAAATGTTTGACTTTTTTTTTTAAATGTCATTTTCTAAATATCTATTTGAATTCATTATTACAAACAATTACTGAATATTATTAGAATTGATTGTATTTTTAAAAATTTAAAATTTTGAATTATATTAATAGAATGACAAATTATAAGTTATAATATTGACAATAACGTTTTTTTTTATAAAAAAAAACACATTAATTTCAAAAGTCATATATATGAGATCTTTAAAATAATTTACTTTAGAATAGTAATTAGTTTGAATATTTTTTTTTTTTTTTTAGATCTTTATTACAAAATAGCTGTAATTATTATTTTTAGAAAATATTTTTTTTGAAATTTTGATTTGAATGATGTATAAGAAATTATTTCTCTAAAACAAGCTTTTTCAAATATGGAAGTTGTAAATTTTTGAAACATTTGTTACTAAATAAAATTCTCAAATATGTAAATAATTGTTTTTGTTGATTTTAGTGTTTTTATGTATTAATGTTACTGTTTTAAATTGATTAATTTAGAATGTATAGTTTTTGGAGATGTATTCTCCCCCGTTATTTGACCTCAGTGCTTTGATTCTTTTGTCAGTTTGATTTTTAGCATGCTCTTTGAATTGTCTAAATTTAATGATGGCCTCTCATTTCTGCTTAATGAAATAAATAGTTGTTCTTCTAGAGAATTCGTCAATAAAAGTAATGAAACAATTTGCATCTAATAATGAAGGAGTTTGCATAGGTCCACAAATATCTGAATTAACAACATCTAACAGATCTTTTGCTACATGCCTATGGTTTGATCTAAAAGGAGTCCTAACCTGCTTTTCAGATATGCAGCTATGACAGACAAGGAGATCGACCTTACCAGTAGGGTAGTCGAGATCAAAAACCGTGGATTGTCTGGACATGTTCAAAACAGATGCATAATTCAAGTGTCCTAAGTGATGATGCCATATCAATGCTTTATTGACTAGAACAGAGGTTTTTAAGACTTGACTTGACTCAATAACAATGTGCCAATCTATATAAGTAACCATGTCTCTTGCCGAGTGCAAGGATCTTATTACTCCTATCAATAATTTTGCATTGATCAGATTCAAATTCTACCTTATGACCTAAATCTGTAATTTTACTTATTGATAACAGATTTGTAGAGAGTTTAAAAACATATAAGACCTTTGATAGTAGTTTGAATTGAGCTTTTGAGTAAAAACACTAATCGTCTGGAAATAAGAGTTAAGAACGAGTACACGACTGGGCGGAGAGTGTTCCGGGGCCAGGTCAAGGTTTCCGATCCTGCACACATGGAATGCATCATGCAGGTTTTTGGTGGCAAGCCTGGTGGAGCTGGTGGGGATGCGACGCTCCTCATACTTCGCGCTATGAACGTCAATGGCGGCACAATCTCACACTACTCCACCACTCCTCTCATAAGCAATATATACAATAAGTGGGTTGCCGTGGAGGTGGATCATGTCCAGGACCAGTACGTTCAGGTCGCTATCAACGGTGTAAATAAGGGTAAATGGGTAGACGATGAGAAGGGTATCGCCAATTACCACAAATACGGTTTGTACCACACATTTGGCACCGAGACAACTCCCTATGCCAAGGTTGAGTGGCGCAATGTGACTATAACTTCCTCCTAGGCAAACGCAATCCAACAAGTCCTTCCATCATAGCTACCATCATCTTGTAGTTTGTTTTATGATCTAGAATTGTAAGTAATAAGTGAAGCTACTTAATCTAGCTTCACATGCACCAATGATCCACATTACTACTAGTGAATCATTAGAAGCTTTATTTTCATTATGTCTTTAGCAATTTCATGGCACTTTGTGATATACCTATATAAAATTTGCCCTTCAAATTTCGTTTTATAAAGGATGGATTGGTTTCATTAAAGAATAAATAAGATTGTACCTTTTTCTCTTTTACAATATCAATTTCCAAGTAAATCATGTACTAAACAAGTTAATTGAAGGCTTCATCCTACAATCTAATCCTAGAATCTAGATGATAAAAATGCTACAAAACAATAAGCAAGCAAGATGACCACAACATGGCATGTTGTGAAACATATTATCTCTCTCTCTCTCTCTCTCTCTCTCTCTCTCTCTCTCTCTCTCTCTCTCTCTCTCTCTCTCTCTCTCTCTCTCTCTCTCTCTCTCTCTCTCTCTCTCTCTCTCTCTCTCTCTCTCTCTCTCTCTCTCTCTCTCTCTCTCTCTCTCTCTCTCTCCATATATATATATGTATATATATATATATATATAAAGATATTTAAGCGAGAGATGTTAACTAAGTCTAGAAGCTTATGTCACGCCTAAGAATACTAGGGTGGGTTAACAACATCCCTTACACTTTATAGCACCTATACACACATTACACATTACACACCTTCCACACCTTAGAATACCCTTAAACCTTAGAACACCAGTACACCTTAATTACCTTACACATCTCCTACAACCGCCGCATTCCTCTCTCCAGTACGTACCCATTGCTGCCCCCATTACGTACCCATTGTTGCCCGGCCTAGGCTCCCTCTCTCTCTCTTCTTCGTTTTAATATGAAATTCGGCTGCCAACTGACCGTTGCCTTCACGCTCTGGGCTGGCAGCTCTCTTATTGCTCTCTCTCTCTCTCTCTCTCTCTCTCTCTCTCTCTCTCTCTCTCTCTCTCTCTCTCTCTCTCTCTCTCTCTCTCTCTCTCTCTCTCTCTCTCTCTCTCTCTCTCTCTCTCTCTCTCTCTCTCTCTCTCTCTCTCTCTCTCTCTCTCTTTCTCTCTCTCTCTCTCTCTCTCTCTCAGATTCAGACAAGCAGATTTAGAACAAGAGGTATAAAATCTTTTTCAAGGTCGATTTTTGCATAACCAAATTGCATACCCAGACTCAAATTGCTTTGATGCCATCGTCTCTTGAGTAGCCATCTACAACCAGAAAAAAATCCTTTGAATTTCTATGCAAGACGTATTCCTGTGTGCTCAGCCCCCAGCTCTTCTGCAACGATAGCATCTAATACAGTGCATAGAATGAGCGTGAAGAGGTTGCGACGTCAGGCTTTGAAAATAACATGGGTGTAAATGCGAAAATCGTGACACCCTTTGGCCTTTGGCCTTTCCCTTATCTAAATGTAGCCTGCACCCTTTTAAAGGCAAGTGTCATTTTTTTTAAAGGCAAGTGTCGCCTATCATAAATTGTGTGTAAAAATACAGTGTCACATTTTTCACATTTTTTGCCTGTCATAAAATGCATGTAAAATGCAATGTCACGTTTTTATTTTTCGCCTGTCATAAAATGCATGCAAAAATACAGTGTCACATTTTTTGCATTTTTCGCCTATTCAAGTTTACTTGTAAATATGCAGGTTGTGCAACTGTCACATTTTTCGCCTGTCATAAATAGTGAGTAAGAATGCAGACTGTTGCAACTGTCGCATTTTTTGCCTGTCTTTATATGCAAACTGTGGGACAACACAAGTAAAATACAGCAACATGAATGGAGGCAAATTAACATAGGATTTAGGAGAGTAGAGGAAATAAATCCAGCAAGTCCACCTCTACCACCATGGGTTTTTGTGAGTCAAGCCATCTCATATGTAAAACTTCTCTCAGTTCTTGCTTTATTGGAGGTGACTTCTGCAATAGCTGTAACAGGCTTATGTCTACCTTGGTAGCGTTCAAATGATTGACAAGTCTGAAGGGTATATAGTCTTCAATAATAGCCCTTCTCCACCAAGTTCACCTACCAGGTGGAGGATCCAGCACCTTAGCCGATTTCTTTGAATTGCCAAGCTGTGGGTCTTCTACCCATGCAGGTATAGGCTCTGGTTTAGGTTCCTCTTGAATAAAAGTTAATCTATCATCAGGTATGGACTACTTCCCAGTGGCTGTAGCCGCTTTTTGAGCTCTAGTCATCACTAGGCAAGTTGGATCTGCTATTGAATCAGGAAAATTTATTAAAGTAACAGGTCTATCGTGAGAGGAGTCGCCATGCTTTAGGATTCTAATAGGCTCTGGCGGATCTTCAGAAGTCCCAACAGTTCTGTGATTTTCAGGTCCAGGTTGATTAGCTACCTCTTTATCAGCTTTCATCTTCTCCCAACACCTATCACTAAAATGTTTGTTCTTCCTGCAAACAATGCACTTAATATTGGGATAGTCTTTGGTCATGTGAGCACCTTTGCAATACCTATAGGACACCTCACTTGGCTTGTTAGGTTTCCGCTCTCCAATAATATTTTGTTGTCTCTTCAAAGGTGACATCCATTGTCAATGTTTTGATGTTTTCATTCTGAATATCCATGTAGTTTTTCACCATGTCATGGATATTTGAAGCAGAAGATTCATAACCAACTTGGTCAACAACACTAGTACTAGAAGGAACTACCTCATTAGGACGTCCAGTAGGGAGGAGGTGTCTTATGATATTCATTCGCATGGCTCTAATAAGGTGCATGAATCGGAGCTGATAAAAAGTGACTGCACTACAACATTGTGGAAAATTCGCTGTATAACTTGTTGAACAGGAGCCATTGGTGTGTGTAGCTATACACTGACACCAGTAGTATAATTGATTTTGGAAAAATTAGTGCCATCAGAAATAGGTCCTATAACATATTGGGATCGTTGTCCTTTTGCCATAGCCACCACCTCTTGTGTAGAGATCATAGAACTTTCAATGTCCAATGCTCTGGTAGTGCCTTCCTCCAAAGTGCGAGGATTTGATTGTCTGACATCAATTTGAATTGCATATCTCAATCCCTTTAGATAAAGAGACACAACCCAATCATCGGGTGGTTTGCTGGTTCCGAACTGTCGGATCAATTCTTTGATGCACCAAGTGTATCATTTCACAGTCTCATAGTCCTCCTGACGGTTTCCAATCAAAGCATAAATCAGGTGATCGCGAGTCTTTGGTATATGAAACTCGCTCATAAATTTGGTGATGAAATTCTCCATATTGTTAATAGAGAAAGGCTCCAACCGATAATACCAGTCAATGGCACCACCACACAAGGTACCACTAAATAGCAGCATTTGGTGGCCTTCATCAGTTATCATGTTAACAGAAGAATATCTATAAAAGTCATTAACATGTTTCTCAGGGTCTTCCTACATCATGGCCCAGAATTGCGGCATAGATTGGGTTAGCAGCTTAGGTTTTGTAACTTTGGGTAATATATTAATGGCATGTGCCCCTTGTCTTACATTAGGAGGGTCAGCGATTTCGGAACCTATGGAACTACCAGAAGGTATTCAGAATGATGTTCAAATGGACTGTCCGAAAGATGTTCAGAAAAGTATATAGAAAGACTATTAGACTTAGAATCAGGAGTTTCAGATGGTTAGTCAGGATCTTCCTCAGACGCCTTCTCAAAATCCCTATAAGAGACCTCCTTGATGTCTTCTTCAAACTGTTTGTCAAGATCTTGTCTATCTGGACTATCCGACTTAACAATGTCAAATTTATTAAAATCAACAAAGGATGTTCTTCAAATTCGGGACAATTTTTGGCTAGTGAAACCCATTATAGGGCGGTACGATGAGGCATAATCACTTCTAAATCATTATTACTTACTCTTGATAGGTTAACAGGGTGTTTGGAAGTGATAAATGCAATATGAGGACGAATGGTAGCAGAATTGTGTGGAGAAAGCTAGTATTGGCAACAGAAGTGCAGTTTGGCAATGCGACTACTCATCATTGGTGACGATTTTGAGAGGGCAAGCAATCACGAGTGAGAGGTAGGCATGATATGCTAGATACGGGTGAAATATTCTCATGATCAGGTTCAACTCTTGGGGTTAGAACTGACCAACGTCAGGTCGGAGAACGTCATCACAAGCATGATCGACAATGATATTGTCGAGTCAGGTGATAGCTGCATAAACACACGCATCTGTAGCTTGGAAATTTCTCATTTGGAGGGAATTATGGGCTAGCTTGGAAGTACACACATATTGGAGGTCACAGGTGATTATAGAAATGCGAGGTAGTGCTAGTTGGATGCCAAGCAGACTTGCATTGGACGAGTTGCGTGTGGGACATGTAGAGGATGAAGAACAGATCAGTAATCAGGGGGCAACTATTTCATATTAGACTTGAGTCATTGGCATGGACATGACTTAAGGTGGGATTCATAATGGAATTAGGACGCTGAAAATGCAAATAGGCAAAGCGTGGACATTTGAGAGCCAGCCCTAGGATGGAGAGCTGATGGAGATCGCACGGTTGGGTGTGATCAGAGGGCAAACACTGTGGTGAATGTTTTGCTAGCGATCTACTGGAGGGGACACTGATGGCGAGGACTTTGGGAGTACATGATGGCATTATAGTAGGGGGCCAGTCATTGGCATTGGCATCGATGGGGAGACATCTACCATCACATGCGTGGATAAGCTATCTATAACTTTCATGCATTTGGCCGTATTTGCAAGAGTGTAGGCTTGGCACAGGTGTTGGAATTTACATGCTGCAGATTCTTAGGTGGTGAGATAATGGGAAAGCCTAGAGGGAGTCACTTAGAGCCATATACCTTAGTACGATTAGGGAGACAATGGTCTTGGTATTCCATGAGTGGCAACTCAGGGACAAGCTTGTGCTGGCATGGTGTTGGTTGACACATAGCCAGGGAGAGTGAGCAGATGCTAGGAGCCAGGTGGAGCAGGTGATGCTTTGGAATTTGGCTTGTCTAGCAGGATGGTGACCGACATGGAGTGCATTACAGGGTGATGTGGATCTAGCATGCCCATGGTTGTGAGCCAACAGGGATGGAGATGATTGCTCACGAAGTGACAGTTGATTCTTTGGCGAGTGATCAGGATCTATGGATTGTGGGTGAGTTGTTCATCACGATAGTGAATCTAGTTTGTATTTGTTTTGGTTTGGATTGACATGATGGATGTGTTGGTGAGATAGGCTCCTTGGTGGGAGGCCTATATACTGGTCAAATCAGAGATGGCAATGTCAAGCATGGGAAGTTGAGCCTACATGGGATGTAGGAGAGGCAAATCATCATTAGTATCTCTCGTAGATAGGCGAGCTCAGGTATAGCCTATGGTGAGGTTTGTGTACATTCATTCATTCAGTCCTTGGTAGACTCTTGTGCTTGGAGCATGGGGAATGGATGGGGATCAGTTTTCATGACTTATTGGATAGTTTGATATGCTTGGACATGAGGGCATCTTGTTACAGGTGCGGGCCATGGTTGGAGACATGATTTGGAGACCAGTGGTGTAGCAGTGGATCTACAGGTGGCACAAGTGTTCGTACGATAGGATACCACTTATGGGTAGGCCTTGGTCATGTATTTGACGCTTTATCATTCGTGTTGGTTTGCATGAGTGTGTGTGGGCTTGCATGTTGCCTTGTCATGAGGGTCTAGATATGAGTGGGAGTTGTATGTGGTTGTGCATTTGCTATGTATGAAACAAAGTAGTCATTTTATGCTCGTTGACTTGTCATTATGTCTACTGGCTGTCTATCTGGTGAGGGTACAATCTTATAGTGACAATAAGATTTTTTCAAGTTGAACCTTAGTCATTCATTTATGTCAACTTTATAGGTTTGTGCTTGTAAGTGTCTGATAGGATGTCAGACTAGCTAGATGGAGGATGTATGTCTCATGGTGGTAGTGGGATTTCCTCAGTTTGAGCCATGTCGGTCATGTGGTCCACTAGTGTTTAAGTTGGATTGGGGACGAGTCAGTTGGTTGAGAGTATGGTAGACTCTTTGTATGAGCATTATGTTTACATGATACTTTGTGAGTCAAACCTGGTGGTTTATTGGTGTGCTTGAGTGTGAGTCAAGTACAAATTTTCACCTTAAGTCCTATAAAGTAAGGATGACAACCAAATAGACATGACCAGCTATCTTGACTTGACCTAACCTACATTAGGAGTGGGCTACCACATGGCATTTTGGCCTTACATGTATGAAGCCCAATTATACATGTTCTACATGGCTAGATTTGCCAAATTAGGCTATTTTTCAAATGTACATGACATTATTCTTAGTGGTAATGATCCAGATGGCATAAGAGAATTCAAGATTGCATTGTCTAGAGAGTTTAAGATGGTAGATCTTAAAATTCTTCAGTGCAAACTAGGGATAGAAGTATCAAGAGGAATTGATCTTAGTTTTATATGTCAATTCAAATATGCATCTTCTATTTTAGAGAAACTTGGAATGAAAAATTGCAAAGAAGTATATACTCCTATCAAGCAAAATGTAAAAGCTTCTAGTAGTTGTGATGAAGCATCCTTTGAGGACATCACACCATATAGAAGGCTTATAGGTTCCCTAATATATCTAACTATAACTAGGACTAATCTAAGTCATAGTGTTGGTAAGCTAAGCCAATCTATGCAAAATCCATTAGTTTGTGATTGGAAAAGTGCCAAAGGACTGTTAAGATACATGTTAGCCACCAAGAATTTTGGCATAGTTTATCGTGAAACTAATCTTGTTTTGAGAGCATATTCGGATGTTGATTTTGCAGGTGACAAGGTGGATAGAAAGTTCACAAGTTCTTTTGCAATCTTTCTTTGTGAAGGTATAGTATCTTGGCTTTCCAAAATGTAAGATACAATTTCACTTTCCCAATCGAGTCAGAATACAAGGCCTTAACATCAACGACTAAGGAGGATGCCTTGTGGCAGAAGAGGCTATTTCTGGATCTACAAGTCATAGAGGCCAAGGAGGATCCACTCAGCTATTGTAATAAGCAATCAGCCCAAGCACTTGCAACCAATCCCACATTCCATGCAAGGAGCAAGCATATAGAGATTGCTCACCATTTTGCGAGGGAGAAGGTTCAAGCTAAGGAGATCAAACTCCAATATGTATCTTCATCAGATTGCCTGGCTGATATACTCACTAAAGCCTTGCCAAATATTTCATGTATCATTGACTGATCTCACACATGTCTAAGTAGTGAATTTTCTATAGTACCCAACATCAATCTAATAAATGTGAATTATATCACTCTTGATCCAAAAATTCTCTTGATAGCTATAGAGATTCAACTACACTCACAAAATCAAGATTTTATGCCAAACAACTCATCACACTTGATGCATACATTCAAACCTTAGGTAGGCTTTGATACCATGTGTACTTTTCACATGTGTGAAAAAATCTCAAAGAATGTGAATGATCTCCTAAGATATGTGTGATTGCACAAAGATCTTGCATTTGATTGACTCTACAATCTATCTTGAAAATTCTTAGAAGGCAAGAGCACATAGAACATGCATGAATCATTCACCATTCAACATACACATTTGAAAGGCAACTTGTAATGAAAAAATCTAAGTGAAAAAGTGGCTTGCACTCGGGTGTAGAGAGAGAATACAAAAAGTAGCTCTTGGGTAGAGAATTAGTGTATGAAAAACATATGTGTAGAACCTCGAAATCTCTCCAAAAGACTAAGTATGGAATCACTCTCATTCATTCTCTAATAGTGAGTCGAGCTCCAAGAAGTGTAGTCAACAAGCAATATGATTGGACATCTTAAAATCACCTTTAAATTTGATTGGTCTAGTGACTTGGGCTCTCTTACACAAGATTGGACCAATTCTATGGATCTCTCTCTTTTGATCGGTCACATGACAACATGACAACACATAATAAAATGTCACTTTCCCTCTACCATCAAGCCAAGTGTCAAAAGACTACACTATCTCTCTTTTTTTTTTTAGATCTTTATTACAAAATAGCTGTAATTATTATTTTTAGAAAATATTTTTTTTGAAATTTTGATTTGAATGATGTATAAGAAATTATTTCTCTAAAACAAGCTTTTTCAAATATGGAAGTTGTAAATTTTTGAAACATTTGTTACTAAATAAAATTCTCAAATATGTAAATAATTGTTTTTGTTGATTTTAGTGTTTTTATGTATTAATGTTACTATTTTAAATTGATTAATTTAGAATGTATAGTTTTTGGAGATGTATTCTCCCCCGTTATTTGACCTCAGTGCTTTGATTCTTTTGTCAGTTTGATTTTTAGCATGCTCTTTGAATTGTCTAAATTTAATGATGGCCTCTCATTTCTGCTTAATGAAATAAATAGTTGTTCTTCTAGAGAATTCGTCAATAAAAGTAATGAAATAATTTGCATCTAATAATGAAGGAGTTTGCATAGGTCCACAAATATCTGAATTAACAACATCTAACAGATCTTTTGCTACATGCCTATGGTTTGATCTAAAAGGAGTCCTAACCTGCTTTTCAAATATGCAGCTATGACAGACAAGGAGATCGACCTTACCAGTAGGGTAGTCGAGATCAAAAACCATGGATTGTCTGGACATGTTCAAAACAGATGCATAATTCAAGTGTCCTAAGTGATGATGCCATATCAATGCTTTATTGACTAGAACAGAGGTTTTTAAGACTTGACTTGACTCAATAACAATGTGCCAATCTATATAAGTAACCATGTCTCTTGCCGAGTGCAAGGATCTTATTACTCCTATCAATAATTTTGCATTGATCAGATTCAAATTCTACCTTATGACCTAAATCTGTAATTTTACTTATTGATAACAGATTTGTAGAGAGTTTAAAAACATATAAGACCTTTGATAGTAGTTTGAATTGATCATGCTGAAATCGCAATCTTATAGTACTTTCACCTTCAATAGTGTGAGTACTATTGTCACCAAGATGAACAAATTTCTTTGTACTGTGTAGGGGTTGAAAATCTCACATTGATTGGTCATGTGTTGAGTTGTTCCAGAATCCAAAAACCATGAATCATCCAAAAATGACCTTTGGTCTTTGACCATGAATGCGCCTTCGTCCACTTCAACTTGGGGAGATGATAAAACTGTGTTTGGTTGTTGATCAGGTTGCTTGGCTACATTTTTCTATTGGAGAATTCGGCAATCCTTGATCTCATGGTTATTGCGCTTACAATACTTGTAAAACATCTTTTTCTTCGATTGTGGATCTGATGATTGTGCTTGACTTTGAGTCTTCTTCTGATTTATTGCAGCCTTCTTGGAGCTTTTCTGCTTCTTTCGCTTAGAGCTTATGACATATAGACCCCGAGAGGAAGAAGTAGACGAAACGTCTTGACTTATTCGATTATTTTCTTGTAGCAACATAATGATAACTGTGGTAAGATTTAAATATGAGTGTATCGATATGATCATCACCCAGATCTCATATGAGAGGGCAGGCTTAAAAGCAATGTCACGATTGTGTCTTGATCGTCTATGACTGATCCGACAGTGGCCATCTGTTGCAAGAGATTCTTAAACTGGTTAATATGACTCTGAAGAGAATCACCATTAGACATCTTGAATGTGAAGAATTTTCTTCGTAGATGTAACTTAGTGGTTACGTCCCTCATGTCATATAGTGAGTTCAGGATGTCCCAAACATCTTTTGACATTTTAGCTTCATCTATGTGTCCAATCTGAGTATCTGATATACTAAGGATAATAAGCGTGAATTTACCATCCTTCGATTTCCACTTTGAGTATTTCGTGTCGTCTTCAGGTTTTACTTCGGTAGTTGTAACAACATCCCATAACTCGTCGGCTATCAGCAATGTCTTTATCTTAAATTTTCACAAATGATAATTGGATCCATTTAGCTTGTATGTGATAAGACCAACTTTACTTTGGGAATCCATCTGGAACTTAGACTATCGACTGTATCGATGACGCTAAGATATAGTAATGCCAACAATAGGAAAGCAATTCTCTGATAGTGAAAGGATGAATGAAACTAAAGAATGTGATATCAATTTGATATCGTGAAAGATATTAAGCATTAGAGCTGTTGCTCTGATATCGAAATAGTATTATGCCTTGATAGAGATCACAGATCCGATACCGTGGTGGTTTAGATAAAGAAAATAGTGATCTACCATTGATACTATGATAGAAGTTCTGATATAAGAATGGAATGCTCTGATACCATGTCGAAAATAGGATGGATAAATTGCAACGGAAACTGCTACTTCCAATGCATGACTATGCCTATCAAGCATTGAACAAAGCAATAGTGATGAAAATCACGTTCAATCTTTAGCAACTAACTTTGAAATCGCTAGATACTAAGTGATTACATAGCCAAACATATACAATGAAACAATACAGAGATGCAGGCATTTTGACATATATTGAACGCAATAAGAAGATAGTATTGATTCAGAAAAATAAAAAATCAGATGCTAATGAGTGCAAGACAATAGCGGATAGAAATCGCGCACTCTAAGTTGTCTTTGAGTAACTGAGAATAAGTCTGATAATAAGCAGCTCTGCTGATAAGCAGTAGCGCAATAGCAACTCTAAAATAAATCTCTAAAAGACTGAGCTAGGCTGCTCTAGAGAGTTCAAGCTTGAAAGCTTGATAGAGAGCTAACAACAATATTTTTGATCATCTTTAGAACTTGATAACTTGATATGTATGAACAGTTGATTTATACTAAGTAATTAGGTCGTCAAATGCGATTGTCAGTTGGCTGGTGTCCGCTGGCATTCATCCAGTTCCTTCTCAGAAATTGATTGCTGATAAGTGGTGAAAATTGGCCGTAAATAGTTTGTCTGCATAAATGAACTAAAACTCACTCTGCAGAAATGAACTAAAACTGCCACAGGTGACAGTGTTGCAAAAAGATGACAGTGTCGACTTTTTGCAAAAAACTCGACAGTGTTCTTAAATCTCATCTAGGATAGCCCCACACTTTGCCAGAGTCATTTCCTTAACATTTGAGGCACTTTGAAAAATGTGAAAAATGTGACTCTACATATTTACTCGTAATTCTTGACAGGCGACAATGTCGCTAAAATGCGAAATGCGACATTGTAGTTTTACTCGTAATTCTTGACTGGCGAAAAATGTGACATTGTTGTCAAACTCCGTGTATTTCTGCAAACTGTGTAAAAACACTTGTAATTCTGCAGACTGTGTAAAGACACGGTAAAATCCGTAGACTGGATAAACAATGAATGAAGATTAAAACCGATTAGTAAGAAGGAGAATAATCCAACAATTTGCACTTAATTTTTTTTGATGTTAAACAAGAAAAGACAAAATGGAGTTTTGTTTTCTTTTCAAGAGTGGTAGACTTGAAGCTTCCCACACTATGTAAGACAAATTATTTACCACAAAAATAAACCAATTTCATTTGACATTTATATTGAATTATCAATTGAAACCTACTTGAGTTGACTTCCAACAACACTCGCATAGACATTTTGTTGCGATTTTGATACATCCACCTAGGTTTAGCACCCTAGCTAATCAAGAGAAGATAATTCAATAAGTGGAGCTAATTGAATTTTTCTAAACATATCCCATATGTGATCTTTTTATGAAAATGCTCTCGTTAACGAAGTTGATGCATGTCATTTTTGAGAATTAATTTTGAATCTCCAAAATGAAGTTTCGAGGAATGAAATCATTCAATTCACATTCTTAATTATTTGATTTGAAGTTTATTTGCCTTGGCTTTATTGTGAGAGATTCTTATGTTGTAAAGTCTAGACTATAATTTGAATTCATGTTAAATTCTTGAAGTTGCATGCAAATATGGGGTGTCTCACTACATTCTGGCCACATTCACAATACTTTGAATACCCTTCTAACTCTCAGGGGCTTGATGTGTAGAACCCATCAAATAAGGTTACCTTAATGCTACTCATTTTCTTGGCATTGCATTATATATATATTTATCTCGTATGACCTCATTAATGTGGCAAATTGTAGCGGAACTCGTAAATTGAAAGAGATTAGAGGAAATCTTCACCAACTCACCAACAGTAGTTGAAAGACAAATATACATATCCGGCCATGCCTACCTATATTTTGAAAAAATTAGTTATTTTTGTATACATATGTAGCCTGTAGGAGGGAGTGTGAATGAAGCCTTGCGACATTGTTTTTGAAGCCTTGCGACATTATTTTTGAACTCTCCAAACATTATGTGCTAAAAGACAAATTATTGAAGATATCTGTGTGGGTGGGCTTTGGAAAGATCGTCAAATTTTATGTGGACTATGTATTGAGAGTTCCTCCATAAATAGTCCAGTATATTTTGGCTCGACGTGGATGCGTGTTGCTGCTGTGCCTTAGCTAGTAATTCTTTAGATTGCATGGAAGTCCCTAATGGTCTTGTTTTGTTTTTTATTCAGGATCTTAGTGGTTACGAGTGGCCTGGAAAATTCAGGTGTGGCGGATTCTTTATATATAGCTCTCTATTCTCAACTGACATACTCAAGTTCTTTCCTTCCATCCTTCCTTCAATTTCAATCAAAAAGTAGGTTGAGGACGTACGATTCCAACCAGCTCTTTGCCACCTGACAAAAACGCCTTAGGGTGCTGTTATTCTAACTCACAGCTGCAATATCAGCATGGAAGAAGTCGGTGGGGTTGGCCTTCTCACTAAATTGACCTGTCTGTTTTTGCTGATGTTGATCCTCCATTGTACTTGGGGCGGGGTAGACGCCCAGGAGCGGATTCTGCAGTACCAAACCAAAACATCTAGCCCCACCAACGTCAATGGCCCAGTGCCAAGCACCTTCAATTGTCAGGACAATAGCTGCAAATTCAGCGAGACACCAGACGGTCTCGACACGTTCGAGCTTTTGAGTAAAAACACTAATCGTCTGGAAATAAGAGTTAAGAACGAGTACACGACTGGGCGGAGAGTGTTCCGGGGCCAGGTCAAGGTTTCCGATCCTGCACACACGGAATGCATCATGCAGGTTTTTGGTGGCAAGCCTGGTGGAGCTGGTGGGGATGCGACGCTCCTCATACTTCGCGCTATGAACGTCAATGGCGGCACAATCTCACACTACTCCACCACTCCTCTCATAAGCAATATATACAATAAGTGGGTTGCCGTGGAGGTGGATCATGTCCAGGACCAGTACGTTCAGGTCGCTATCAACGGTGTAAATAAGGGTAAATGGGTGGACGATGAGAAGGGTATCGCCAATTACCACAAATACGGTTTGTACCACACATTTGGCACCGAGACAACTCCCTATGCCAAGGTTGAGTGGCGCAATGTGACTATAACTTCCTCCTAGGCAAACGCAATCCAACAAGTCCTTACATCATAGCTACCATCATCTTGTAGTTTGTTTTATGATCTAGAATTGTAAGTAATAAGTGAAGCTACTTAATCTAGCTTCACATGCACCAATGATCCACATTACTACTAGTGAATCATTAGGAGCTTTATTTTCATTATGTCTTTAGCAATTTCATGGCACTTTGTGATATACTTATATAAAATTTGCCCTTCAAATTTGGTTTTATAAAGGATGGATTGGTTTCATTAAAGAATAAATAAGATTGTACCTTTTTCTCTTTTACAATATCAATTTCCAAGTAAATCATGTACTAAACAAGTTAATTGAAGGCTTCATCCTACAATCTAATCCTAGAATCTAGATGATAAAAATGCTACAAAACAATAAGCAAGCAAGATGACCACAACATGGCATGTTGTGAAACATATTATCTCTCTCTCTCTCTCTCTCTCTCTCTCTCTCTCTCTCTCTCTCCATATATATATATATATATATATAAAGATATTTAAGCGAGAGATGTTAACTAAGTCTAGAAGCTTATGTCACGCCTAAGAATACTAGGGTGGGTTAACAACATCCCTTACACTTTATAGCACCTGTACACACATTACACGTTACACACCTTCCACACCTTAGAATACCCTTAAACCTTAGAACACCATTACACCTTAATTACCTTACACATCTCCTACAACCGCCGCATTCCTCTCTCCAGTACGTACCCATTGCTGCCCCCATTACGTACCCATTGTTGCTCGGCCTAGGCTCCCTCTCTCTCTCTTCTTTGTTTTAATATGAAATTCGGCTGCCAACTGACCGTTGCCTTCACGCTCTGGGCTGGCGGCTCTCTTATTGCTCGATCTAGAGCTTGCTCTCTCTCTCTCTCTCTCTCTCTCTCTCTCTCTCTCTCTCTCTCTCTCTCTCTCTCTCTCTCTCTCTCTCTCTCTCTCTCTCAGATTCAGACAAGCAGATTTAGAACAAGAGATATAAAATCTTTTTCAAGGTCGATTTTTGCATAACCAAATTGCATACCCAGACTCAAATTGCTTTGATGCCATCGTCTCTTGAGTAGCCATCTGCAACCAGGAAAAAATCCTTTGAATTTCTATGCAAGACGTATTCCTGTGTGCTCAGCCCCCAGCTCTTCTGCAACGATAGCATCTAACAACATTTTCCTGTCCCTTTGTTACAAAGCCTTCAGGTTGATCCATGAACACTTCTTCTTCTAACTCACCATTTAGAAAAGCAGATTTCACATCCATCTGATGCAAAGGCCAACCAAAATGTGAAGCTAAAGCAATAAGTAGACGTAGAGTATTCCACTTACAAACCGGTGCAAAGGTCTCCTCATAGTCGATGCCTTTATTTTGTGCGTACCCTTTGATCACCAATCTTGCTTTGTGCTTTGCTATACTTCCATCTGCATGGTACTTAGTCCTGTATACCCATTTGTAACCAATGGGTTTCTTGCCAACTGGTGGTTCTACTAAGTCCCATGTGCTATGTTTAGCAATTGACTCCATCTCCTCTCCCATGGCCTTGACCCAAATGTCATCATCCTTCGCTTCACCATAAGTCGAAGGTTCTTTGCTTTGAATAATGCTGGATAAGAGAGCATAATTTGCTTCATACCTTTCAGGTAGTGTATTCTCTCTTGTTGATCTTTGTAGCTCTCTCTGGTTAGATGACCCTGGAAAGTCATCTATATCGTGGCTCTCCAACAATCTCTCAAACCACGTAGGGAGCTTCCTGTCAGCTGATCGGCTTCCTGGTGAAAATGTATCCCACGGTACATCCTTCTCCTTGCGTTTGTCACTTGCAACTTCAATCCTTCTTGCACCAAAAGGTTTGTCCCTACCTCTCCAACCTGTCTCTTGAGGTTGAGTAGTAGTATCTTGAGATGTATCATCATGTTCATCATTCGGAAGGTCAATGAATGGATCATCATCAGGTGGTATCCTCACTATACCATCTTTCCCAGTGGATGTGTCTATCTTCTCAGCATCCTCGTCTTCATACATCTTGGATTCATCAAAGATAACATCACGACTTATATGGATTTTGTTTTCGACTGGATCAAAACATCTATAGCCCTTCACACGATCATCATATCCTAGGAATATGCACTTGATAGCTTTTACATCAAGTTTACGTCTCTCTTCCTTAGGAATGTGTACAAAGGCCTTACATCCAAAGATTCACAAGTGGTTCACCTTTAGCTTCTTCTTCGTGAATGCTTCCTCAGGTGTTATCTTTGGTATGGCAATGGTAGGACTCCTATTTTGAAGATAGATTGTCGTGCTACATGCTTCTGACCAAAAATCTTTTGGTAGTTTCATCTTAGCTAGCATAGATCTGACACTTTTCACAATCGTATGATTCTTGCTCTCAGCTACACCATTGAGAGTAGGAGTATGAGCTTGCGTAAATTGTCTTTTAATCCCACATTGATCACAAAGATCATTGAAGTCATTAGACTTGTACTCATCTCCACTATCTGATCTTAAAACTTTGATCTTCCTACATGTTTGATTTTCAACCAATGCTTTGAAGCTCTTGAAGTTATCAAATGCATCTGATTTCTTCTTCAAGAAGTAGATCCACGTCTTATGTGACATATCATCAATAAAGGTCATAAAATAGAAGGTCATAAATGTGATCTATCCTCATAGGCCCGCATAAATGTGTGTGGATTAAATCCAGAACGTTCTTTGCTCTTGCAACACCCCATTTATTGAACTGCTCTTGATGCTTAGTTTTACTGGAAGATCCCTCATCCTCCTGAGACTTGGCAAATTGCTGCTTAGACTTCTTCTTGCCCTTGCCCTTGCCCTTGCCTTGCTTTTGGCGTGTCGCAAGTGCCTGATCGTCAATATTTTGACTTCTAGCTTTCACCATTTCTCGTCGTTGCTCTTCTTGCATCAAGATTCTTGTGAGTTCGTCAAAGGTTGGCAATCTTTCTCTTGATGCTATTCCACTGACAAACATTTGATAGGGTTCTGCAATGCCACACAATGCATTGTGCACCAGCTGCGCATCACAGATGCGCTCACCAATAGAATGCAGTTCATCTCTCATTGTCTTGATCGTCAGAATATGCTCTCCTTGTTCCATGCAGGCACTATTCAACTTTGACTTTAGAAACATGATTCTTGACGGATTTGACGTCTCGAACTACTCCTTTAGCACATCCCATGCATGTCTGGGTGTAACAACATCACAAATGTGGGTAATGATGTGATCCTTCACTGACAAGTTAATGAAGGTCAAAGCTTTCCTCATCTTTTTGTCGAACACTTTGATATCTGCTTCATTTGGCAGCCTTCTCTCATCACCTGTGACGACTTCCCACATGTCTTTCTCCATCAGTATGTTTTTCATTTTGAATTTCCACACTGCATAGTTGGAAATCCCGTCCAATTTGCTACTTTCACTCAAAATGGACTCTCCCATGTTTTCCATCGCAAAACTGCTTGAAACTTCTGCCTTAGGCTAAGAACAGTATGCCGAGGCCAATAGTGATGTAAGAAGCTGAAAATAATGACCTACACTTTTTCCCTTACTAGGCAACTCGTCGCTTTTCCACCAAATTGAAAGCCAAATCAGGGTCGCCTTCCGAAATGCACTCAGTCGTCAACTCCCAACAACGTGCCCAGTGGAATGGTGAAATCACTTTTGGCATACTCCGAACACTTTCTCCGCTGCAATCACTCTGTTTTGTTGTACCGTACTTGCAGGTACAGTCCGGGTGCCCTTCGTTCGGAGGTTATAGCCTTTCGTTTGGGTCAAAGCGGGCAAAGGACCCAAAAATAGGGACTTTTCTAGTTTTTGAACTGTTTCTTCACCTTGAAGAAACTTCACTCTTCACTTGTGAAGGGACCCAACTCCAATTTCAGTATGAAAATTTTTAATGAAGTTGAAGGCCAGAATGCAGTTCACTTCTTCAGGGCCCTGTTCAAAGCCCATCCAATGGCCTAACCAAATCTTGTGGTCCACGTTTCTCTCCCATCACAAGGTCTGGACCGTCGATGCATCTGACAGCTCATCCAAAGGTCCAAACTGCATCTGGGCGTTGAACCGCGCTCCTACAGTCGCTATGGCCTTCTAGATGCTATAGTCTCACGCTGGTTCCACGCGCGAACAGCCCGCGACCTCCTATTTGTGGCCGCGCCTCCCCACACGCAATTTTCCTTGATCTAATTCGTCTGTGGATCGATTGAGCACAATCTGAGGCCTGGAGTAGGGTCGCCCTACTGATTACAAGACTATAGAGTGTTCACTTAAGAAATTTTGTGGAGAAACGGTGATTTTAGCTGAACTTGACAAAGTGGCTTTTTTCACCTTTTTACCGCAAATCTGCTAGGTTAACTGTCTGGAGACAAATCTCTGACATAAACCTCAGAATCTCTCCATGGCTGGTTGACAATGTGATTAGCTTCCTTCTTGTCTTTACGACATCCAAAACGGTGCACAAACAACGAAGAAATCACTAGTTATACACGGTTTCAATTTTCAACTGGCTTCAAAATTGTCAATTTTTCACCACATTTTTCCCTGTCTGATGCTATGCACAGGCTAATAATCCCTTTGCTGAGCTTAGCAAGCTCTATAAACTAGAAACCGTGCACCAGTGCTTCTCTTTCTGTCTTCAACCCATCGTAAACCCCGAACTCTCATAAGACCGTTCTCTCGAAGCTCTCTTCAACGGTGATGTTGTACTGTGTACACTCCCTATATGGCTCTGATACCAACTTAGAATTTGCTTTGCACAGGAACATAGATCATGCTACACAGTAACACAGATAGAAAACACTCTCCACAGCAAGCTCACATAGCAACTGTATTTCTCAAAATGAAATTACACTGTACATATCGTTGTTCACTCAGGCAACACATGCATGACCCAGGTTGCCGTTGGCGAGACGCGTGTCCCATCGATTTGCCTCGTGGTGAGGCCAACTGATCCTTATCCACTGATAGGACCCACAGTACAGTAACACAGTGATTCTACTTTAATTCTAACTAAAAGCAGGATGATCAGGGAGGTACTTTACGTACCAGGTTTGAAGAAAAATTGCAGGATTGCAAACCAATGAATACTCCTATTGAACCAGATAAAAAGCTTTCTAAGCTTGATGAGTCATAGTCATTTGATGCTACACTGTATAGGCAGTTAGTAGGGAGCTTGATTTACCTTATCACCACTAGACCAGATATATGCTATGATGTTGGCATTGTAAGTTAGTTTATGGCAGCACCTACGGAAACGCATTGGAAGGCAGCTAAATGCATTTTGCGTTATGTGAAAGGCACTTCAGATTATGGCTTGATTTACAAGAAGCATGATGGTTTACCTGAGTTGTGTGGCTATGTGGATGCGGATTGGGGAGGTGACTATGATGATGGTATGTATTCCAGTTTTGTGGTAGTTGCTTTTCCTGGTCTAGTAAGAAACAAAGTACAATTGCTCTTTCCACCACAGAAGCAGAGTATAAGGCAGTGTGTAGTGCAGCACGAGAAGCTATATGGTTGAGACAAATCTTGGAAGAAGTTGGCATGAAACAGAAAAATCCCACAACATTACATAGTGATAGTTAGAGTGGCATTCAGCTAACAAAGAATCCAGTGTTCCATGCGAGAACTAAACACATTGAGATTCAGTATCACTTTATACGTGAGAGGCTGCTGAGTCGTGAAATTCATGTTGTTCATTGTAGCACAGAAGAACAACTAGCTGATATTTTCACTAAGCCACTTGTTGGAGAAAAGTTTGATAAGTTTAGATCAAAGCTTTATGTACTTAAAGTTTGTTGACTTTAAAGCTATGTATATGATTGTATAAAAAGTAGACTCTACTTTATGGGAGAGGGTTAGAATTAAAGTAGAATCACTATGCTACTATACTGTGGGTCCTATCAGTTGATAAGGATCAGTTGGCCTCACCACAAGGCAAGTCGACGGGACACGCGTCCCGCCAACAGCAACCTGGGTCATGCATGGGTTGCCTGAGCGAACAACTATATGTACAGTGTAATTTCATTTTGAGAAATACAGGTGCTACGTGAGCTTGCTGTGGAGAGTGTTTTCTATCTGTGTTACTATGTAGCATGATCTGTATTCATGTTCGAAGCAAATTCTAAGTGAGGACCCACTCAAAAATTGGAGGGAACCAATTTGAATAATGGTGGGGAGTCTCTTGCTTGTCCTTCTCAGCTCTCCTTCAGTCAAGAGATTTCTCGTAGCCGACCTTCCTTCCGATGGCTTCAAATGTGATGAACCTTGTCTTTGCACCCAACAGAATAGGACCCAAGTACGACTTCATTCCAAGTATGAACTTGTTTTCATACCACTTCTTGATCATTTGTACGTAATGATTGGAGAAAAATGCTATTTGGAAATAAAGCCTTGCCAAGATTAGATGTGCATCTTCCATTTGCAAGGGTTGATTAACGTCCAGCCTTATGGGTGGTAGCCCTTTATCCCCGTAGCACTCCAATGTCACGAGAAAGACTATGGATAGACAATAGTTCACACTTTCTTGGACTATAGTATCCGCATTCTCCCTGTAGGTGTATCCAAACTTTAGTAGCATGACTCGATACTTTTCCAAAGTTTAGCTTGGGTCAATTCTTGAAATTATAGGCCAATTGACCTATCGCTCGGCTGGTCTCATTCCCAAGGGTCTCTTCTCTTCATTGGCACATAACAGGGGTCGACCCTTTTCCATCTCGGTGCCCTTAGGTACTCTTGAAGCTGCTCATCGCTATTTAGCAGCATCATGATCATCCAGGTAGGTCTTTTAGAATTCATCAGACTCTTTCTGATTATCATACCGTCTTTGGATCTTTTCTATCCATTTGTCCCTACAAAATCTGAGTCTGAAAATACAACCAATGTTACATCTTCACCTTAGATCAATCCATAGTCTAAGGTTGAAGATACATATCTCAAGATTCTTTTTGCTAACTTAGCTTCCAATGACAAGTATTTGGATCTTGCATATATTGGCTTAGTTTATGCACACTAATCTTTTATTCCATTAAGACTTCTGAACAAAAGACATACTTTTGATTCTTCACCAACTTTCACAAATCCAGATGGTTGCTCCCTGTAAAACTCCTCCTCAAGATAACCATTGAGGAAAGCATTATATATATCAAGCTGAAACATCCCCTAGTTGTGATAACATGCAAGTGAAATAAGAATTCTAGTAGTTACCATTTTTGCAATAGGTGCAAAAGTGTCTTCATAATCAAGACCTTTGACTTGAGAATATCATTTGGCACAATGCCTTGCTTTGAATTTGTTGATGGACCATCATTGTTGTATTTGATCCTGAACACCCATTTTCATCCAATGATATGCATGTTGTAAGGTGGATTGACAAGCTTCCATGTGTTGTTTGACATCAAGGCTTCATACTCGAGGGTCATTGCTCCAACCCACTCCTTGGATTGAAGTGCTTCTTGGACATCTCTTGGCTCTTCATGTGATATGAAGAACGCATGATAGGATGTGCCTCCTATATCCTCAACTTGCTTTCTTTCTCCACATATGTGAGCCTACTTGGCTCGGATTTTTCTCTTTTGGAAATTCTAGGTGCATGTGCTTGAGGTTCTCCTCAAGCCTTGGCCCCAACAAATTATGAACAGCATCAGGATTGATAATGGTAGATCCTGCATGAGATTCCTTGATCTTTGTCTCATCCAAGCTATACTTCTGATCTCATGGAAGATCACATCTCTACTTACAACATTCTTGTTAGTAGAGGGAACATAAACTTTACATGCTTTCTCAGAATATGCATATCCAACAAAAATGCCTTTAATAGCACTAGGATCATCCTTTTTCCTAGTCTCTAAAGGAACATGCAATAGCATAAAAAACCAAAGATCCTAAGATGACCTACCTTAGGCTTTTCTTTGTACAACATTTCATATGGTGATATTCCTTTCATAGGAAGACTATTACAACTATTACAAAGATAATTAGCACATGTAGCTGCTTCTCTCCAAAATTCCTTGGGTAGAGATGCTTCTAGCCTAATGGCTTTCGCACACTCACAAATTGTTCTATTTTTTCTTTCAACAACTCCATTTTGTTGAGGAGTATAAGAACAAGAAAACTCTCTTTGTATTCCCTCTTGTTGTTGGCTTGATTATGCTTGTGACCTTTGACCCGTTGAATCTTGCCATCGAACTTGTTGTTCTGCATTTTGTCCTTGTAAGAAGCACGGATTCTTGATTGAACACCTTGTACTTGGATGATCTCCAAAGCAGAAGGTACATTTGTCTTTTTCAAGAAACTCGATTGTGCGAGCATAAGCTTCCTGACAACCTGAACTTGTAGTGCAAGGTTCTTGATCTTCTGTTGCACTCGATCTACTTGAGTCTGTTGCACTCCTTGATGATTCGTAGCCTCCTTCCTTTGCCTGCTCATCTAGTATTACCCTTTCAGACTTTCCTGATTTCCCATCTGATATTTCTGCGTTTGGATATGAGTGATCTACTCTTTTCTTCAAGATAACATTCTCCATAATGACAACAGCTTGTAGTGTAGGGTGTGAACTTCTTCATACCAGACTTGAGGTTGTCTAGTAATCCAAAACAAAAGTTTTACATTATGGTCTCTGGACTCAGTAGATCAACATGTTTTACTAGATCGAACATTCACCTGGTGTACTATTGAACTGTCTCATCAGGAGACATTTAAAATATAGCTAATCTCACAAACTTGGTAGTCATGGTTGGAATGCAGTACCGATTGCTTCAAGGGTTGTACAACTATGGAGTCCCACTTGTTTTCTTCTGTTTTTTTTTTTTTTGGGAGAGTAGAGAAAGAATAAGTAAAAGATTGATCAATAAGGATGGAAAAAAAAAACATAAATGGATTTATCTAACAGATGAACATGATCAATGTTACACTGTAAAGAGGGGAAAGAAATGGAACAGAAGAGTGATGGATGGTTGGTCACTGATATGGACGGTATAGATGATAACTGACATGGAAATCACTCACCAAAGAGGCTTGGTCTAAATTTCTTATGTTTGACATTATTTTTTTTACGGTCTTTTTTGTTTATTTTTTTATTGTCTTTCTTTTTCTATCTTTTATTTTTTATTTTTTTATTTTTACGATTTTGTTTTTTTAAAAGAGAATAGAACCGTCGAAGTCGTGGGAGGATGCTATCTGAAAGATAGAGAAAACTCACCATGCTGAGGTGTTTTTCCAATTTTTACTGAACAAACAAATAGTAAACTTGATTGGAGAAAATCACTTCAAAATTCTCGAGATCGACGTATTTTACACTAGGTAATGCAGAATCGAATGGGTGGGAAGAAAAGCTAAGAGAGTTTTCAATTGCCGTCAAGCTTTGTTTCTTTTCCTATTTCTTGCTCCATCTGAAATAGAATCCTCACATGAAAAACTAGTGAAGAAAGTGAAAGGGGTTAAATCAGTCAAGTTTACTATTTTTTTGTTTAGTCAATTCTTTTTTTTTTCTCACCCTTCACTAAATAAATGAATTATAAAAAAAAATAGAAAATCACTAAGCTAACCATTTTTAACAGGGATTTCGATACGCCATATTGAAGTCCCTGTACAGGGATTTCGACAGTGTTCGGGAAACCAAAAAGGTTTCCCTCGAAAAACAGATATGTAAAAAAGTTCTTCAGCCTCTATTGAGTGACATGCTCTTACTTGTCGGCTTTCCTTTATAAAACCCAAGATTTATGACATAAAAATTCCTGTACAATTTTTGTGATGACGATTTCTGGGAAAAGATGCGGGTTCCATTCTTGAACTATGCCGGCTTCCCGAACACTGGGATTTAGATAAGCGTATCAAAATCCCTATTCAAGCCACTCCAATTGCGATGGAAGGCATTGAAGTTACCATTCTGAGTGTTGCCCGATGCGTCTGCATCGATGGCGAAGGACGGTAATATGTTTTGAAGGGAGCCAGAGATAGGTCTGATGCTCCAGACGCCCGATGTAGTCCACGATCAGGTTGTCGTGGCTGGATTGGAGGAGTGCGCAACCTCCTGCCCCAAGAAACTGTCTGAGCGCAGAGGCCGCGTTGATGGCCATCATACATACTGAATGCAAGGTGAGAGAACGTAGTTCAAGGTATCGTACTAGACCTGGCCCAAACTTAACGAGTCTGACAGTTCTGACCCCTCCATTGCCTTCCAAAATTTCCATGCTGCTAATGACCTGTGGCACAACCTTTGGGAGCAATAAGTGGCCATCAACCGCAAATGCTTTCCATATTGCTTTGGCTGGGACTTTCAGCTCCACCTGTATTGACAAAACTTGCAGCATGATTTAAGACTCGGATGGTTGGTTTAGGAGCAACGCCACAATCAAGAAAAATATCTGGGAATGAATAAAGTTATCATATGCAAGCAAAAACAGATAAAATAATCATAAAGGGGATGGCGTGTGAACTTTGCACATAAAATGATCTGATCTTTTAGGCTTGTATCTAAGGATCAGTATTAAACACTGAATTGACTGGTGGTTCAGAGTATAACTGATCTGAAGCATCATATTTGCCAAACTACTACAGTTTGTCAGATGAAATATTGGTCAGCAACTATATTTGGAACAAGAATGTAGCAAACATACTTTCAGAAAAAAAAGGTTTCACCTATATTGCTTCGTGGACTGAAATAGGAAATGCACCTATGACTTAGCACGAATGGAGTGCGAGTGTCTTTTTCAAGAATAACACCAGTGACCACCTTATATATTCCCCGACTCAAGTGCTATGCAAATTTGCCCAAGTGAAAAAAGCAGGGCTTGATGGGTGATCAGGTCGATGGATTGGAACTGCGAAAAAGCAAAATTAAAGACAGACCACATGAATGATGACGAAATTCTCAAGAGATCACGACAACCCATCTCCTGTAACTGCCGCGTCGACATGTAGCCGACATCCGGACATAGTTGAAACCCGAGGAACTAAATTTCCTCGCCTCTGTGCCATCGGAATAATTTCTGAATCAGCCTTTACCAGAGTACTGCTGTATGTGTATGTGGTATGTTGATGAATTGGATCAACGTGGCTATGAAATCCAGATGAGACGAAGAGATCGAGATGGAGCACTGTAGCATGCAATTGCGATGGACAGTAGCTCCCTGACTCAGATCGTTGATGAAGTATTCGATGGCAATTGCGATGATTACTCATTCTGACTTTAGCAATACGCGTTGTTGGCATTTGCGATGGACAGTAGCTCCAGTAGCTCCATGACTCAGATCGTTGATGAAGTATTCAATGGCAATTGCGAACTCATTCTGTCTTCAGCAATACGCATTGTTGGCAACAAAGTATTCGGCTCAGACAACGATCCCATCACAGTACCCATGCAAGTTCCTGCTATGCGCAATGCCCACAACGCTCGGTCTTGTCGGATTCAATGAAATCATCTAGGTTTCTTGTTTGCATTATGTGAATGTGCTTGCCACCAGATTGGCTCCATCCGCCCGTAGAAGTTAAGGTGAACTTGGTCTAAGTTCTTCTTGTTTATAACGCAGGGCACCTTTAATAGCCTTGGCACCCTTTACGGGAAAAATATTAGAAATTTAAACTTCTGTTTAGGAACGATCCACAATTTAGGTTCGTTCCAGGAACCACGGCCTGTTTGCGATACAATGGACAAAGTACTACTAACAAGGTAACTGCATAAGCACTCTGAATGCAGACATTTGAAGATGGTCTTGCCTCGATCTTATGATGCATGAATGGTAACTATCAGAATCACCCTACCACCAAAGGGAGATCGTAATTAACTAGAGTATGGAAGCATATACTGCCACACATTTGTTTACTTCCAGTCTATAACCATTCAGTTAACATAAGATTGATATTTCAGTGTTCAATTTGCGAACCTTTGTACGATCAGGCAGAATCGGCCTCGTTTTGCAGAGACGTAGAAAATCAATTAAGGTAAATATGATATGGTAGACATGAATTAGGTGTCCTAGAAACATGTTTCATTTTTGGATCTTACAACATGTGTCAAATGATGTAAGTATAGAGTGGCGTAAGGCTTAAAGAGGCATTATCAAGGTTCAATAACATCAAAATTTACAAATGAGCAGCAAAATCGGATACGTCGTGAGAGTTCTAGCGAGAAAATTTCATGGATTTGATTGAAACGTGAGGAACACAACAATATGAAAGGATCTCATAACGTAAATCACCTTTGCGGAGATCTCGATAATGTTCTGACTTATCTCCAGCTGCATCTTTCTTGCAGCCTTGATCCGGGAAAATTTATACCATCATCCCATACTATTAGAAGCAAATTGAACTTTCATTTGGAAAGTAAATACAAGCTCTGTCTTCAGCTATCCCGTGCTTCAAATCGTTTATTGATCTCAGTTGTTGTTGATTCTTTTGACACCCGATTACAAGCAATTGACGTCATCATGCGAAAAAGAACCCGATCTCCAAAGCAGCGTTATTTGCATTTATTGGCATTCATATCGTTACCAATCTTTATTTGCATTTTGACTATTGCAGGGATACTATTCATTTCATCAGTCGTTCACTGGAGAGTAGGAGAAAGATGATATGTAGTAGACACTCGTGCTAAAGTAAACAATCTCGAAGCTCTTGGTCTTCATTTGGAGGAAGGTGGTATTCTTATCAATAGTGAAGAAGAATACGTCTTCAATGATCTTCTTCGTGGTTCATGCGAGATACAAATGGCTACTATATTGAAAGTCCCATTTCAATTTTTTCGTATGTATATGGACATTTTGAAAAAGTCTAACGATTAAATTTGTAAAATACATTAAATCAAGACATTTATGTGTATAGTTTATTGTGTTAAAATGCATGTTTTTTAAAATTGAGCAAATTTTAATATTTTTCAATATTTTGCTATTTTATTTTAAATTTTATTATGAAAAACGACTTACAAACCAAGTCCTTTTCAAAGCTCGAAAACCTTGAAAATGTGCAAAATCACCCTATTTTTGGTCATTTTTTGTACATGCTTTATACCTGTGCAAGGTGTTTTTGAAAAGCACCCTAATTTGAGACACTTTTTGAGACCCTAATTTGCTTGGCCAACAGTATTTTAAGTGGCGGGACCCACCTATTTATTTGTGTACAGGAAATACCCACAACACAAAGATACATGATGTGGCAAAAAATGCATCTTTCTTCCTAGACATGTGTACAATTTTCCTAGTTACTTTCTACCTAACTTTGCATGCTACCAAACTTTGTGCATGCCAACACATCAAATCCTACCAAACTCAAACTCTACCTATTCTAGAAGGATATGTGCTCAATTCACATTCCTTTATATACAATAAAATATCCAAAGAAATAAGATGAGCATAGCCCCCAAAGTCAACATAGGAAGATATCTTTTACCATTCTTCACGGATTCATCAACTCGAACTGGAATTTTCAGACTTGGTTTAAATCTCTTAGCTCATTGTGATAATTTTCATTAAAAACTCGGTGAGCTCTTTTATCTTTATGGTCTTCATTATCAGACCCTTCATCTTCTTCACGAATAGCATCAGACATAGCAGATTTAAGAGTAAAATACTCTTTGCTATGTTTAAGCTCTTTTCGGATGCATCTTGGAAGGCCAACTAAAACCATATGATCAACATTTTATTAGTTGGTTGTTCTTGGACTTGACTTCTGAGATGCTTGAAGTGCTCGATATAGTCACGTACACGTTCATCTTTTTTATTTTTATATTACTAAGGCATACAAATGGGCTTTCTGTGAGTCTGAAAGGTTGGAAACGTTTAATAAAAGACTCTTTCAACTCTGACCAATCTTGTCTATCATCACGATCGAAGTTAAAAAACACTCTTGTGCTTTATCTACCATGGTCATTAAAAATAGTTGAACTTTTGCATTGTCGGTATATTTTCCATAGACTTTGCATGCATTCTCAATCCAATCTGAGTGTTCGTTTATCACATCTTGCGATATGGTAAGCACGTTGAACAGGTTGATCGTTGGGGTTATCAAATTGATTAGGTCTCCATCTGGATGGTCCAGAATTTTGATTTACTTGAGATCTAAGACGATAGGGCTTGTTCTCATCATTTGGATGATTAGTCGGTGTGAACTCATCCATAACTTCTTCTGGTGAATGTAATTAGATTTTCAATAGGAATTTTATAAAATATGGTCTGTCGGATCTAAGCAGAAGCTCATCGGATGAAACTAGACTGACAGTGTCGGATGCAAATCAAATGCAAATTGGATATAGAGGTCGGATGCAACTGTCAAATACAATGTCGGATGGGAATTAAGTGACAGTGTCGGATGCAAAATATAGTATATAATTTGCATATTAAGGGCAGATGCATTGTCGGATGCAATACTATTGGCTGCAAATCATCAGATGCAAGTCATCGGATACACAAATATTTCTTGGGTTCTTACATATTGCAGATTATTACTAATCTAAACTAAGTAAGAAACAATGGATAAGAATAGAACTAATCCTACTGAAAACGTCAAAATAGCAAAACTAAATCAAATAAGAAATGTAAAAACTAACAAAGTGCTTATTACAAATATCACTCAATATTTGTAATAAGAACTCCTCAGGGAGTCAAGCACAAAGCAACATCAGATTAGATTGATTCATTTGCCACCAAGCCCTACATATCTACCTGACTCTAATCACAAATCCAAACTTGAAGAGAAAGAATCAACAAAACAGATTCACACACAAGTACCCAAACTCAATGCATGAAAATGGGGCATACGTTGAAATGCGAATGGAGGGATTTTCAATATTCAGCTCAACAACATTTCATTACATTATCCAATGCTTGGAAACTCGTGGAGGAGGTCCTCCTATGTACTTTACAAGTGATGAACCCAATCCTATAATATTTTGGGTTCCACCTTTTGACTTGCATAAATTAAGAAAATTATGACCTAACTTACACAAATTAGGGAGGTCTCTTCAATAAAAAGATGTCTCAACTTTAGAGGGCCCATTTACTAGCTTCCATGGGGCTCACAAACTATACAACTAGCACTAATTATTCTTGTGCTCTTGGTCTCGGCTCTCAACTTCATCTCTGCTATAAGCCCTTTTTAAGTGGAGAGTTTTTGCATGGCATTAGCTAACAACGAGTCAAATGGGCAAGTAAAAATGGAGAAAATCGAATTGGTGACGAGTCAAGACTCTATCGGCGAGTCAGGCCGCGAGTCAGATTTTGACTCGCCTGTGGAAAATGCAAAAATTATGCTTGGTCAAGGCCAAATCCATGTATATAGGATGATCACACATGTGTGGAGCCTGTACCCATGTGTGAGATTAGTGTACTTGTCATATACCATAATCATATAGGTTGTACATATGATTTAATTCAAGTTCTAGTGGCTAAAAAGGCCAAAATCTAGTTTTCTAGTCATATGACACATGGCATCAATCTATTGATTGCATGAGCCACATCCTTAGGTTAGGTGTCATATGCCATGTGTAGAGGACTGCTCACATGTGTGGAATAAGCTAAAGTAGGTGAATTTTGACTTCTTGAAGGTTTCTAAGTATATCTCCATATAGCAGGAAAATGGACCAAACGTGCTCAAAATAGAAAGTTTGATTCCAGTTTCAATTTTGCATGATGATTTACTATATGACAAGGCATTCTCACACATGTCAGATCTGATGCATGATCAGTACCTCGAGCTCCAAGAAATGTATATATAGAGGCATATTTGGCCATAATCAACATGAAACATGAATCTTGATTTTGGAAGCAGTTTTGTGTCAATCTCTCCATTTGTCTTCATTTGTTTTGAATGTTTTGAGTTTCTATCATAGTGTACTTTGTTTTCAGGTTGGAGTCCGTACTCTGACAAGTTTTCACACATGTGAAACCAGCAAGTACATTTACCTTCATTAATGATTGTTCTTGTTAGATTTTCATGCCTATAATTGATCTAGATTGATCTAAATATTGTGTAAATTGATAGATCAATTGTATCTAACATACAATCCCTCTTGTGATCATTTAAGGATCCATTCTTGGTCCTATTTTGTAGATTTCCACATGGTATCAGAGCCAAGTACAAGAGGATTTATTGATATTGATGGGGTTGATCCAAAACTAAGCCCAAATTAGCAAGTTTTTGGAAACTAGCTTTTTTTTGTGTAGCGAGTTGGATTTGATAGGTATATTACAAAAATTTTGGACCAGAACTTGTTGTGGGCTATAGGAATACTTTTCACACGTGTGAGGCCGTACAAGTCCGATTTTGGTTGAGAAAATTCAAAGATTTGTATAATTGGACTCACACACCCAAATTGAGAGATTTTTAGCACAAAATCAAGCTTTCTCTATAGAGATTCTATTCCTACGATTTGTTCTTAGATTAGATCAGCCAAAAAATTAAATTTAAAGCTTGATTCAGGTGCATTGAATGAGTTTCTCTGATTTTTTGAGTGCATGTTGTTGAAGTTGAGAGAGATATTGCCAAAAATCATAGATTAAGGAGTGATTTTGCAAGATTGAGACTAGAATCTAAATTTCCATCATTCTAGATTGGTTCATGAGTGATAGGATTGTGTCTATAAGCTTTCAAATTGCTAGAAGGATTTAGGTTCAGATCTCTTAGAGAAACCATAAGAGTTTCTAGTGCTTTTCCACATTCAAAAATGGCATCAATGAGTGGTTTTTTGCTTGAAGCTAGTGAAAGGCTTACATCCACTAATTATGGTAATTGGATAGTTCGAATGAAGTCTTTGCTTGTACTCCATGAAATTTATGACATAGTATTCGAGATGGAAGTAGAACCTCAAGAAGGAGTTGAATTAGTAAAGTACAATTACATTGCATAAAAATGAATGTAACACAATACCATATCGTGCAGATTCCGATGTGGGCATCCGACGTACGCTCAAAAATTTCATAATCCGTTGCAATACGACACATTGACCAAAAACTCGAAGGTGATCAACCTTAGGCTTCTTCAAAAATAAGATTTCATATGGTGACTTTCCTCCAAGAGCTATATGTGGGAGCCTATTGCAAAGATAATTTGCACAATTAATGGCTTCTCCCCAAAAATCTTTGGGCAAAGATGCCTCAATTCTCATAGATTTTGCACATTCACATAGAGATCTATTCTTTCTCTCGGCCACTCCATTTTGAGATGGAGAGTAGGCACAAGAAAACTCTCTTTTAATGCCTTCAAGCTCACAAAAATCTTGAAATTTATTGGAGATATATTCACCACCTCCATCACTTCTAAGAGCTTTAACCTTGAATGAGAATTTCTTCTCTACATAAGCTTTGAAAATAAGGAAATGATCAAACACCATAGATTTTGAAGCAAGAAGATATATCCAAGTGAATCTTGTTTAATCATCAATGAAAGTAACAAAACAAGTGGCTCCTCCCTTGTTTGTAGTTGATGAGAAATGCACATCCGAGTGGATTAACTCCAAAGGATGCTTGCTTTTGATAGAAGATCTTGTAAATGGCTTTTGTGAGATTTAGCAATAGCACAAGCCTCACAAGACTTGATCTTCTTGGAGAATGACTTTGGCAAGCCAATAGCTTTGGATTCTTTGATCATAGAGAGCATGGATTTGTAGTTGGGATGTCCCAACCTCCTATGCCATAATTCCTCCATAGAGAGCTTGTTCACAAGAGCAACATTACAAGCATTCACATACTCATTTGGATCTAGTTTATAGATGCCACCAAATCTAGATCCTAATGCAAGTATCTCATCATTCTTCTTGATAGTGCAAGTATCAACATTGAATTTTACATCAAGGCCATTATCAAGCAATTGGCCAACACTAATAATATTCTTGGTAAGCTTAGGTACATAAAGAACTCTAGAGAGAGAAAGAACTTTAGAGGATGCAAGCTTCAAGGGAATGTTCCCTATGCCTTCAATAGGACATTCAAAATCATTTGCAGTGTATATTGATTTCTTGACTCCATCATAAGGTGCAATAGAAGAGAAAGAGTCCTTGGAGCTACACATATGTGAAGAGGCTCCACTATCAATATACCATAGGCCGTCCTTCTTGAAAGGAGTAGATGAGAAACTAGAGACCATAAGAGATCCCTCTCCATCACTTGCAATAGTGTCTTCCTTCTCATTGGTAATATTGGCTTGCTTGAGTTGATTCTTCTTTTTGAAGCAATTGGTGGCATAATGACCTTTCTTGCCACAATAAAAGCACTTGGATCTTCTTCTTCTTGAGCTTGGATGATGAAGCATTAGAGGAATCATCTTCCTCCTCATCTTTGTCTTTGGATTTGACTTTGTCCTTGCTTGAGGATTGTTGATGTTGGTTCTTGCTCCTCCCTTTGTGCTTATCTTTGGCAAAGAGAGCTTTGCCATCATTATGAGTGAGAGAAAGCTTGTCCATCCTCAAGAGCTTGTACTCTTGTCTTGATTCTTCTGAAATTAGCACACTTTGGAGAGCCTCCAAACTTGGTAGCTCCTCCTTAATGGCATAGGATTGGACAAGGTTATCAAATTCACTTCTCAAGCCATTGAGAATGACTTGAACTAGCTCATTTTGATTGATGGAATCACCAATGCAAGCAAGCTCTCTATGAATATCTTTTACTCTCAAAACATAACTGGATGCACTCTCATCACTCTTTTGGCTACTTTGAAAGATTTGATTCCTAAGAGTGAGAAGCCTAGAAGTATTCTTAGCCTCATAGATAGCCTTGAGACAATCCCAAGCTTCTTTGGCTGTTGTACAAGTACCTATCTCCCTCAATATCTCATTAGAGACATTCATCTTAATGTAGTGGAGAGCCATCCTAGCTCTCTTTTTGTATTTTTGAATCTCTTGAAGAACTTGTGGTTCTTCTTCAAGGCCAAGAACTATGTCCATCACGTCTTGAAGGATCAAGATGGACTCCATCCTCATTTTCCAAATTGAATAATTTGAAGTGGTCAATCTTTCACTTGGTTCCAACAAGGATGAACCCATTGAAGACATTTGAAGTGAAGAAAACTCAAATGATGAACAATAAATGTTGTTACACACTTTCAATAGGATCCAATAATTGAGTACTATCTCCTCCTATGAAAGATCTTGCAACAATTTGTGAATTGATTCTCACTAGCTACTCAAATCTCTCTAAAACAAGATCTATTTCACATCAAATGATGGAGTATAGGCAAAGTTAGGATCTAACACTCTTAGCACGTGTGAAATACACTGAGAAACCAAATTTGTTTCAAATACAATGATATTGCATGAAACAAAATGGCTAAGATCTCAAAACAGTGCCTAGATCACATATAGATGAGATTGGCAAGCATACAACTGTGATTTTGGATCAACCAATCAATCTCTTGACCAAACCAAATGTGTCCACCCAGGTCTAGGTGCCCTACCTAACCCTCTTCAAAAGCTTATAACTTTTGATTGGCTCAACCAAATGGAATGAAACTGATTGCAACAGAAACAAGACAAAAATAGCTTCAAAACAAGCTATCAAACAAGATAAATGGATCAAACATGAGAGAGAACTTCCAAACTGAAATTGGATGTTCCTCACATGTGTCTGAGCACCTGATTCCGTACAGTACCAGGTCAGACCCAATCCATGTCCTTTTGATCTCTTTTGATCCAAGATTGAACAAGATAGCTAGGAAAATGGGCCTTGACAACTTCTAGCTCAAGATTGATGAAAATTTTTTCACTTAGATGGATCGAAATGCATGGTAACCTTAGGTAGGCTCTGATACCATGTTGAATTTCACACGTGTGGACTGTCCACTACATGTACTTGTGATCTCCTAAGGTGTGTAGATGCACCAAGATCAAGACTAGATTGAGATTCAAGATCAATCTTGAATCCTATGGCAAAAACACACTACTACATGCATTCAATCACTTCCAACTCTCACTCACACGTGTGGGAAGTATTCAAAAAATAATCTAAGTAAAAACAAGTTGCTCTCCTTGGGTTGAGAGAGAAAATACATCATGAGCTCTCCGTAGAGAGAGAAAGCTAGAAATCCAATAACTCACAAAATCCATGAAATCACCAAATCAATTAGCTTCAAAATGAGGAGTACAATGATACTAGTAGGTCCACGAGATACCACTATGCTTAACTATGATTGGACCATATTTTGTCACCTCTTGATCCTATTGGATCATTGATCCATGCACCTCTTAATTCTATTGGACTATATTCAAGCACACTTCAATTTCCTATTGGACCTCACAAGGTTCCACCTCTAAATCCTATTGGACCTCTTGGAATTCATCAAACAAAAACTTTACACTTGTCTACACTCTAATTGGCAAGTGTTTAGTCTCTTACTCTATTTTGGCTCAATAGTGGCATTACAAGTGGAAATGCATAATTTGCCATCTATGCCAAATTTATTCCTATCAACATCCTACACCTAGATGCTTGATGTAAAAAACATAAGACCCCTATATCTAACATAGATAATCTTTTTCAATTCTTCACAATAGATTATTAGTATTATTTAGGATAGTAGATTTAGGATTATTAGATTTATAATTTGTGAGAGAGAAAGAGAGAGAAGAGGTGAAGTGTAGATGTATGGTTGAAGATATTGAAAGATTTTAGAGTCTTTTAAAAAAAAAAATTTAAGAGAGAGAGAGAGAGAGAGAGTGTGTGTGTGTGTGTGTGTGTGTGTGTTATAATAGAGTGTGATAGTGTTTATAATAGATTGTTAGAATTGTTTAAGATAGTGTTTAACATTTTGCATTGATGTAGAATTTAAGATTATAAATAAATACATAATCTGTGGTACTAATAGATTGTTAGATTTATATTTATTTTGGACTAAGAATGATAGATGAGAGAGAGAGAGTGTGTGTGTGTGTGTGTGCGTGTGTGTTTTTTGGTGAACATGTTAATCATTTTACATGGATTTAAGATTTAAGATTTGAGAGAGAGAGAGAGAGAGTGTGTGTGTGTGTGTGTGTGTGTGATTTGATTAAGATTTAGGGTAGTAGATGAATAGATTGTGTGTGTGTGTGTGTGTGTGTTCAACATTTTGCATTGATTCAAAATTTAAGATGTGAGAGAGAGAGAGAGAGAGAATGTGTGTGTGTACGTGTGTGTGTGTGTGTGTGTGTGTGTGTGTGTGTGTGTGTGTGTGTGTGTGTGTGTTTTGTATTATGCATTAGTTTAGGGTATTTAAGAGTGATAGTAATATTTGATAGAAAATTATAAATATTGTTTAATAGATTTTTAGAATTATTTAAGATAGAGTATGTGTGTTTAAGTGGATGTATATGTGTTTTGAAATTTGCATTAATCTATAATTCAGGTTAATAGACAAATAGATATAGATAGTGTTGGGTAGTAATAGATTGTTAAATTTATAATGTTTGTGTGTGAGAGAGAGAAAAAAAAAATGTGTGTGTGTGTTTAACATTTTGCATTGATTTAAAATTTAAGAATATAAATAAATACATAGTCTATGGTAGTAATAGATTGCTAGATTTATATTTATTTTGGACTAAGAATGATAGATGTGTGTGTGTGTGTGTGTGTGTGTGTGTGACAGAGAGAGAGTGTGTGTGTGTGTGTGTGAACATGTTTAGCATTTTACATTGATTTAAGATTTAAGATTTGAGAGAGAGAGAGAGAGAGGGAGGGGGGGTTTTGGGGGGGAGGAAGTGTGTATGTGTTGTGTTTTGCATTTTGAATTTAAGATGAGAGAGAGAGAGAGAGAGAGAGAGAGAGAGAGAGAGAGAGAGAGAGAGAGAGAGAGTGTGTGTATTTTGTATTATGCATTAGTTTAGGGTATTTAAGAGTGATAGATAAATAAATAGTGTTTGATAGAATTTATATTGGATTTTTAGAGAGAGAGAGTGTGTGTGTGTGTGTATGTGTGAGTGTGTTTTGATTAAGATTTATAGTAGTAGATGACTGGATAGTGTTTGATGGTAATTGTATGTTTGAATTTGCTTATAATAATGGTTCAATTGTGTAATATCGTGCTATTTTTTAATTGCTTGTGCATGTGACAAAAATATTCAAAAAAAAAGAGAGCAAGCGTTTAAAGAGCGAGCAATTGCACGTTTGCACTTAAGCTTCAAGTGAGTTTACCGGTGAGTTTGTGTTGTTTCAATTTGTTTTATTATTGGAATATGTTATCTAACATAGTAATAAATTAAATGTAATTCATAAGTTTCATTTTGTTCCAAGAAATATCGTATTTTATCGCATACATTAGCAATTAATTAATATGCAATGGTGAAATGTAGATAACTAAAATCTCCAATCCTTGGAAGGTGTGTAGCCCTTACTTTTCTCCTGTTAAAACTGAGGTTCTAATCTTTCCAACCTGCATGAAAAAACCTACACGCCGCAGGGAGGAAATATGTGATGACATTCTGAAATAGGACATAACCGCAAGGTTCGGGTATTATAACTATCACATTCAACTCTATCTATAAAAACATACATAAAAAGTATTGCGATGAATATAAAAAAAAGAATGATAGATAATCATAGATCATTCTCATCATTTACATCATTTTCGTCATCACACAAGTCTTGACACCCATCTGAATCCAGGTCTAGGTATAATCGTAAATTTCCAATTTTTCACGACATTGCGAACAAGTGAGACTCTAAAATTTCAATGTCATTAATATTCGCAATCCACTTATTTATGTATCAATCTTATAAGAATAGCTTAATTTTTTTTTAATTCTTTGGCAGATTATATTCCATCCAGATTGAATAGACCCAAGATGGTGGTATGTGATACAACTTAATGCAAGAAAACAACGCGTGTTTGAAGGAAAAGATATTGCTGAATTGGATACACACGACGAATTACCACTCAATTTTGTCGACGTTTTGAAAGAACCTGAACCACTCATCCAAACTCCAAATGATGTCGAAATGATGGGAGAAGAAGGTACAAATGAAAATGATGAGATTCCTACGATCGTACAAGACCAGATTGGGGGAATTTAGAAAGTGTCATAAGAGTCCATCGATATACATTTTGTTGAGTCGATTTGAAAAAACTTTGAGTTATCATTTCTAATCATGGTGTTGCTTCCACGATAGATGACCTTAAACCATTTTACGTCAAAAATAAAGTATTTGTCGTTAGTCTCGTAATTGACTTCATAAATATGTTGCAATGTGCCGACATAGTCTAGGTCGTCCGAAATGACATTAGGGTCTCTCGCACTAGAACGACTCTCTTGTTGAAAGTTGGTCATTATACCACAATCATATGTACGTCGCTTGTTGTCAACTCTCTCAACATGGTAATGGTGTCCATATGTCCACATGGCAGTGTATGATGTATACTAAAACAAAAACAGAAAAAACAAATGTGTGTAATTAGAAATACTATTCATATATTGAGTAGTACAAATCCAAAACTTCACAAAAACGATATTACACTGACCTTCCATCCACATCCGCGAACAAATTCTCATTCTAATTCGGTCACTTTTTCTCCATTTTCGGATGCTTTTAGCATCGTATCAAAAACTCATTCACGAGAGCATTTTGAAGGTAAAGGCTCCAAAGGTTCGTCGTTCTCCAACGCCCTTCTTCTTCTTCGATTGATATTTCTTCTTCATTTCAATGTTATGTTTTTTTCCTTTTTGGCTTCTTCATACCTTGAAATACACTTTTTCATTTGTCCACAATTATATAATATGAATGTTGTTATTTTCTCTTTTAATTGAGGTGAAAGTCTTTTTTGCACACCATTTTGTTGTGGTACTTCACGCTTATCATGTTCATCTTCTTCTTCACACAACATTTTTGGACTTGCAGGATGCAATTGTGAGATTATTTCGGTGATATAAAACAAAGAATCTTGTACAATTTTCTGCAATGCTACTTTTGGCCTTGCCTTTTGTCTCACAAAGCCCTTCAAAACTTTCATAAAGTGCTCAAGGTAGAACATCCATCTCGTGTGCACAGGTCCTGCAATTGATACTTCTTTGACAAATGCACTAGAAGATGAACACATATCCAAAAAGAAAGCTGGAAAATCACTCTCCAACAAACTACCATTTCAATCATTTGGATTTTCATGGAATCCAATTCACTATTTTTTATTTCTCAGTGAGGAAATCCACCTGCAAGATTGATAGTACATTAGATTGTTTAGCACATAAAAAAATTGAAATATCACATATTTATACAAGTGCTTAAAAAAATATACAAACCTAATCATCGATGACAAATTGTAAAGCGTATTTTGTATGTCATCGTTGAAGAGACCTCGAATAGAAAGTAGAAGTATGAATTGCAACATCTTATGCCAATCATATGATTCAATCCACTTAATTCACCATCTTTGGTAAATGACTTGCATAAAGAATGTGCATAGCCTGTTGGAGTTCTCATTTGTTTTATGACACGTTTAACATATGAGAGTTGCTATTTTGTAAGAATCCACGGCACGCTAGGTAGAATCTCATCTCCACCTTCGGTGTATTGAATCCAATAGGGTCTTTTCACATCGGCTGCTTGTAGATCTTTACGAGCTGTGGAGTTGTCTTTTATGCCAATGATGTGGTTCCATAAGGATTCACCGTCGTTTTTGAATATGTCCTTAGGATCCAATAGATGGTTTATCAATAAATTCCTCCAATAGGGTAATTTATGAAAAATAGACAACCGTTTCATACCATCAATGGATTCATTCTATGAAGAATTAACGTCGTGATGTTTAAGCCATTCACCATGCCATTCTGCTACTCCCATGCATGGGGGTGGTGGTGTAGGTAGAGGATTATCTCCTCGCCCTCCAAAAAATTGCCTATTCAACCTTTGAAAGGGATGATCAACTAGCAAGTATTTGCGATGATTTTTGTACACCACTTTTTTTAACATATTTGTGCTATGTCGACCCTCCAAAAGTGGTCCACAAATATAACATGCATTGTAACCCAATGTGAATAAATCTGCATAGTTCATAAACCAGTTTAAACATAAGCTTAGTTATATATAATCAAACGTTAAACCCTAAAACGGATTAGATTCATTATATCAATACCTAAAATTCGCTTAAACCAGGGTAGTCATGCATCGTCCACATTAGAATTCCATGAACAATAAAGTTCTGTTGTTGTAAAGGTCTCGAGATGTCGTAAGTGTGAATACCATTCCAAAGAATGCAGAATTCATCGACCAAAGGTGCAAGATACACATCCATGTTCTTGGCCTTGTACTTTTCTGGAATCAATAAAGCCAATAACAAGTGTCCCGTTTTAATACTCAACCATGGAGGTATGTTATAATTAACGAGCAAAACTGGCCATGTGGACCAAGTTGACGCTTGAATGCTAAAAAGATTTACGCCATCCATAGCAAGGCCAAATCTCAAATTACAAGGTTCGTTTCTAAACTCGGGCCATTGGTCTTCAATATGTTTCCATGCAGGTGAATCACTTGGTACTCACATCACATCATCCGTAGATCAATTTTTGACATGCCAATCCACTAGTTGTGCCAAAGATTTACATCGAAATAAACATTGCAATCGTGGGATAATTGAAAAATGTCGTAACACTTTTCGTGGCACTTTATCCCCTTGTACATCATCTCGAAAACGTGAAGCATTACACATTGGACATTGAAGCTTTTCTGAATGCTCACCTCAATATAGAACATGGTCTTCTGTACATGCATGTATTGTGTTGTAATCCATTCCAAGCACGGTGATCATCTTTCGTGCTTCTTTTTATGTTTTAGATATCACATTTTCTTTCGGAAGTATTCGATGCAACAATCTAAAAAAAGAGCAATGTGAGTTGTTAGAAAAGAAAAAAAAAAACTTAATGTAAATACGCTATAAAGTATAATAGTTGTGTTATGCGTTAAGTACCCGAATAAAGATGTCACGCTACGAGCACTCCAATTGTATGTTGCTTGAAGGTTTAGAATAAGAATTGACGTAGCTAGTCTCAAAATGGATGCTCCAGGATATAGAGGAGTGTCTACCTCCTTGCACTATAGAATCTCGTCTTCATCCATCTCAAATTGTTCGTGATCTCCATTTTCATTAGAAGATGCATGCATATCATCATTCTCATTTGTTTCAAAGTAAGATTCAAACATGTTGTGCATTGCTTCATCGTGTTGCACCTCATCATCATAATCATTAGAATCAAGTTGATTATTCTCTTTTTCAATTGTGTTTGCCTCTTCAATTTGTTTCATTCTTTGTTTTCTCATGTCTATCAAAAGTTGACGTTGATTGTAACTAAACACGGATGGATCAACTTTGTAGAATGGCATTCAATGTATTAGCTACACACATGAAACAAATTCCATAAGTGACATATATAGATTGACGAAGATTATAATAAAAAACAATCATATAATAACAAAATTTTTATGAACAAGAAAACACGCCTGTTTATTACTTACCCTGTTAACTTGAGTAGTGTCTTCATCGCTAGACTGATCTAAATGTAATTCATCTCGTTGTGATAAACTGCATATATGCACAAGTACAAAACACAAATAGCATAAAATTATTGTATGATTCTAATGTTTAAATTTTTAGATAGTACTATTCTTATACATTGTTGCTTATATGATTCTTTTGCATCTTGGTGCAGGCTCGAGCTCTACACGCATATCTCTCTTCTTTTGTTAACATAGGTATGAAAGTCCCACTCCAATATGCATTAAAATTCTGTAATCAATTTTCTTTTCTACTTCATTTCAATATATTAGGGTTTATTGTAATGTATTATGTGAGAGATTTCAACTAGTTTAGTCTAGTTTAGTCACATTTTGGTAAATTGTCAATAAGAGGCCAAAACTCATTTTAGACTTAGAGATAAACTTTTTGAAGTTATATTAGTTTAAAATACATTCAATAAACACTTTTTTAAAGTGTGAAAAAGTTGGTAGCCGAGTTTGAGAGAGAATCAAATTTGAACTTTGGGTACATTGAATCTAGACCCAAAAATAGTAGGGTTTACATCTTGGAGGGAAAGCCAAGTGGCCAAATAGGGTTTGAAAACTCTATAAAATGATGTAACTCGTGGAGAGACACATCTTCTCTCTTCTCTCTCTCATTTCATCATTATACATGGTTCTCTTTGGGTTCTACTACTCATTGGTGCACTATCTTGGTGTTATCTTGCAATCTTGTGTGTAGAATGCTCATTTATTGCTATTTTCAGTTCCACACGTGTGAAATACAGTAGGGTACTGTAATTGACAGACAAAAAATATATTTTATGTTTTGGTTCATGTTTGATCAATATCTCTTAGATTTTGCATCTCATTTTGTATGTAGATGCTGATTTTTCTACATTGGCAGGATTGTTGGTTTGCTCCTTTTTATAACCAAAGATCAGGGACAATGATCTGAAATCCTTCACATGGTATCATAGCTCTTGTGTTCTAGGTTATGAAAGGATCAGCCATCTTTAGCAAGGGTTTGGAGGAGCTACCAATGCTAGAGCATGCTAGATTGATTTTTATTCAAAAATCAGCATTTTTGCATGTGTAGAATTGATCTTTTGTAGGTCAAAACTCAATGTAGGGCTATATACTTGATCAATTCTGATTTCACACTTGGCTTACTAGATTTAGATGATTTTTGGTGCATTAGGAAGTTCTCATTGGAGTCTACAAGAAGATATATCAAGTTTCTAAAAATTGCATGTAGAATTTGAGATATTTAATTTTTTGTGATTTTGTCAAAACCCTAATTTTGATTGGATCTCTAGTTTGTGAGGTTACTATACTTCATTTGAGTGTGTTTCATTCCTAGAAAGTGGCAAGAATCATTAAATTGAGGATAGATCATAGGTTGATCAAGATCTCACTATTCTATGTGTCGATTTTCTAGTTAGAAGTGCTAAAAGAGATTTGAGAGGTTTCATATCTTTGTGATTTCTTCATGAGTTAATTTGTTGACATTCAACAGAGTGCTTTGTGCATTGGAACAGGTTGAAAGAGAAGGTCAGGTCACTTCAACATGGATACAAGTGGAGGCTTTATGTTGGAGAGCAATGATAGGCTTACCTCAATCAACTATTCTACTTGGAAGGAGAGGATGGAGTCCTTATTGGAGATGAATGAGTCGATGGAGATTGTTGCAGGTGTGGAGGAGAGACCTCAAGCACCTCAAGATCAAGTGAGGTATGACAAGAGAGCAAAGAAAGCTCTACACATGATAAAGATGAATGTTACCAATGAACTTCTCAAGGAAGTTGGTAAGTGCACATCATCTTTGGAGGCTTGGGAAGCTTTGAAGAAGCTTTATGAATCCAAGTCTACATTAAGAGTGCTTACTCTTAGGAGGCAAATCTTTCAAAGTTTGCAAAAGAAGGAAGAGAGTACTCATGCTTTTGTTTTGAGGGTTAAAGCATTCAATGATAAGTTAGCATGTATTGATGAAAGCATTAAGGAGGTAAAACTTGTTCAAGTTATACTTAATGGCTTGTTGGATGATCATGCTAATCTTGTTCAAAGTTTTGCTATTCAGAAGACTTTGCCAAGTATTGTGGATTTGCAAGAGATTTTGGTGAATGAGGAGTATAGGCTTCAATCAAGAAGAGGTGGATCTACATCAACATCTCATTATGAAGAGGAGGCTATGTTCATCAAAGGCAAGTTCAAGGGAAAAGGCAAAGGCAAGTGGTCTAAAGGGCAAGATCAAGGTAAGACTTCTTCTTTTGGCAAAAAAAAAAGATAAGTCTAAGTTGAAATGTTTTTATTGTGGAATCAAAGGGCATTTTGCAAATGAATGTTTGAAGAAGCAAAGAGATGAAGGTAGCAAGCAAATCAACTTTACTACTAAGGATGAGGATCTAGGTGGTTGTAATTCTTTTTTCATGTGTTCTTCAAATCCAATATCAAGTGAAGGTGACAAAGATTCATGGTGGATTGATAGTGGAGCTAGTTCACACATGACTAGTCACAAGGAGTTCTTTACTTCTTTGGTCACTTATGATGGAGCCAAGAAAGCAATTCACATGGCCAATGGTGGTGAGTGTGTGATTGAAGGTATTGGTTCAATTCCTATTTGTCTCTCTACTTACAAGAAAGCAAGGCTTGATGGTGTTCTTTACATTCCTTCACTTTCAAAGAATTTGCTAAGTGTTGGTCAAATGATAGAGAAATGATACATGGTAAAGTTTGGTGGTGATGCTTGTTTCACTAAAAAGGAAGAAATCTTGGTTGCTAGGGGCAATAGACAAGGTAGACTTTTTCTACTTGATGCTTTTGTTATGGCTAACAAAAAGAATGGAATGGAAAAGGAGATTGGTCTTAGCTTTCCAAAGTTCCCTTTTAGCATCAATAAGATTGGTGGATCTTATGCAAAGTCTAAAAAGCTTCATTATGCTAGATCTAGGTCAAGATCTAATATGCTTCTTGGAGATGTTCATCTTTGTGCTAACTTGGCTAGTCTTGAAGATAATGATGGTGTTTCAATGGTTCTTCATGGCAAGTTCAAACATGCAAAAGGTACGGAAAGAGCTAACTTCATCAATGGAGGTGAAGGTTCTTCCTTGGAAAAGGTTGTTGTTAATGATTTCTTTGATCATATGGAAAAAGATGTTGCTAGGTGCATGCATGAAGGAAGTGGTTCTTCTATATTATTTTGTGATGAGTCCAAGAAAGTCATTTTTCCAGCAAGTGGAGTCACATGTCTTCATAAAGAGAGTAGATCAAATGGTTCTATCAAGAGACTTGGTGAGGGAGATAGTCACAAGTCAAGAAGAAGAGAAGTATGTGAAGAGTTCAAAGTAGGGGGTACTTTGAATGATGTCATTGTGAATGATAGTGAGGGAGAATCATTATCAAATGAGCCATTACCTAAAACATTGAATAGAAGTTCTTGTTTGAAAAAAGAGAGTACTTCAATCATCCTTTATGTTGAAGGTACTAATCATTTTTTTCATGGCTTCTAATGTTTTTGAGGTTTCTACTTCTTATGATGCAATCATTAAGAGGGAGTCTTATGAAGGAAAGAGCAATGGGAGATTGGTTCTCGGGAAGATCCAAGGCATGGATCTCACATCTCTTCATCAACTCAAAGGATTCTATGATTATGAATTGATCACTCGTGATTGAGATGGCAAAAGGTTGGTTGGAGAAGACTACATGGAGTAAATCGAGAATCAATCTCTTCAAGGCAAGGGAGATTTCAGTGGTGAGCTTATTGAGGTTTGTTATGGACTCAAGAAGGCCGGATTTATCAGGTTTGATACTCATCTTCACCTACTCTACTTCATGTTGGATGAAAAGTTTGGAATCTATCTTTTGATTTATGATGGTGACATTGGTGACATTATTTTCACTAAGCTTTGTGGAAATTCAAGATCAAGCATTGATGAGATCTTGTTGGATATTGATCATGTGTTTGAGAGAGAGTATTTCCAGAGGTTCAGGTCTGAAGATATTCATATATTTGATATCTTTGATGATCAAGAGAAAGGTAAGCAAGTGGAAGCGACTCACTTTGCTTTACTCAGATGTTTTGGAGAATTGTCTTGTGTAGATAATGCTATGCAAGTAGATATTGGTTCTCATGGTTTTCATATTGGAAAAGCAAGTAATGGATTTGGAAAAAAAAATTTGTTCAATTACTTTGATGGTGAAGAGGAAGATTGAGAGGTTGGTCTCAAAGGGCTTTAACAACACAAAAGAAAAGGTGGCAATTTGGAGCTAGTCAAGAGCATCAAAGGAGGGTCATTTGGCAAAGATGTTTTGGATCTATTTGTGCAGATGTGTGAAGACTCAATTAAGGTCAAAAGAGAAGCAAAGAAGTGTTGTTCAAGTTTACTTTACTTGTTCTATCTCATGTTTGAGCTGTTTCATGTGGATGTGTGCAAATTGTCAAGATATGGACAAACTAGCTACATTGTCTTGCAATATCTTATTGTCGGAGTTGTACTAGAATTCTTGGCTGGTTTTGCTGATGGAAATGAAGCTATTGGAGGTTCATGTTATCACTCATCCATGATCAAGTTCTCAAGTGTTGAGTTACTTGATGCCAATGTTTGGAGATTGTCAATTTTTGGTGCATTCATGGTCATTTTCTTGTGTCAAGTAGATCTTGAAGATGGACTAGTGCAACCTACTTGGTTTATGGAGTCATGTGGTGCTGGATTTGCATCATTTATGTACTCACCTACTCATGAACTTCCAAGGTTTGATGGTTTCTTGTGGCAAGATGGAGATGGAGGCTTATTCATGGAGTTTTATGGTGGAGACATATCAAGAAAGGACAAAGTTGGAGGAGACAAGCGAGCAAATGGTCATCACTCACATTTATTGTTTGGTTGCTATAATTTTCCAGAGAGTTCAAAGTTTGAAATATGGAGGAATCATTTCATTCATATTCTATTTGGTTCTTCGTGTTCTAGTTATATCTTGATGTGTAAAATTGATGTAAGAAATAGTGAAGCATCCAATTTGGACACTATTCTCTATATCAATTATGAAAGATACTTTAGAACCTTAGAAAGGAGATATATACTTAGGATGGAGATCATTCTAAAGTTGGATCAAAGTTCTATTGTCAAAACTATGCTAAAACTAGTTGAAGAGGGAGTGTGAGAGATTTCAACTAGTTTATCTAGTTTAGTCATATTTTGGTAAATTGTCAATAAGAGGCCAAAACTCATTTTAGACTTAGAGATAAACTTTTTGAGGTTATATTAGGTTAAAATACATTCAATAAACACTTTTTGAGAGTGTGGGAAAGTTGGTAGTCGAGTTTGAGAGAGATTCAAATTTGAACTTTGGGTACACTGAATCTAGACCCAAAAATAGTAGGGTTTACATATTGGAGGGAAAGCCAAGTGGCCAAATAGGGTTTGAAAACTCTATAAAAGGATGTAACTCATGGAGAGACACATCTTCTCTCTTCTCTCTCATTTCATCATTATAGATGGTTCTCTTTGGGTTCTACTACTCATTGGTACACTATCTTGGTGTTATCTTGCAATCTTGTGTGTAGAATGCTCATTTATTGCTATTTTTTGTTCCACACGTGTGAAATACAGTAGGGTACTGTAATTGTATGGACAACAAACATATTTTATGTTTTGTTTCATGTTTGATCAATATCTCTTAGAGTTTGCATCTCATTTTGTATGTAGATGCTGATTTTTCTACATTGGCAAGATTGTTGGTTTGTTCTTTTTTGTAACCAAAGATCAGGGACATGGATTGGATTTTGAATGATCTGAAATCCTTCACATATTACATGTTTATGAATGTAGTAATCATGTCGGGGTTAGGCAGTGGTGAAAGCTTGGGAGACTTTGTAAAAAAATTATATGAATCATTAACTCCTGAGCAGAAAACACAACTGCAAAGTATGCTTATTAGCCAAGATGAGGGTGGTCCCTCACAAGCGGCCGCGGCTCCCGCCCCCACCGAAGAGTCATCCACAAATCCTTATTATGACGTGGATCCTCAAGAAAATACAATTGCCAATAGAAAAGGGAAGGTGGTTTTGGACCGACTCTATTCTTTATGTCAACGCCATTTTGGCGACAGATTATTCAGTAAATGGTCCGAACAACCTGCCGCTAATAAACGACAGGTTATTGGTACCTTTCTTTCTGTGTTACTATGTAGCATGACCTGTGTTTCTATTCAAAGCAAATTCTAAGCTGGTATCAGAGCCGTACAGGAAGTGTACATAGTACAGTGTCACCGTTGAAGAGAGCTTCGGGAGAAGAACAGTCTTCTGAGAGTTCGGGGTTTACGGCAGGTTGACGGAAAGAGAAACATTGGTGCATGGTTTTTAGTTTGTAGAGGCTTGCCAAGCTCAGCAGAGGGCTTATTAGCCTATGCATAGCATCAGACAGAGAAAAAATTGGTGAAAAATTGACAATTTTAAAGCTAGTTGAAAATTGAAACCGATTTGGGGTTACGGTTTTCTACACATAACTAGTGATTTCTTCGCTGTTTGTGCACCATTTTGGATGCTGTAAGGACAAGAAGGAAGCTTATTATACTGTCGACCAGCCATGGAGAGATTCTGAGGTTTATGTCAGAGATTTGTCTGTAGACAAATAACCTAGCAGATTTGCGGTAAAAGGTAAAAAAAGCCACTTTGTCAAGTTGAGCTAAAATCACCGTTTCTCCACAGAATTCCACGTTTGAACACTCTGCGGACTTGGAATCAGTAGGGCAACCCTACTCTAGGCCTCAGATCATGCTCAAATCGATCCAAAAACGAGTTTGCCATCAGGCAAAAGTCAGTTTGGAGAGGTGCAATCGTAGAAAAGGATGAGGGCTGTCACGCGCGGCCAGTCAGGCCAGACCAGTAGCGTCTTGGAGTGGACTATGATTGGAAGAGCTTCTATCAGTGCACAAAAGCGCTCAGGACCGTCGAATTGAGGAGATCATGAATCCATGGTGGGGATTGTGTACAAGAAGGGCCGCTGGATTGAAAGAACCATTGGATGAAAGTTAAATTGGGCCCTGAAGAACTGAAGTGCAATTCACATTGCAACTTCATTAAAAAATTTCAAAGTGAAAGTTGAGCTGAGTCTCAAATTCATGAAAGGTGAAGTTTCTTCACTTTGAAGAAACAGTTCAAAAACTAGAAAAGGATGTATCATCCTCTCCACCATCTTTGTCTCGATCTTTGTCTTTGTCTTTGTTGGATGCTTGAGAGAACCAGTTCTTACTCCTTCCTTTCTGCTTGCCTTTGACAAAGAGGGCTTTGTTACTTCCACCATGCTCGAGTTTGTTCATCCTAGAGAGTTTATAGCTTTGCCTAGATTTTTTCAGAAATAAGAATTCCTTGGAGAGTTTCTAGATTAGGCAACTCCTCTTTAATAGCAAAAGACTGAACAAGATTATCATAGTTATCTCTCAAGCCATTCAATATGACTTGAACTAGCTCATCTTGGTTAATAGCAACACCAACACAGGAAAGCTCTCTATGTAGATCTTTAACACTCAGAACATAGTTAGATGCACCTCTTCACTTCTTTGGAAACTTTAGAGAATCTAGTTCATAAGAGTGAGTATTCTAGAAGTATTCTTTGCTTCATAGATGGTCTGTAGTGCATCTTAAGCTTCTTTGGCTGTAGTGCAAGGTCCTATCTCTCTCAAAATTTCATTAGATACATTCATAATAATGAAATGTAGAGCCATTCTAGCTTTTTTCTTGTACTTAAAAATTTCAGCCTGTGCTTGAGGCTCCTCCTCAACACCAAGCACAATATCCATAACATCCTGGAGTATCAAAATAGACTCCATTCTGAACTTCCAAATTGAGTAATTAGAACTGGCTTCTAGAAGATATCCTCCCTGAGATGCCATTTTAATGAAGACTTCTTAGTTATTGGACTGAGATATGTTTGAGCTTGTTCCAATTAGACTTAAAGTTGTTGCTCTCTTTCACTATAGGTATTTTCAAGGATGTACTACCTTCCTATGTGAAACACTTGCAACTGTATTTGAGATGACTCTCAAATATTTCACAAAACAAGTTAACTAGATCAGACACACAAAGTTGATTGAGACACTTTGGCTAGTTTGAATCCTACTTTTGGCACGTGTGAAACGTTTCAAAAGAAAACACAATTGACTCTTAGAAGGCTCAAAAGTGTTCAGTAGTTTAAACTCATTTCTTGTGTAGGATGTTCAAAACAATGGATTCAGAACAAAGCAAAATTGAATCAAATCAAAATGTTGTCACTCAGATTTTGGCCCTATCCCTATCCTCTTTAAGAGCTTATAGCTCTTGCTAAATACATCAAATTGATTTGGTTTTAGTTTCTATAAAAAGTACAAATCATAAGCTTTCCATTAAGCTATAACACTGCTATCTTTGGATCTATTAGCAAGGAGAACAAAGGGATTGAAAATCTTTGATTTTCACACGTGCGAAATTCCAGAATTCCATACTACCACTTTTCAGGTCTGAAAATTCAGTTTCAATCCGATTTGATCCCAATACACTTTAGAGAAAGGTGAGAAAAAAATGCAAAACTACTTTTTTTACTTGATTTAGCTCTCAGTTTCTTGTACAATCAGAGATTTTGCAAAGCTTAATTTGGCTCTGATACCATGACAAAATTTTCAGAATTCACACGTGTGGAGAATGTCCACAAGTATGATTGATCTTGATTAAGCTTTGTGATTAGCACAGTAAGCTGATTCTAGATTGTTTAGCAAGATCTAGTTTAGAAGAAATGACTCTCAAGAGATCTATTTATACTGCTAATGATCATGAGTGCCCAATAGAAGGAATTGGCAACATTCCATTGAAACTTGCACTTTCTAATGCTCTTTTTATTCCAAAACTCACAAAGAACTTAATTAGTGTGAGAAAGTTGCTTGATATTGGTTGTGATGTAAAGTTCAACTCCAGTACTTGTTTTATCATAGAGAATGATGAGATCCTTGCTGATGGATCTAGATCTGGTGGAATTTTTAAGTTGAATTCTTATGAGAATGCAAACCTTTGTGAAGTTGCTTTGTTATCTAAGGAGGAGTTGTGGCAAAGAAAGTTGGGTCATCCTAACTTTAAATCTATGTCTTCTATGGTTGATAAGGTGAAGGCTATTGGTCTTCCAAAATCTCTTTCTAAAGATTTCAAGCCTTGTGAGGCTTGTGCCATTGCAAAGTCACAAAGAAAGCCATATCAAAAGTCTTTTCTAAAGACTACTCATCCTTTGGATCTTATACACTCAAATGTACATTTTTCATCTTCTAAAAGTATTGGTGGTGCAACATGTTTTGTCACCTTTATTGATGAATTTACTAGATATACTTGGTTGTATCTACTTTCTTCAAAGGCTATGATTTTTTATCACTTCCTAATCTTCAAAGCTTATGTTGAGAAAAAGTTTTCTTTTAAAGTTAAAGCTTTAATATGTGATGGAGGAGGTGAATACATCTCCAACAAGTTTCATGAATACTGTGGAGGTGAAGGAATAAAGAGAGAGTTTTCTTGTGCTTATTCTCCATCTCAAAATGGAGTAGCTGAGAGGAAAAATAGATCTTTATGTGAATGTGCTAAAGCAATTCGGGTAGCAGCTTCTTTGCCTATTGATTATTGGGGTGAAGCTATAAATTGTGCAAACTATTTGTGCAATAGATTACCTCACAATGCACTTGCTGGAAAATCACCTTTTGAAGTCTTGTTTAGGAAGAAACCTAAGGTAGATCACCTTAGAGTTTTTGCTTGTGCTTGCTTTGTTAATGTGCCCTTGGAAACAAGGAAAACAGATGATCCTAATTCTATTAAAGGGATCATGGTTGGATATGCATCCAACAAGAAAGCTTACAGAATATATGTTCCCTCTACCTCAACTACAATTGAGAGTAGGGATGTTATATTCCATGAAGATCAAAAATACATTCTTTAGGAGGCCGAGTTCAAAGATTCTCACAAAGATACTCCAATCATCACCCTTGAAGATTATCATGGAGAGATGGGGCCGAGAATTGAGGAGGAGTCACTTTGAATCTTTTCACCAAGGAGATCTCAAAGAGAAAGATCCGAGCCTAGAAGGCTTACCTATGAAGATAGAGGCAAGCAAGTGGAAATCAACTCCACTAATTATGCTTAATTTATTTCTCATGAGGAGCCGAAGGATGTACATGATGCACTCAACTCGAAGGAATGGTACCTTGCCATGAAGGAGGAATATGAAGCTTTGATGGCCAATAAGACATGGGAGCTTGTGGATCCTCCATCCAACAAGCACATCATTGATTGCAAGTGGGTTTTTTGAGTCAAGTATATTCAAGATGGCACAATCAACAAGTACAAGGCTAGGCTTTGTGCTAAAGGTTTTGCTCAAGTTTATGGACTTGATTATGAAGGACCTTTGCCCTAGTTGCAAAGATGGTATCAATTAGAATCATAATTTCTCTTGCTTGTTTTTTCAATTGGCAAGTTCTTCAACTAGGTGTCTCTAATGCATTTCTAAATGGGTATCAACCTATTGGGTTCATCCATGATAAAGAAGAAGTTTGCTTGCTTTTCAAAAGTTTATATGGATTGAAGCAAGCTCCAAGGTCATGGTATTCTTGACTTAACACCTTTCTTGAGTCACTAGAATTTAATCTTAGTAACTATGATCCTTCCTTATATGTCAAGTTTTTTGATAAAGATATTGTCATTCTTCTTATTTATGTTGATGATATCATTCTAACATGTAGTAGTATCAAGTTAGTTGAGAAAACCAAGATTGCACTTGGAAAAGAGTTCAAGATGCAAGATCTTGAAAAACTTCACTATATTCTAGGATTAGAGATTGACTTTCTTAAAGATAAAGCTTTTGTATGTCAATCCAAGTATGCTCTTTCAATGTTAAAGAAGTTCAATATGTTGAATTGTAAGAGTATAGAAACACCTATGGAGCAAAATGTAAAGGATTCTAACAAAGGTGATGAAAGATCCTTTGTGGGCATCACACTTTTTAGAAGTCTTATAGGCTCCTTAATTTGGCTCACAATAACTAGACCTAACATAAACTTTAGTGTTCATAAGTTGAGCGAGGCTATGCAAAATCCTACTATCTATCATTGGAAAATGGCCAAGATGTGAAAAATTGAAAAAGATTATCTATGTTAGATATAGGGGTCTTATGTTTTTTACATCAAGCATCTAGGTGTAGGATGTTGATAGGAATAAATTTGGCATAGATGGCAAATTATGCATTTCCACTTGTAATGCCACTATTGAGCCAAAATAGAGTAAGAGGCTAAACACTTGCCAATTAGAGTGTAGACAAGTGTAAAGTTTTTGTTTGATGAATTCCAAGAGGTCCAATAGGATCTAGAGGTGGAACCTTGTGAGGTCCAATAGGAAATTGAGGTGTGCTTGAATATAGTCCAATAGAACTAAGAGGTGCATGGATCAATGATCCAATAGGATCAAGAGGTGACAAAATATGGTCCAATCATAGTTAAGCATAGTGGTAGCTCGTGGACCTACTAGTATCATTGTACTCCTCATTTTGAAAGCAATTGATTTGGTGATTTCATGGATTTTGTGAGTTATTGGATTTCTAGCTTTCTCTCTATACCCGAGAGCTCATGATGCATTTTCTCTCTCTACCCGAGGAGAGCAGCTTGTTTTTACTTAGATTATTTTTTGAATACTTCCCACACGTGTGAGTGAGAGTTGGAAGTGATTGAATGCATGTAGTAGTGTGTTTTTGCCATAGGATTCAAGATTGATCTTGAATCTCAATCTAGTCTTGATCTTGGTGCATCTACACACCTTAGGAGATCACAAGTACATGTAGTGGACAGTCCACACGTGTGAAATTCAACACAAGAGAGTGCTTAGATATATATCTTCAACTTTTGATTTTGGTTTATTGTATAAAAGTGAAGATCTTTCTATTATTGGTTATTTTGACTCAGATTTTGCAAGTGATAGAGCAGATCGAAAATCTACAAGTGCTTATGTCATATATCTTGGAGGAAACTTGATATCTTGGCTTTCCAAAAAGCAAGATATTGTATCACTCTCATCATGTGAAGCTGAGTACAAGGCACTCACTACAACAACAAAGGAAGTGCTTTGGATTAAGAGGTTACTAGTGGAACTAAAGATAATCTTGGAAGAGGATCTACCTATGATCATGTGTGACAACATTTCAGCCCAAGCCCTTGCCAACAATCCGATATTCCATGCAAGGAGCAAGCATATCGAAGTTGCACATCACTTCGTGAGAGAGAAGCTCATTGGAGGGGAAATCAATTTGGAGCACATCGACACATCATCTTGCATTGCTGATATGCTCACCAAACCTTTGAGCAAAAGTTCCTTCATCAAGCATAGAGCCAATCTTGGAGTTATACCAAGATCCATGCTCAAATCAATATAGATTATTTTTAGGAGAAGTGTTAAAATTGGGAAAACAAATTATATTGATTTTTTGGCTTGCTACAAATGTTGTACCATGCAAGTATGTAGCTCATAAATGCAAAATGCCAAGTTTGGCCTATATAGAACTAGAGCTACGTGGTTATGTAATGTCTAGTTTGAAGAATACAACTTGCATATAGTTTGTAGACATAGAATTGGCAAATTCATGCTTGTAGAAACTCGTGGCAATTCACATGCATTAATTGTAAGTGATCAATAGTGACATGCAAGGCATGCACAAAGTGTAATGGATGTTGAATTTCACACGTGTGGATTGTCCACTACATGTACTTGTGATCTCCTAAGGTGTGTAGATGCACCAAGATCGAGACTATATTGAGATTCAAGATCTATCTTTGATTCTATGGCAAAAACACACTACTACATGCATTCAATCACTTCCAACTCACACTCACACGTGTGGGAAGTGTTCCAAAAGTATTCTAAGTAAAAACAACCTGCTCTCCTCGGGTAGAGAGAGAAAAACCATCATGAGCTCTCGGTTAGAGAGAGAAAGCTAGAAATTCAATGACACTCAAAATCCACTCAATCTCAAAATCAATTAGATCCAAATGAGGAGTACAATGATACTGGTAGATTCATGAGCTACCACTATGCTTAACTATGATTGGATCACACTTTGCCACCTCTTAATCCTATTGGACCATTGATCCATGCACCTCTAAATTCTATTGGACTATATTCAAGCACACCTCAAATTCCTATTGGACCACACATGGTTCCACCTCTAAATCCTATTGGACCTCTTAAACTTCATCAAACAAAAGCATTACACTTGTCTACACTCTAATTGGCACAAGTTTGGCCTCCTACTCTATTTTGGCTCAGTACTTTGTTAATTAGAACTAGTACACTTGTAAAAAGCTGGTAGAATTTCATGCATGGCAAGTGAAAATGTCACATAGACTCTAGGTGTCACTTTGGTAGTCATTTTGGAATGGATGGATGTGGTTCTACCTCGAGCTACCTCAAACTCCATAAATATGTGTAGCTCTCCTCACAATCAATGATGAAGAACCAAAGTTTTGTATCTACCTCATGTCATTTTGGATCTAAACTATTTTGCTTGTTATCTCTCTAGCTTTCTCTCTCTAACTCGTGTTGAAGCTAATGCTAATACTCCAAAATCTTTTACTTTTGCTCATTCTTTGATTCATTGCTATCATATTCTGATGCTTAGTATGCTAGATTGTGATTAAGTCATTTCTTCTGAACTAGATCTTGCTAAACAATCTAGAATCAGCTTACTGTGCTAATCACAAAGCTTAGAGAGAGAGAGAGAGATGTGTGGTGCAATGCCATCCTTTGCGATGTAAGAGAGAAAGAGATACCCATAGGCAGAGAGAGAGAGAGAGAGAGAGAGAGAGAGAGAGAGAGAGAGAGAGAGAGAGAGAGAGAGAGAGAGAGAGAGAGAGAGAGAGAGAGAGAGAGAGAGAGAGAGAGAGAGAGAGAGAGAGAGAGAGAGCTTTGTGACATGGCGTAAATGCGGTCCTTAGCAGTGAGAGAGAGAGAGAGAGAGAGAGAGAGAGAGAGAGAGAGAGAGAGAGAGAACCATTGAGAGCACTCACGGTTCTCATGGTGAGTGAGAGAGAGAGAGAGGGAGAGAGAGAGAGAGAGAGAGAGAGAGAGAGAGAGAGAGAGAGAGAGAGAGAGAGAGAGAGAGAGAGAGAGAGAGAGAGAGAGAGAGAGAGAGAGAGAGAGAGAGAGAGAGAGAGAGAGAGAGAGAGAGAGATGACATGAGTGCTTATGGGTTTTATATTGGACACCTTATTACCTGCACAATCCCCATCTAGAAATCAAATCAAACAAATGTTGTCTCCTTTATGCAACATTTCAAATTTGAGGGTGCTAGAAATGTATGCTAGCACACATTTTTCTAATTTCCATGAGGACCTTTCATCATCTCTATTTGGATCTCTTACATGGTGCTCCATTGGAGTTTCTACTTTCTTGCATAGATCCATGTTAAACCTTTTGAGGAATGAAGTAGAATACTTAGATTGACAATACCGCTACGACTTGTTGTCCTAACTACCTCAATGTCCAGAGGATAATTAAGTGGGCCAAAATCTTCCATCTTGAACCCTCTACACAATGCCAACTTGGTTTCATCAATAATTTCATCACTATCTCCAGTAAAGATTATGTCATCTACAGATACAAGTATAATTACTTTTCCATTGGTTAATTTGAAGTAGAGTGATGAATCTTAATGACCCAAAATCAAAGAAGGAAAGTGTGGAGTTGAGAATTCCATGGTCTTGGATCTTGTTTCAAACCTTATAACAAGCTCTTTTTAAGTAGATAAACCTTTTTTTCATGGCCTTGTTTGATGAAGCTCTTGAGTTGATGAATGTAGATCTCCTCATCAATGTCTCCATTCAAAAACGAATCACCCACATCCATTTGAACAAGTGATTAATTGAAACTTGAAGCCAAGGCAATCATGATTCTAATTGTAATAATCTTAGTAATGGGTGCAAAAGTTTCTTCATTATGTATCCCATTAATTTGAGCATATTCCTTTGCACATGGCCTAGCCTTAAGCTTATTAATGGATCCATCTTGGTTGTACGTATTTAGTTATAAACACCCATTTACAACCATTTCTTTTGTATCACATGGAAATATGTTGAAAGAGCATGAGGGAGATTACCAACTTCAACTTGCCTCCCCTTACAAACATAAGTGAACCTTGGTGGCTCCATTATGCCGCATGAATATCTCCTTGGATTCTTCAAGCCTTGAGATTTCTGTTCATCTCAGCTTCAGTCCGCCAATGACTTGAATATGGTGTTGATTCAAAGGTGCTTCATCAAGATTGCATGAATTCCTTTCATGGAATGTCACATTTCTACTAATAACAATTGTTTTAGTAGATGAAATGTAGATCATACAAGCTTTGCTTGAAAGGTAACATAGTACCATAATTCGTTCCAAAGAGTTAAGATCTTCTTTTGTTCTAACACCAATGGTACATGTACAAAACTAGTGGATCCAAAGATTTTCAAGTGACTAACATTTTATTTTTCCTTTAAAAAAACAATTTAAATGGAGTTTACTTCCAATGGAAACACTAGACAATCTACATAAATAGTTAGCACAAAAGATTGCTTCACTCCAAAATGAAAGTGTAGAGTTCTTTCTCTTAGCCACACCATTTTGTTGAGTTGTGTAAGGACGTGATCTCCTTCTTGATGCCATTTTGCTCACAAAACACTTTGAAGTTCTTGGAAATGTGCTCTGAACCTCCAGCTAAATTTATCATTTTGATCTTGGTGTCAAACGGATTCTCTAAAAGTGCTTTGAACATAAAAAAAATGTGTCAAACACAATTGATTTTGAGGGAAAAAGATAGATCCAAGTGTATATACGATAGTCATCTATAGAACAGACAAATATAGTAGCACCTCATTGCTTCTAGTACTCAAATCATCACCAGTGCTATCATTCTACATGTCTTGACCTCTATGTTGTAATTCTTAAAATGAGTGTTTTTTGCTTTTCATTTTTTCAAATCTGACTTAGAATGACACACAATATCGAAGAGTTTTGTTTTCACATATAAGGCAAAAAAATAGCAAGATAAAACTCAATGGCACACAATTGATTACCAATCACAAGCCCCAACTTCAAAACTTTCATGGCCCCACATGAGAGTGTTGTATTGTGAGTGGCAAACATACGATATCACTTGTGTGTTGTGTGTGTGTTGTGTGTTGTGTGTGTTGGTATGCAAAAAGATATAAGAAGATTATTTAGTGAAGATGAGTTGGAGCCCAACATAGTATTGACTTTTGCAATTGCCATTTCTAAAGACCAAGGCCCAAGGGAGCAAGCTACAAGGTTTTTATCATGAGCTAAACCTCACACACATTGGAGTTGAAATCAATAGGATGATTAATATGTCGTGATAACCTTTGCCTTGTGCAAGCCTTAAAAAATCAAAAAACAAGAAATTGCAATTCAAAAGAATCAAAAGATTAAGAAAATTATTTGAATGTCAAACTCACCTAATAATAACACCTTAGTTTTTAGTAAATCAAGACAATATCTTAAAATCTTAGACACCAAAATCCCTTGGGTGGGCATCCAGTGCAAGGCATTTTGTGAGAAAGGAAGAAGCAAGAGCGCATGGGTGCAATGATCAATTGCTCCAAGAAAAAAACAAAAAGAAAAAAAATGTTATTGATTCTTCTTGGGAAAGGCGTGCCCAGAAACATAGGTAGATCTTTAGCTCTCCACTTCTTTGGTCTTTTCCAACCAACCAAAGTAGGCCTCCCCTCATTTTAAGAATAATTAAAAAAAAAAAAAGCTTTCCTTGATTTCATTTGTTTGTTCTTATAAATCTGTCTTTGACCTTTCCATCGTTAGTAGAGGCTTTTATGCTCGCTATCGTTGGATGATCACCACCATTGAGATTTTACCACGTGTTTTGAGCTATTTGTTAAGAAGGCCCCACGTGGCAGTATAGACTCGTGGCCGACATCCACTGGGGCGCGCGTAAGCGGAGGGTGCCGTTGAGAGCCATCAGAAGTACTGAACAAAAACAGGTATATATAGCCCAAGTATTTGCAAAGAAAAACTCGTCTTTTTTTGTTTTCTGTGTAGTTTCTGAGGAAGAAGAGGTTGATCAGAGAGAGGATCTGACACAGAGATGGTGAATTTTGTGAGTGGAAGCAATGGATTGGATTGGGATCAGCAGCAGCAGCAGCAGCAGATGCAGATGCAGGCATGGGGGCTCCCAGAGCAGCTTCGGTTTGTGTTCATGTTCATGCTGTGGATGGCAGCCACTGTAGCACGCGCTTTGTTGGTGCTTTTGCCCCCGCAGATCCACTCTGCCGGTCTCACCAACATGCTTGAGAGCTTCCGCACTAACAATCCCTTCCTGACAGAGGACGATGCACCGGCGGCGGCATGGATCGGACCGGGTGCTGCCTCCACAAAAGCTCTCATGGGCGGTAGCTCCACAAAGCATGCAGTGGCTAGCGCTTCTTCTTCCTCCAAAGGAAGTGCCATGGGCCGTGCTCTATCTCAGGTGTGTAACTTTACTTTTTAAATTTTCTCTTATATAATGGAGCCGTAGTAGTAGTAATTTGATTATTTTGGCAACTTTCGTCAATTAGACCTCATCGTGTTGGTGATGACATTAGCGAGCTCGTTTCCATCATGGTAAGATGCTAAGCATTCACTGGAAAATTGCAAATCATGTGGATCAATTTTGCCTCGTAAAATGATTTCATTGACACCAAAATTCTTTTATAGATTGCGACTATACCCAATAACTTCGGTAGTAGCAGAGGGTTGATTGGCGTACTCGGATAAACCCTGTAGGTTCAACAGTATTTTTTATAGCTTTTTGATTTTTTATTTGTTTTTGTGCTCTCAATAAAAGGTGATACACCCTATATCAACACGAGAAAGAAAACCCTGCTCTTCAAATGTTGAAATTTTTGTTGGGGAAAGACACGTTTCAATGGAATCAAGATTGACTGTGAGAAATAGTAAAACATGGCAATTCTGGGGAACTTATTGAGAAGAATTGCCTAGTGACCAGGTAAAACAGCTGTAAATTTATTGCAAGGCACCAAGGCACAGCCATAAATGAACAGTGTTGAACCTCGTCGGAAGCTCGCTAGGTTATCCTTTCGGAAGCGTTAAAGGATCATGAGACAGACATACCATTTTTTACTGCTTAAATTTTTATATGGGTCACATTCTTTGACCTCATTTGGGATGTAGTCTCCTTTTGTAACTTCTTAATGGACTTTTCATGTGCCATCAATCCTTTTATGAATTCTCATGTGCATTTTTTAGGACATTATTGACCTCAGGGCAATATGGCTGTAAAGCTCATGTGCTTCACAGGCAAAATGCCCTTGTTGGAACCTCTGAATGGATCGTAATTCTGATTCCTATTCTGCCTAGATAGAGTCGAACTCCTAGCCATAGCTACTGCTGCACACTAAGGTCTATCCTCTTCCAAGCTATAGATTGACACTGCAGATCTGATTTAAGTTTATGAACAGTAGATAATGTTTAATTACAGCGGAAATATATCTACTGTAAGCAAGCATCAAAAATCATTCACAGATTACACACCATATACAAAATGTTGCAACTCTGTTTTCAGAAATAAGTTTACAACATTTTTCAAGCGGTCTGTTTCCTAGATCAGCGCGTCGTTGCATGAGAAGGATTCCCTCTTATGAGGAACTAGCTACTACTACTTCTATATCTGTTTGTGTGAAAGTGTGATTGCTGCTGCATGACTAACACTGACGCATCAAAACAACCAACTCATCTCTCTCGTTCATCCTGTTTATATAGGAATAGAGAAAAGGGGGTTTTGCTAATCATTTGATTACAAGAAACTGGTTAAGCTCGTTCTAATTGGCTCAGTCTGAACATTGCATAAGCAATGTTTGGCCGCGTATTGTCTGCCAAGTACATCAAAGAACCAATAGACCTTCTGTAAGGCTTATGCTGCATTGCTTCCCTTTCTGCAGCGTCTCTGGGACAGTCTTCATTTGTTAGTACTATACCATGAATCATTGGAGTATTTACTCCCTTGCAATCAACCATTTGAAATTATTAATGATTTTCTGAATGTATCTGGATTGGTGTAGATACAATCTACCACCTTCAAGATCTCTGTCAATCTGCAAGTCCAGGTAGCATTTTGCTTCTCGTCGAAATATTTGTTGGAAGATCAATCCACACTCTAGAGAGAACTATCAAACAGGGCGGATAGCTCAGTGGTAGAGCATCCCATCCGGTATGAGGGAGGTCCTGGGTTCGAATCCTAGTCTGTCCATCCTTATTATGATGTATGGATTTCTAACATGGTATCAGAGCCAAGTTAGACCATGGTGTCAAAGCCATGGTTAGGTGGCCCCAAGTTGTGGGGCAGGTGACAGCTAGGACCCCAACCAAGTGTGGCTTTAGGGGGGGTGTTGGAATATCAATCCACACTCTAGAGAGAACTATCAAACAGGGCAGATAGCTCAGTGGTAGAGCATCCCATCCGGTATGAGGGAGGTCCTGGGTTCGAATCCTAGTCTGTCCATCCATATTATGATTTATGGATTTCTAACATGTGGGTCCTTAGAGGTCTAATTTGGTTTAGGGGCCCTAGCTTGACTTTTGGGGGTGCCCTACAGTCAGTAAGTAGGTAGAGTACATATTGGCTTATTGTGTCACATTTTTCAGTTTGGCTAAGCATTGCTCTCCATTGCTCTTGTTGTTGTTTTCTCTCTCTCTCTCTCTTAATGTTGGGCACCCAAGCCTCTTCTCTCTTGTTTCTTGTGGAGATTGATTGATAACTAGATCTTGGTGACTTGACTCTTGCTTTCCTACATGGTATCAGAGCCAAGTTAGACCTAACAGTTCATGGTGTCAAAGCCATGGTTAGGTGGCCCAAGTTGTGAGGCAGGTGACAGCTAAGCTCAGTGGTAGAGCATCCACCGCTACCTACTGCCTCCCTCCTATCTCTCCGCCTCCCTCCACGTCCATTCTTCCTCCCTCTTCCGCCTCCCTCCCTATTCCGCCTCCCACCTCCTTTCTCTCTCTTCCGCCTCCCTCTCCTCTGCTGCGCCCCTGCTCTCCTGCCATCTCTCCTCCTCCACCGATCTCTCTCCTCCTCTCCTACCATCCTCCTCCACCGATCTCTCTCCTCGTCTCCTGCCATCTCTCCTCCTCCACCGATAGCGGGCGTGAGCAGATAATTACGTCCGGTAGCGGGCGTGAGCAGGCCCACTACCGCATACCGGGTAGTCGTACCTACCTCGCCGCCTCCGCGGCTCGGTAGGTACTGACTACCTGCTATACGCGGTAGCGGGCCTGCCCACGCCCGCTACCTAGTCCATAACAATTCACCTCTCAATGGCCAGTACATACTACATGATCTCCTGAAGAATCGAAGTTCTTCGTAGTTTATATTTCTCTTGTAAGATTAATGATAAAATACTGAGGGAACCTTCAACAAAAACTTTGAGTACAAAGGGTTCTGTTTTTGAATGTTCTATTTGCATATGAGAGGTGGCTACTCAGAATTTTAGTGTTGTCGAGGCAATTTCGTTGCATTGTCATGATCCTTCTATGTGCTGCCTTGGCAATGAGCGTACCCCCTCTCAATATTTCTTGACCTTATTGTGCTCTTTCTGACAAGTATAAATCTTTGTGCCGTCCCTCTTTCATGTGTGAACCATCCTGTCTTGTCTGAGATGTTGCTGCTAAGTGTAGCAAAGCTATAGTGGTTAATTTGATTGCAAATTTGATGAAAATAGGATTGCATTTCCCAAATGGAATTACCCAATCATTGGAATTGACTCAGTACGAAAATCTGCCGCAGGCATGCTTCTAGAAAATTGCATTTTGGAAAACACAAATTATCAAATATAGAAGTATAAAATGAACTTGACGGAAACAGATTTTACTTGTAAATTGCTATTGGTTTTGAGTTGTAACTGTTACTGGTGGTTGAATGAATTCTTAATGCTCGAATCCTTAATTATGCTCTTAGTGCTGGAATTTTTTTCGTCTGGCAGGCTCTGGAGTTGGTGAATGATACTCCAGCATCTTCAAGAAAATATGTTTTTGTGCGGGCACTGGCTGACAAATTGATCCATGAGAATGCCGCACATGGTTCACAAGCACTGAAGGAAGTTAACCAGATAGCAGTGCAAGAAGGGTTTGCAAGGACGATTTACCAATTGAGCCAATATCTGGAAGGTATAAAGCAGCAGCAGCAAGTCGATGCTTTAGCCTGGCCTTGGCGTGTTCTCAAAGGCATTCCATTAGGAGTAACTACCAGCCAACTTTCAGCCGTTCCATTTGTTGGTAATATTGGTCACTATCTTGGGTATGCATGCCGATCGTCAGCGCAGATCCAGCAGCAAGCAGCTGCATCAAGAGTTGCTCAGATTGCTGAAAAGGAAGAGATGACAGAAAAGCTTGCACAAGAATTGTCATGGATGGCAGAGAAGTTGAATGAGTGCTCAGCTCTTGATGATGCAATCCGGCAGTGGAGCACCACCACGTCTTTGGCCAGTCTGTCCTTGTGTGCAAATCCACGAGTTCAAAGATCATTAATGAAACTCTCAGGTAAGCATTTTCGACTTATTTGTAGTAACTTTTGCCAGGCAGAGCCCTCTTGGTTATGGCCAACCTTTCCAGCTATAAAATCAAACTGGAAAATTCAAGTGCTCGTTCTCTTTGTATTTTGGACCGCATCAGTCAGCACAATATTGAGGGCATCATTTTAATCAACCTTCACCCATAAGTATCCTTAGTGTACTTCAATGCCAGATTGTACATTTGCTAACTGAAGGGATGTGCCATTGTATGGTGCAGTCATTTTGTGCAGGGGAATGGTTTCGGGTGATTATGAAGTATCGATCGACATCACATCCCAATTACTTCTCTTGTGGCTTCCTTTACTCTGCAGTAACATAAGTGGAATTGAGGGGTCTGTATTTTCTGCATACGAGAAGGCAGAGGCAGAGAGAATGCTTGAGCAGGCAATCTTTATACTTCCAGAGTCCGAGCAGGAAATGGTACTAGCGGTTTGGCTACGAGAATTTACACATTCTTCCTCTGATTGGCCTAATTTGCAATCTTGCTATTACAATTGGTGTCATGTATCTCGGAAATTGGACTATATTGTCTGTGAGGATATAAGTGATAAGCAATCATGAAAGAAATAAATGTAAAAGAACTATTTTGGTTGACTGCTTAATTCTGTTTCAAGCTTGCTCTTTTGTGCATGAAATCTTTATCTAGTGACAATCTGGATTCTTTCTGTAAAAGTAAAGATCATTGCAAGCCTCAACACTGTTTTGAAGCACAAGTCTGATAATTACAAAATTGTATTGGCTGGTTGTCCCACAGCCATTGTGTTTGGGACTCCTTGACATTCCAACCTCATGTGAAATAAATAACCATCGTGAGTTTATACATTTATATGAAACATTTAGTAGATAAAGCTAGTGTGTCACACTTCTAGGTGTGATTATTGTTTTACCCCTTTTGACTTCTGGTTTCAGTTATCTATTACGGAGAAGCATTTGTGCTATGATTGGAGAAAACAAAACATGTATGTACCTTTTTGAAGCACAAGACATTGTTTAATCTCTCTCTCTCTCTCTCTCTCTCTCTCTCTCTCTCTATATATATATATATATATATATATATATATATATATATATATATATATATATCATAGTTGCACAGAATCGCGTTTCTGGGAGGAGACGTTTCGGAAACCGCGTTTCTCCTCCCAGAATTGCAAAAAAAAAAAAAAAAATAGCTTATGGCTGAAATTTTTTTTAGGGGATCAATGGTCAAATGAACGTTTTGCCTCTCAAAAGTGCAGTAGATGGGTCACAAACAGATCTTATTTTGAATAGCTATTTGATTGTTATTTGCTCTGGTTTTCAATAAATGCTCAGGGGGTTCGGGGGGCGGTAGCGCCCCGATGGGGGGTTTGGGGGGCAACGCCCCCCAGGGGCTGCAGGTAGACCCCGGCCCCGACGGTAAGGCCTCTTCATGACTTAGCCTTCCAACTCCCTGAGCGAAAACACACTTACTGGGACCATCTGTGATCGTAACAGACAGGCTAGCGGTTAGTTTTGAATTTTTATCCTTGACAGAACCCAACATGGATTAATGCACCTGAACTGGACCATCCTGCACAATTATGCTCTTAATTAGAGCTTTCACCTGATACCCGAGTATATTGCACAAAAAAAAACCACTGAAAAAAAAAATTCCATATTTCTGCATGATCTGTATGATAAGCGGCCTCGGGGACTTTTGAGGTGTCCAAATAATCGCTAAATATTTATTTCACAAAAGCAAAATTCTTTGTTGGTCAAATACATGTCAAAACTTTGAAGATTGGCTAAAGTTGTTGAACTAATGCCAAAACCAAAGATGTGAAAAATCAATGTTCCTAAAAATTGAAGACTTCAAAGGACGAACATCATGACGACAACTAAAATGGTTTTTCAAAGCCACTCTTCCTAAATTATACATATTTGACCAATAGAGCTGCATACCATAACCAAATAATATAACAATCATATTTTGTTTGTAAAAAAAAATGAAAAAGACACTACGTAAGGTGTTTAGACCAAGGTTGTTTGGTATCGGTAAAGCCAAAAAGATGACCCTCAAGTTAGGTGTTCAAAGCAAAAATGTTGTGTAAAAGCATTACAAGGTGCCTTCAATGATAATTTGTAGAAGAGTCCATAAATCTAGCAACCACAAAGGTAAGTTTGCATCATCCCAAATAGAATAAAATTATCATACTATGACACTAGAAACAAAAATAAATTGAGGACTGTAAGAAAGCATTCTTTGAAAAGCCTCTTCTCATTGTTGGAATGACGAAAACATAATCTAACGACAATGGCATGGATGACAAAGAAAGAACAATTACCAATGGTAACAAAAAGTCCCATGTGTTGGAGAATGTGGTATTGAAGTAGTTAGGTAGAGAAGGGTTAGTCATTTTCAAGTTTTTGGAATTGAAATTGTGAGAGAGAGGTAACAAGGAAGGTGTATAACAAGCTATTCAATAAGGTTTGACAAAAAAGATACAACGAGGAAGGGGATGTAGCATTCTTGACACATGCATAGATATATTGTGTCTGGATATTCTCATAGACATTAGAATTAGTCATGATGGCATCTATCTTTGCTAGAGAACTCTTTGTCTTGACTTGAAATACATGGAAATTATTAGTAGAAGAAGCCAAAGTTCGCTGCTCTAAAGAAGCAAAATGCACTTGGCAACAATAGGTTGAGAATCAAGTTTGTGATGTGATGTTGTATAGAGAAGTAAAGGTGAGATAGTTTGGTAGAGAAGAGTCACTGATATAATTCAAAAGCAATCAAGGTGCCATCTATCTTTGCTAGAGAGGTATTTTTCTTAACCTTAAATGCATGGATATTAATAGGAGGAGAAGCCAAAGGTACTCCTAAAGAAGCAAGGCATCTCTAGCGATAATAGATTGAGAATCATAGTTCATGATGCATAGTTTTATAGAAAAGCAAAGGTGAAATAGTTAGGTAGAGAAGAGTTACTCAGCTTCAAGTCTAGCTAAAGTAGATTAATAAGAGGATTGGAATTGAAGTTGCAGATAGATCTATCACGGAAAGGTGTATAAACAATACGTTCAATAAGGTTTGACAAAGAAAAAATTGTCAAAAATTGTCAAAAATCTATCTTGGTAATTTTATGATTTTATGTTTGTGAGTACATTTCACATGTGTGGAGCATGTTCCCACATGTGTAAAATAGTTAGAAATAGTTTATAATGTTGACTTTAGGCGTATCATAAAGATTGCTAGTCAAGCATCTTGGTGTCACTAAGTGATAGGGCCAATTTTGGCTTTAGAGGTCAAATGGTCAAGTACACATGTTGAAAGTTTCCAACTAAAATCTCAGTGTAGTTTTGAACATTTTTTTTTGTTGATACAATATTCAATGTTTACAAATAGCAAGTTTTTGAGTGCAAAACTATTAATTTCTGAAGCTTGCATGAAGTTGATTGGATCTTAGGCTATAATTTTTGTTTCTATCATTAATCAAGTGATTTCAGGCTCAAAAGAATTCAATTTACCATTTTTGAGGTTCATAAATCGAGATGGAACCAAAATTTTGAGGTGGTACCATTTTAGAAATATTTTTTCTTTTGTAACTAAGTGCATTTCTATAATCAAGATATTGAAGCATAGATTTGAATGCAACTTACTCTAAGGAATTCCAATTACACATTTGAGTGTTTAGGTCTGATCTATAGGCTCTTGGTGAGCAAAAGACCTAAGTGGTTTTGGTTCATATCTATTCAATGTGTGTGAGTTAGTGAAAAAGTACAAATTACTTGGAAAATCTCAATTGTTGTCAAGTCGTGAAATTGTTTTGACATAATTGAGCTCTAAATTGTTTTTAATCCCTTACAAATCTTAGGATATGAATATATTAGACCTTGGTGAGATGTAAGATGTGATTGAATCTATAAAAATGATTTTCGTAGCTCTTAGTTAAGTTCCTCCTTTCTAAATTAGGCAAGGTCAATTTTTTCAAAGAAATTGACATTTGTGAGATGAGTGAATATTTTTGTGATCAAGACCTTGAGAATCTTGATTAATTTGTGTGTGAATCAAATTGAGGTTCCGAAAAATCTTGTCAAAGTATGGTAAGGCATGTGTTTTGGTAAAAACAGATAAGTTGCCTTTCCCAAAATATAATACTAGATCTACTCAAGTTTTGCAATTAGTTCATTTTGATGTGCACTTTTTGAGTACTAGAAGGTGCTACTATTGCTACTTAAGTTTTGGTAGATCTTCCATGTGATAAAAAAAAATGGTTGTACATGGGTGTTTATAACTAAGTACAACCAAGACGAATCCATTAATAAGCTTAAGGCTAGGCCATGGGATACATAATGAAAAAACTTTTGCACCCGTTACTAAGATTATTACAATTAGAATCTTGATTGCCTTGACTTCAAGTTTCAATTGGTCACTTGTTCAAATGGATGTGGCTAATTCATTTTTGAATAGAGACATTGATGAGGATATCTACATTGATCAACTCAAGAGCTTCATCAAACAAGGCCATGAAAAAAAGGTTTATCTACTTAAAAAGAGCTTGTTATAAGGTTTAAAACAAGATCCAAGATCATGGAATGCTCAACTCCACACTTTCCTTCTTTCATTGTGGGTCATTAAGATCCATCACTCTACTTCAAATTAACCGATGGAAAAGTAATTATACTTGTATTTGTAGATGACATAATCTTTAGTGGAGATAGTGATGAAATTATTGATGAAACCAAGTTGGCATTGTGTAGAGAGTTCAAGATGGAGACTTTGGCCCTTTTAATTATCCTCTAGGCATTGAGGTAGTTAGGACAACAAGTCATAGCTTTGTTGTCAATCTAAGTATTCTACTTCATTCCTCAAAAAGTTTAACATGGATTTATGCAAGAAATTAGAAACTCCAATGGAGCACCATGTAAGAGATCCAAATAGAGATGATGAAAGGTCTTCAATGGAAATTAGAAAAATGTGTGCTAGCATACATTTCTAGCACCCTCAACTTTGAAATGTTGCATAAAGGAGATAACATTTGTTTGATTTGATTTCTAGATGGGGATTGTGCAGGTGATAAGATGTCCAATATAAAATCCATAAGCACTCATGTCATTTTTATTGGAGAATGAGTCATCTCTGGGCTCTCTAAAAGTCAGTCATAGTCTCTCTCTTCCATTGAGGCCGAGAACAAAGAATTGACTATAACAACAAAAGAGATCTTGTGGATCAAGAGGCTCTAGGAGGAAGTCAAGATAATCAGATTGAAAGGCAGTCCATTGATAATGTGTGACATTATCTCACCCCAAGCGCTTTTTTTGAATTCAATCTTCTATGCAAGCAACAACCACATAGAAGTTGCTCATTTTTTTATTAGGGAAAACATTCAATATAAAGAGATTAAGCTTGATCATGTGGATATATCCAATGTTTATTTTCAAGCTTAGAGTTAGTCAATCCATGTTAGAATCTAGCTAGTTTCAAGAAGTGTTAAAATTGTAAAATCTACTTGTAGACTGTTCCCACATGGCATCATTTTTCATGACCTAGCGTCACATTAACATGTACATAGTTAGGTAGTGATTAGAAGTCAACAAGATTACTGTCGGATGAAATTTTTTGGTGGTCATTGAGCTCCGAGTCGAGTCCCTACATTTTAGAGGTTAGTGGTGAGATTTGGCACCAACCACATGAGGCATCAAACTCCAATCACCAAGTGGATAAGCATTCATGTCTAAGGCATTGGATATTAGTTTTAGGTCTAAAACTATTTTTTGTAGCACTCATGAGCTGATCTGTTGTGAAAATTTGGCAAAATCTAGCTTGGATACTTTGCATATTCTTGTTTGTGAGAAAACATTGCATGTGCGGAGCATGTTCCCATGTGTGGAAAATAGACTAATTATGTTGAGTTAGGGGTACTCAAGTTTTTAGTAGAGATCTAGCCAAGTGTTTGATTAGGCCATTTTTGGCATTAGAGGCAAAATAGGCAAGTACACATGTTAGAGCATGACTAGGACAAAAGTAGAAAGTTGACATGTCCCTATGTGTTGGCATGAGAGCTAGTGACAAATGAAAAAGCTAGAATCTATCAAAATGGTCCAATCAAGATTGAGGGCTCATATGCTCAACCAATAGGATTTTGAGGAGGAAAAGAAGGGGTCCAATCATGTTTCACTCCCCTATACCTCAAGTAGCTTCATATAGAGGCAATAGTCCACTTGTATTGTGGAGTTATGAGATTTCTACACATTTTAAATCAAATCTTGCTTTCTCTCTCTACCCAAGTTTTGCTGGTTGGATTATCTCTCTACCCAAGAGGAGGGCATTTTCATACTCAGTTTTTTGTTTGAAAAGTCTCCACACATGTGAGTGTAGTTGTATGATTGATTTATGCATGATTTGTAGTGCTCTTACCTTAGACTGATGGAATAGATCTTGGTTTTCAATCTATGTAGGATCAAGTGCTAGTCTTGCCTTCTTCTGGTATCTAACAAATTCTTGTCCTCCAAGAGGCTCATCCTCTTATTCTAGGACAATATCAAAGTGGTCTTAGAGCACTAAGAGTGACTCCATCCTCACTTTCCATATTGTCAATGAGTAGTTTGTAGAATTCAACCTCTCACTAGATCCAAGAAGGAATCCACCAATGGTTCCGATCTCCCTAATGACTTGTACTAATGATGTGCTTGCTGGCCCTCCCTAAGCTCTTTTCCAAATTTTGCCTCACTAGCAACTCACTTGTTGTTCACAAAGACACAAGTGGCAAGATCCCCTTGATCTTGATTCACAAGAATTTTTAGGAAGGATTCTACAAAAACAATGCTCAAGTAAATTGGTTTTGATTTGGACCTAGAAACTCACAAAGGTTTCACTTGTCTTGATTACTTCAAATTTGACTTCTAGACCTCTCAATGGACTTCTAGCCAAGATGAAATGAAAATTAGATGAAAATCTATCAAAGGCTTACCAAATCAAGTCAATTTTGACTAATGGCTAAAACTTGTACTTTCTTGTTGATGGTTCTTCAAGACATGTAAAACACATTTAAAGGGCTTGAATCTAGCCTCAATTGATTAGATTTAATGACACAAAGTCAAATCCAGTCAATGGCATACTAACGTTGATGCTTTCTTATAGATCTAGCATCAAAAAACTCATCAAGTACTAAAACTATGAATTTTTATGGATCTTAGCAAAAATGGAAATTATTTTTGGGTTCAGAATTGTGAACAGTATGGAATTAGGCCCTGATCAAGTTTGATCCTCGAATTTCCATCAATCATCCGAGCTCAAAATGAGCCCTTTAAGAAATTTCACTTTAGAGAGAGAATGCAAACTGGTAACTTCTGGTCTCCGTTTTTCGAGTTTTCGGCCTTGTTCGACATTAAACTAGTATGGTTAACTTCAAAAAATAGTTAGTTAAGCATGAGATGTAGTAACTTCTCTTCATGCTCATTTCAAAATTCGGGACTAGAGCTTTAAGACTAAAAATCTTGGTGTGCTCAATGCAAAAACTGAAGCCGGAGTGGCAAAATTTTTGAAATCACTATATGCTTATAGTGAAATATGAGGCGAGACAATTTTTCAATGTGACATAAACATTACTAAAGTAAGGTATGCTAGATCTAATCATATTGATTTACTGTAGTTTGACGCATTTGCAAGATCGTAGCTTTTAACAATGGCAATGTTCCATTTGTATGTTGCTCTTCCGATGGAATGCATTCCAATTATTAAGAAAAATGTGAAAGTTGTAGAAAATGTTGCTGCAATAGTTAGAGAATTGAGAATGAATAATCATATGAATATAGATTTGTGGATGGATGGATCAATTTATCCTAATGATCCAGCTACCAATTTGTGTCTAGATTTTGAGTCCGTAACTCATCTTCTCAGATATGTATGTGAAGGAAGTAGAGGATTACTTGGATATTGTCAAAGGTTGCGTGATGTTGGAATGCATAGCATATCTTGTCTTAATCAACAATTACACTTTCCTAATCAACAATTGCAACAAATCATCAATTGCTTCACTATGTGCAACACACTAGTGCTGAAAACAATGCACTCAAGAATGCTATGTCAGAGTTGAATGCTACAATCACTACTCTTTGGGGATCAAACCAAGAAATGTTAGAATCCATGGAAAAGTTGCGATCCGAGAGTTTAAAATCTGCTGTTGATATAAAAGTTATCAATAAGACAATGATGAAGAAGAAAAGAAAGAGAGTACCGATGAAGAATATTGATTACTTATCTACACATAGCGGCAATAAAAAAAAAAGAATTCGAGCATTCAAGTATGTTGTCATATAAACAGTTTATTTGATTTATATATGTCATTTAAGTTTGATTTGCACTTGATAATATGGATAATCTATTTGTTAAATATAATTTGAAGTCTTGTTTTACCAAGAACTTCAGCAAAGGAAATGATAAAAAATGCTCGGTTTGAAAAAATGAAAAATGAAATTGTAGAGACTGTTTTGATTAAGGTTCAATCATACTTGGATGCAAATGTGATACAAGGTGCATGTGATGTATCTGGAATACTTTTTGTAGAATAGTTAAAGAAGCTTTTTCCCAAGTGATGGTGAAGGAAATTTATCTTCCGCATCCATATTGGGTAAGATTAGCAAGAAATTATTATAATGACGGAATGTTCAAAGTAGTTGGCCAACCACTTCATATAACTGAATTATACAAATCAGAATATGGTTAGCTCAATGACAACAATTGCAAAAATATTTTTCTTGATATTGAAAATGTTCTAAAATACATTATTCGATTCTATAAACTAGACGAACATCAAGTAAATAGAAAGATCATTATTGTAATAAAATTGGATGAATCTGAAATCATCAAGGGTCAAAAGTTGGAATGAGTGAGCGTCACTTTGATGAACAAAATTTCAGATACAAATAATCGAGCATTTAGTGTTCAATTGGAAAATCACATATGGTGGTTGGCGGCATTCCAAGTATACATTTCAATTTTCACTTAGAATATCATTATTAAAAATTCATACCTTGCCAGTTTTTATTGACATGTCATGCATTACTTGCTTCTCTACAGGTCTTGAAAGAGGACCATAAAATACTTTCATGGATATTTTCAAGAACAAATTATGGCGAGATTATAAATAGACATTTGGAGGGTGAGAAATTTACAGTCAAAAACCATGGAAGTTTTCAAATTAAATGGCACCTTGGAGGGGATTTGAAAACATTAAAATGTATGTATAATGTCTCTCACGGGGCAACATCAAAGCATCCATGTCTTTATTGCTTTGAAGGATTGCTACAATATGAATTTGGGATGATCAACAAACACTGGCCCAACATGAGAAGCTGAAGATCCAAATATGAAAAGTGTTCTGCCAATTCCATTAAAAAAATGTTCACATATGCACATTGCATGCTGAGGTCCGTATTATTGAAAAACTTATTTACTTGCATATTCTACTAGCATTGGGAGTATAACCCAGTATTTTAATAGCCAAATCCCTTTTCACAAAATTATTTTATATGTTCCCCTTGCGTACTTATGGCCTCCTAATCAAACTGATAATGATTTGATGGCCACGATGACAGTGGTTGCATATGGATCAAAAGATGAATGATATATACAAATCTCATTATTTTGAAAGTTTTTCAAATAATGAGATAGAGACACATCCTTTCTCCCGCAGACGCCTCCATGTTTCATACCAAAGGCATCTACTTCAATACCATCCTATAAACGAGAAAAGAAAATAAATTTAAAATGGTCTCATACTTTAACACAATGTTTGAAATAAGAAAACTGAACAATATAAATAGCAATATAATATCTACATACCAAATCATAATCATCGTATTCAACGAATTTTGCTAATGTCATGTCCTTCAATGGCCTCTACATTTTCGGAGGGGATATATCTAGGCCTTGGGGGATATTTTTTTTGGAATTCCAAAAATTCCTCCTCTGTAGGCAAAGTTTTTTCATAGGCTTTAGATTTTTCAATCATGGCCTCCAAGGTCTCATTGCCAGATTTCCAATTGCCATCTTTATCATAATCTATCTCATTGTCAAGGTCATCATATGTGTAATCAACAATGTCAAAAAATTATGATAATTTTTCAGCAAAAATTGAGAGGATTTCATCCTCTCTCAAATTCAAAACATCTTCTATATCATTAAATGAAATATAACTTTCATTATTTATAAAATATAAGGGAACATCGAGTAGAGTTAATTGATTAACAAGATGTTGATTTCACACGTGTGGACTGTCCACAACATGTACTTGTAATCTCCTAAGGTGTGTAGATGCACCAATATCAAGACTAGATTGAGATTCAAGATCTATCTTTGTATCTATGGCAAAAACACACTACTACATGCATTCAATCACTTCCAACTCTCACTCACACATATGGGAAGTGTTCCAAAAGTAATCTAAGTAAAAACAAGCTGCTCTCCTCGGGTAGAGAGAGAAAATCATCAATAGCTCTCGGGTAGAGAGAGACAACTAGAAAATCACTTACAGTCAAAATTCACTCAATCTCAAAATCAATTAGATCCAAATGAGGAGTACAATGATACTAGTAGATCCACGAGCTACCACTATGCTTAACTATGATTGGACCACACTTTGCCACCTCTTAATCCTATAGGACCATTGATCCATGCACCTCTAAATTCTATTGGACCATTTTCAAGCAAACCTCAAATTCTATTGGACCACTCATGGTTCCACCTCTAAATCCTATTGGACCTCTTAAACTTCATCAAACAAAAGCATTACACTTGTCTACACTCTAATTGGCACAAGTTTGGCCTCCTACTCTATTTTGGCTCAATAGTGGCATTATAAGTGGAAATGGATAATTTGTCATCTATGCCAAATTTGACCCTATCAACATCCTACACCTAAATGCTTGACTATGAGATTCTATGAGACCCCTATATCAAACAGTTTGATTTACTTTACAATTCTCCATGCGTGGGAACATCCTCCCCACATGTGAAATTCACTTACAAACTTCTATCATAAAAAATACCAAGCTAGATTTTTGCCAATTTCTCACGCTCCTCAAAAAATAGCTTGGAAAGGTACTAGATCACTTGAGAAATTTGTAAATCTTTTTGACTGGATCCTTTGGTATGCATAAGAAGTGAAGATCAGCCAAGGGATCCATCATAGCAGCACCCTCACCATATCCATGATAAGATCTCTTTGGTAGAGATCTCTTGCCAATGCCTTTGAAGAGTGCTCCACCAATATGCCACTATGATCATGGGCTTCCTCCATGCTTGATGATGATGTTTGCTTTGAAAGTTCCACTTGCATGATGGATGCACCATAAATAGAGAAATCTGAGGCTTCCAAGCCTCATAAGGATCATGGAGATCAAGATCATAAGATGTGAAACAATGATGATTATCAAGATTATGCTTTCTAGCTTGACTAGTCCACATACAATGAACTATATCCATGATGGATCTAATCTTGATATCAAAGACTATCTTGATCTTTTTTATTCTAGTTACTCTCTCAAGGATGTAAGTGTCCACTTTGGATGCTTCATTTAATCTCAAGAGGAGTTTACAATTTGCCTCAAAACATGTGAAAACATGATTTTCAAAAAAGTGAGCACCAAGCTCAATCTTGTTCTTACTAGAACCGAGAGCATACTTTTGACAATACAATATCTTGCTTTCAAAAAGTATTGGAAACACATCTAAGTCAATAATGACAAGAAACATGTCCATACCATAAGCATCATACAAAACTAGTATAGCTTTTCTTGAACTTTGAGATCCAAAAAAATTCAATGAAGCAAGATAGCATTTCAAGGAAAGGAAGAGAAGCATATATGAATGTGTTGTAGTAGATACAACATGAAAGATGCCCCTCTTTGCCATGTAAGGTGAGCCATAAAGACTCGGGGGCTTGGATCTTCAATGAGAATTTCTCCTCAACATATGCTTTGAATAATAAGGAATACTCATACACCATAATACTTGAAGAGAGAAGATATGTGCATCTTGTGTGATCATCCTCCTTTGAAATATTGGACATATAAGAAACATCAAGAGAGTTTGCACTCTCACTTGGATCCAATTTGTAGATGCCTTCAAATCTTGATCCATATGCAAGGATCTCACCATCCTTCTTGATCACACAATTGTCAATATTGAAATTGACATCAAAGCCACTATCAAGAAGTTGGCCAACACTTAAGATGTTCTTTGTAAGCTTTGGGACAAAAAAAACATTGTTGAGAAAGAGATCTTTGGAAGATGCAAGCTTCAAGGAAATAATCCCTACTCCTTCAATATTGCACTCATGCTTACTTGCAATGTATATGGTCTTCTTGACTCCATCATAAGGCATAATAGATGAAAAAAGTGCTTGGAGCCACACATATGTGAAGATGCTCCATTATCAATATACCATGAGTCATCCTTGTTGAAGGTGGAAGAGGAGAAGCTTGATGTCATAAGAGAGCCTTCTCCATCACTTGCAATATAGTCTTCTTTCTCATTGGTGATATTGGCTTGATTGAGTTGATTCTTCTTCTTGAAGCAATTGGTGGCATAATGGCCTTTCTTGCCACAATAAAAGCACTCGATCTTCTTCTTCTTGAGCTTGGATGATGAAGCTTTAGAGGAATCATATTCCTCCTCTCCATCTTGGTCTTTAGCTTTTTCATTAGAGAAGTGATGGTGTTGCTTCTTACTCCTCTCTTTGTGCTTGGCAAATAGAACTTTGACATCATCATGATTGAGTGATAGCTTGTCCATCCTCAAGAGCTTGTACTCTTGTCTTGATTCTTCAGAAATAAGCACACTTTGAAGGGCCTCCAAACTTGGTAGCTCCTCCTTAATGGCATAGGATTGGACAAGGTTGTCATATTCATCTCTCAAGCCATTGAGAATGACTTGGACTAGCTCACTTTGATTGATTGAGTCACCAATACATGCAAGCTCCCTATGAATATCCTTGACTCTCAACACATAATTAGATGCACTCTCATCACTCTTTTGACTACTTTGGAAGATTTGATTTCTAAGAGTGAGGAGCCTAGAGGTGTTCTTAGCCTCATAAATGGACTTGAGACAATCCCAAGCTTTCTTGGATGTAGAACAATCACCAATCTCCCTCAATATCTCATTAAAGACATTCATCTTAATGTAGTGGAGAGCCATCCTAGCTCTCTTCTTGTATTTTTGTACTTCTTGAAGGACTTGAGTCTCCTCGTCAATCCCAAGTACAATGTCCATCACATCTTGGAGTATCAAAGATGGACTCCATCCTCAACTTCCATATTGTATAATTGGAAGTAGACAATCTCTCCCTTGATTGCAACAAGTATGAACTCATTGAAGTCATGTAAAGTGGAGATAGATAAATGTGATGAACAAAAAATGTTGCATCTCTCTCACTAAAGGATCCAATAATGGTGTGCTACCAACTCCTATGCAAGATCTTGCAACAAACTGTGAGATGATTCTCACTAGCTATCTCAATCTCTCCAAAACTAGATCTACTTCACATCAAATGATGGAGTATGGGCAAAGTTAGGATCAAACACTCTTAGCACGTGTGAAATACACTAAGAAACCAAATTTGACTCAAATACAGTGATATTGCATGAAACAAAATGGCTTAGATCTCAAAACAGTGCCTAGATCACATATAGATGAGATTGGTAAGCATTCAACTGTGATTTTGGATCAAACAGGCAATCTCTTGACCAAATCAAATGTGTCCACCTAGGTCTAGGTGCCCTACCTAACCCTCTTCAAAAGCTTATAACTTTTGATTGGCTCAACCAAATGGAATGAAACTGATTGCATTAGAAACTAGACAAAAATAGCCATTAGAGGAGTTCTAAATCCAAAAAAGACCCTTTGTAAAGATTCTTTTTATTTTTTTTCTTAAATTTTTCTTACACATGGACCAATCAAAACACTCAAATTTGAAATTTACGTAACGTAACTTTTTGAGTCCACATTTTGATTCCACACTAAAAATGGCATAATTTTTTAGTGGTAAGTCCAAATTTAGCGGAGTTTGGTGCATTGGAAAGCACTCAACAAGGGCTTTCCAATGATATGTTACATGACATACTTTTGAGATATGATTAAAAAGTTATGGGAAGTCAAAAGTATTAGTGTTATAATATTTTAATAATATAAAAGATATCTTGCACGAATTCTTAAAGGGTCTTTTTGGATCTCAAAACTCCCCTAATGTTCAAAACAAGCTATCTAGCAAGATTTTTGGATCAAACATGAAAGAGAACTCCCAAACTGGAATTGTATGTTCCTCACACGTGTCCGAGCACCTGATTCTGTACAATACCAGATCAGACCCAATCAATGCCCTATTGATCTCTTTTGATCCAAAATTGGACAAGATAGCTAGGAAAATGGATCTTGACAATTTCTAGCTCAAGATTGATGAATAGTTTTCACTCAAATGGATCAAAATGCATGGTAACCTTAGGTAGGATCTGATACCATGTTGATTTCACACGTGTGGACTATCCACAACATGTACTTGTGATCTCCTAAGGTGTGTAGATGCACCAAGATCAAGACTAGATTGAGATTCAAGATCTATCTTTGAATCTATGGCAAAAACACACTACTACATGCATTCAATCACTTCCAACTCTCACTCACACATATGGGAAGTGTTTTAAAAGTAATCTAAGTTAAAACAGCTGCTCTCCTTGGGTAGAGAGAGAAAATCATCAATAGCTCTCGGGTAGAGAGAGAAAGCTAGAAAATCACTTATAGTCAAAATCCACTCAATATCAAAATCAATTAGATCCAAATGAGGTGCACAATGATACTAGTAGATCCACGAGCTACCATTATGCTTAATTATGATTGGACCACTCTTTTCCACCTCTTAATCCTATAGGACCATTGATCCATGCACCTCTAAATTCTATTGGACCATTTTCAAGCAAACCTCAAATTCTATTGGACCACTCATGGTTCCACCTCTAAATCCTATTGGACCTCTTAAACTTCATCAAACAAAAACATTACACTTGTCTACACTCTAATTGGCACAATTTTGGCCTCCTACTCTATTTTGGCTCAATAGTGGCATTACAAGTGGAAATGGATAATTTGCCATCTATGCCAAATTTGACCCTATCAACACCCTACACCTAAATGCTTGACTATGAAATTCTATGAGACCCCTATATCAAACATTTTTTATTTACTTTACAATTATCCACACGTGGGAAGTCCTCCACACATGTGAGATTCACTTACAAACTTCTATCATAAAAAATACCAAGCTAGATTTTTGCCAATTTCTCACACAAGAGATGCAGATGGAAGAGAATCAGAGAGGATTATAAAACGAGGGAGAGTTTTTTGAGAATCTGAAGCCAAAGATGCTTCAGCTTCAACCCCTATATCAGTATCTGCATCATCTACATCAACTGGAGTAGGTGCAGATACTTCGATCAATGGAACAATTGAAGATTCAACAGACTCATCATCTGAAATTTCAGTAGATATGTAAAAGACAAAAGCCATTCCTTTGATTATAAGGCGACATATCCTTTTGTGATCAGAATATATATTTCTTTTGAAATGGTCATGCAGACTTTCTATTGTGTTTATGCTTAGAGGATGGTTGGGAATGCACAAGGTCTTGAAAATGAACGAAACAAAAACTATCTATATCCAAAACATGAGTACTAATAATCTGAGAAAAATTATCAAGATAAGAAATTAAATTATAACGATTTTCATAAACTAGCTTATTGATATTGAAGGGAGCAAAAAAAATACTCGCAAAATACTCTAATTTCTCAGATGGATGTCACTGGCATTCAAAAAATCCAGAATTTTGTTATCTGAGGACATGGAGGAACTAGACATATTGAACCTGATATTGGTTCAACGTGACAGAATGATATTGGTAGAGAAATGAACAATAGTGCGCACGTTGATCCGATATCGTTAGGATGAGATTGGAATTTTCCGCAAGCACACATTAGAAGAGGTTGATATCGATTCAGCGCGTCTGAATGAACCCACCGTGCACTATATGGGAGGTGCGCATCGATTTGATATCACAAGAAAGAAAGAAAACAAAATGACTAGTGAGTTCAGAATGAAGGATCACAAAATCGAAATCTTCAGTCACTTGAACTCTAGCGACCACTACAATCAGATATCGAATCGACGCTTGCCCTTGTTGAAGTCTCGTATATATCGGTTGTATTTTTGGTCTTCATTGCCTTGGTCTGTATTGTCCTTGTCTTGGCATATTTGGATATGTTTAGATGATGATCTGATCAAAGCTTTGCTGCAACAAATCTAAGTGAACTAATGTCGCATGTTTGGATTGGTTGTGGCAAAGGTTTGATTAGATCATCATTCTGAACTTATCCAAAAAAAACCATGGTAAAGGCAAGGCAGACCAAGGCTATGAAAAACAAACATGTCAGAAAACCGTAGAAATTGAAGATGAATGAATCATGACCTGAATTAATAACAGGAAAACAAACAAGTAAGAACAACCATAGAAAACTGTAAATATATTTCTATTAAAAAAATTTGTACATGTGTCTCATCCACATCAAGTGAGACGAATTTTTTATCAGTATCAACTATCTATGATCTCTAAATCCATTTCTCCAGTGGAAGTAGCTTGGGTGGAAAATGTGAGAGATTTCAACTAGTTTAGTCTAGTTTAGTCATATTTTGGTAAACTGTCAATAAGAGGCCAAAACTCATTTTAGACTTAGAGATAAACTTTTGAAGTTATATTAGTTTAAAATACATTCAATAAACACTTTTTGAAAGTGTGGAAAAGTTGGTAGTCGAGTTTGAGAGAGATTCAAATTTGAACTTTGGGTACATTGAATCTAGACCCAAAAATAGTAGGGTTTACATTTTGGAGGGAAAGCCAAGTGGCCAAATAGGGTTTGGACACTCTATTAAAGGATGTAACTCGTGGAGAGACACATCTTCTCTCTTCTCTCTCTCATTTCATCATTATACATGGTTCTCTTTGGGTTCTACTACTCATTAGTGCACTATCTTGGTGTTATCTTGCAATCTTGTGTGTAGAATGCTCATATTTTGCTATTTTTGGTTCCACACGTGTGAAATATAGTAGGGTACTGTAATTGTACGGACAACAAACATATTTTATGTTTTGGTTCATGTTTGATCAGTGTTTCCTTAGAGTTTGCATCTCATTTTGTATGTAGATGTTGTTTTCTCTACATTGGCAGGGTTGTTGGTTTGCTCCTTATTGTAACCAAAGATCAGGGACATGGATTGGATCTTGAATGATCTGAAATCTTTCACATGCTACCAGAGCTCTTGTGTTTCAATAGATGTAGAATACCCATTTTGTAAGTCTAAGCTAATCTATTATAATTAAAATTATAGTGTTCCCGGGCAACAGGCAGCGCTCACGCTGTGACTGGCAGCGCGAGCGCTGTTCGGGACCCTTTTTAAACATGTTTTTTTTTTGGACAGCGGTCGCGCTGCCCCGCGGGCAGCCTGACTCAGCCCAAAAACAAAAATCCCCATTTTTCAAAATTTTAACTTTCCCCTGCCCTGCCCGCCCAAAACTCCTCCCCGTAGACTTGTGGGCTCACATCGCTAGTCTTATTATAAGCTCCTAAACATGTCACATCTCAAACGCGGGTCCTTGGTCTATTTATAGCTTTTGAAACATTAGATTGGATTGGTCAAACTAAGGCTAGGTGGGTTGATCCCAATTTGATAAAAAAGACACCTATGATATAGTGTCCCTTCATTCTGCCATCCCCAGAATTATGCTTCTTGGTTTCCAAGGGGAGGCTCGAACCTGGGACCAAAGAAACTTTGGATGCCAAGCTAACCAGTTGAGCCAACCCCGTTGGGTCATCCCCAGAATTATGACAACATTATCTATCCAATTGTTTATGAGGTTGTTTCTTATCACACAAGGCATCAACATTTCTGAAATCAAGGCTGGGATGAAATTAGCTCCTCAAAGAACAGGTAATTGCATTATCCAGGGAAAGCATTCCCACCGTTGAGGAACGCTGGGAGAATTCCCCAGGCAACATCAAAGTTCCTAGGAACATGGCCTTTGCTCAGAGGGGAGGGAATTCCCCATTCCCAGGAAGGAGCAACATGTTTTTATGGTAACTATGATTTTTCACACAGCAAGTTTTCCTGCATAGAATTGAAGATGCTATTCTGTCAAATATTTTACAAATAGTTTTCCATAAAAATTGCATTTTGTGCCTGAAAGCATGGGTATGGCAGCTTCTATCAAAACACACACAATTTATGGCCGTAATCATAAACATTCACGTAAGCAGACAAAATGGGTAGCTCAATCACTGAACCTGCAGGGCTTGTTGCTGCTTCACAACAAGCTCATGGTAATACAGCAAAATTGACATGGGCTGACCTACAATGCAGAAAAAGAACCAAAAAATCATGTTCCCCATCGTAGAACTTTGGTACTTTCTTTGTAGCCAATTTGTAAGAAGGACCAGGGGCACTTGGAGCATTATGGCTAGAAAGGCCCAGCATCTGAAGAAGTGGCAAGGGATTCCGATAACAACTTCATGAAATATTCCAGAAATTGTAAATACAACAATCAAGGTTGTGTGTTTCGGAATCCCAAGGCGGAGACATGGAAAATAGATGTGCCTCACAAGCCATCTATGCACAGGCATATTCCACATCCTCCAGTAATCCTCCACAGTCTTTGCATTCCACCAATCCTTATAGAACTCACGATCCCCAAAGCGTAAAAGCTCAGCCAGAATGTTGAACCATAAATGAAAGAAGACATAAAACATGCAAAGCCATACATACAGAGTTGGAATGGACAGCTTCAACATCCTCTCAATTGAAGACAAAAAGTTTCCTTTTAGTGGATGCTCTGAGTTTTTAATAGTAGGGGTGATATATTGCTCTATGATGAATGCTGCAAGCCCCAGAAACACAACCAGTTTGCCAATTTGTCCCAAAACCCAGCCTTTTCTGACACAGGGGGATCTGGGATAGCTAAGCTGATAACACAATGTGGGTGCCACCATGAAGTACCCAATATTTGCCACTGTGATGTTATCTGGATAATCAACCACCTGCGCATCAGCTGGAATATCGGGTTTCTCGCCGCCAGAAAGCGCGAGCTGCCGGATGTCTGCATTGGTGTGGGCATAAGAAACAAGCTTCATCCAGCCTGTGATTGCCAAGAAAATGAGAGCAAAGCCTGGGACTGGGGTAGACTTCACACTCTCTATCACATAAGCAGGGTAAAGAATTGCAACTGTGCAATTTACTAAGTGCAGAAGCCTGACCATACCCTCAGAAATCAAGGCACTTGCCATCAATTTCTCAGCAACAAGAGCTAAGATTGGGAAGATGGGTAGGGACAGCCCACAAATGAGAAGCGGCCAGTCCTTAGCAGACATGGAGCTGAACCAGAAGCTTGCTTGACTCAATAGCCCATACTTCTTCAGGTTTTCAATGATCAGCCTGCCCTTCACGGCCACCAAAATGACAATACACAGGTTGGAGAGCCCTGCATGGCTCTGCTGGAAGATGGCCTTGGAGCTGAGGGGGCTCTCCCTGGCCCTCTTGTGCACGGGTGCTGATGCAGGGATCGTCCAGTTCAAATTGGGGTCCAGAGAGCCTTTCTTTGGAGGGGGTTGCTCATTCTGAAGGTGGGGGAATTTGGGTTGAGAAGAGGTGGAATGGATGCTTTCTGATCGCCGCCTCAGGCCGCTTTCACCTTGAGAGCTGATCATTCCCTGTGAATCAGTCTGATTTGCTGGTTTTGCTTCCGAGGCTGCAACTGATTCAGCTACAGCATCAGTTTGATCTTTTGATTTTGAGCCTGGAAATGCTTCCCCCATCGCATCTATGCAAGAGCTATGGTTTTGCTTCCGCCATCGCTGATCGAGGAGGGGATTAAACAGATGCCAACTCTCATGATCGCCCAGATTTCCAAGCAAAAGGAAGAGAAATCCGTCGGTGATATGTACTGGACGCGCGCCCACTTAGATGTATTCCACGTGTCAACGTGCCACGTGGACGGTGAGATTTTAGAACACGTGGATAAATCTGAATATGACTAGGATCATCCAATGGTTGCGAATCTAAAAGTGCTGCGTGTGGGGAAAAAATTGCTGGCCTGCACGAGTCCAAGCCTCAAGTCAAGTTTCCTCGTTATGTTACTAGGCAGTATGGGTGGAGCTATTACCTATGTGTTCCATGATGCTTGAAAGTTGCACAATAATCCAAGAGTGGTGTATGCTTGCAAGCATCTACAAACCTTTCAAGACCTACCTTTGGATGATGGCAAGTCTTGATAACCAAGACATCCACATCTCTCTCTCTCTCTCTCTCTCTCTCTCTCTCTCGTTTCTGCAGCAAAAATTACAAAAAAAACTATAGAAAGTTTTCTACAATTTCTCCTATCGTGGTAGAAGTGCAGACAAAGTTGCGGAAAAAAATTACCGCAATTTTTAGGCCATGGCAGAAATTGCGAAAAACTTTTCGCGACAAAAATTGCAGAAAAAATTGCAAAAAGTGTTTTGCAATTTCTCACGTCGTGGTAGGAAGCATAGAGAAAACTACGGAAATTTTTTTCCAATTTTTATACATGGCAGAAATTGCGGAAATTGTTGCAGAATTGCGGAATTGGCAAGAATTGCAAAAAAAAAATTTTGCAATTTTTTGGCCTTGGCAGATATTGCAGAACCCTTATAAAGAGAGAGAGAGAGAGAGAGAGAGAGAGAGAGAGAGAGAGAGAGAGAGAGAGAGAGAGAGAGAGATGAGTGATAAGGAGAGAGAGCAAGAGAGAAAGAGAGTAGTCGTGGCAAAAAATTGAGAAAAACACATTTTCTGGAACTTGTGGAGGATGGCAAAATTTGCGAAAAAGTTTTCTACAATTTATTGGTAATGGCAGAAAATGCAGAAACAGTTGCCATGGTAGAAATTGAGGCTGTATGGTAGTAACAACACTTTTTATTGCCATTTCTTTTGTGTCTTAAAATATATGTTATTCAATATAGGATTTTAAGATTGGTGCATGATATATAAGCGCATATGCATAATGCAAATGATCAGTTGCATGTATAGTACACAAACACATGCCATATGGATTAAACTTTATGATTGCTTGATATACATAGCTACATACCTTAATGTTTGAAAATATGCATGTATTGGATCTATACAAGTTTTGATAACATGTGGTTTGTTAAGAAAAAACTTTATGATTGCACAATGTGCTAACATTACTAGAATTAATAGAAAAAATAGTTTCAAATTTCTTGATAAAATAGTTAACAAATATCTGCAAAGTACATTTTGAGATCACTCTGTCTCTAAATCATCACTACTTTGGGGATCTTGTGAGGAGATTGATAACATGTCCTTCAACAATATCCACATGAGATGTACATTCCTCTTCATCCACGATAAGATCTACTAATGTCGTGCAAAAGTCCTTGACCAATGAAAAATCCATGACATTATTCCCATCCTTACCATGACATCTTCCCCAAGCATAATGATGCAATACAACATTCCAATTCGTTGCCATCGGGTCCTAGACATAAAACACTTATTGCACATGCTCAGGCATAACAAATGGCTGATCTTTCATACTAGTTTGTCAGAGTGTTTTTGTTACATCTATCAAGCAAAAACCATTGTTGTCCATCCTCATGCTTGCATGCTTTCCGACTATATTTAGTTTCACTTATTTATTGTAAAAAAGAATAACTGAATTGAAACCATATTCAATTTCCAAAATTTTGCAAATCCATCTAAAATTACAAAGATTGGTTGAAATAGGATTTCTATCTCTCACACTACCGTGGCTCCAAGTTCTAAAGCATGTTGTAATACCACTGTCTTGAGTTACTTTACTCAAATCTTCATCCCTAGTACAAAAATGATAGCCATTCACCCAAAGACCTAAATATGATGTTGCACGGTGCTTTGGTCCTGTTGTCAAATCAATCAACATGGAATCCAACATCTCGCATGCTTCATGGAGTTCATTTACCTAGAATTCAAAAGAAAAAATAATTAATTATATTCTCCATGACAAAGTGATAAAAAAATGAAACGTTAGAACTTCAAAATATCATGTTGAGAACATAAAGTAGAAAAAACCTTTTTCAAGAGCCATTTCAAAAAATCATTTGCATTGTGATCGAAGTTGATGACATCTTTAGACCTTTTCTTTTGCAACATAGCCATATCTTTTTCAAATTTCTTGTTAATATAACAAACACATTATATGATTTCTTTCGATAATATCTAAAAAAGACAAGGTAAAGAATGAAAATGAATTTTATTTCATATCACAAGCAGAATATGATTGCCAGTTATCATAGGCAGAATATGATTGCCAATTTTCATCACAAGACTTCAAGGACAAATTGTCATCCAGTTTTTGTTCATTGAGACAGAGACTCAAGAACGACATTGATAAAGCAGAGGAAGAAAATTTAATGCCAAAATGTCCTAAGTGGATGGAAAAGGAGAGATGGCATCTTCTACGTCAATACTTAAACAGCAAAACTTTCCAAATTGTATTCCACTTTTTTGTTTTATCTATGTATTTTGAAACCAAAATTTGACTTGAACGCTTGGTCATCTCTAGTTAGTGCATGATTTATTTATCCTACTACTGACTTATTATTCATTTGTTTGATATGTGTACAATAATTTGCTTAGAAATTGAGCCAACAAAACAAGATCAACAGAGCAAAACAACAAAAGATGCCAACCGTTGGTCGAGTTGGATATGTAGACATCAATATGAGACTGGTATGTGTACATACAACAAAAGTTGCATTTTATATACTCCGATATGCGAAACCTCTTTTTTCATGATGTCATTTGTTTTTGTCTATTGTTTGAGTGCCAAATTCCAGGCACAAGAAAAAAATAGGGCTCCAACTATTGCCGAGATCTATGTAGATGCTCATATCAGTAAAGGTTTTGACAAACTAAAAGCATGCGACTTGGATCTTGACCTGGCTTAGACTTTGAAGGTAACACCCAACATGAAATACATTTACATATATTTTTTGAATGATTTAAATGCATTTAATTTTATAAAATATAATGATGAACATGTATATGATTCTACATGTAAATTTGATTAGCTATGTTTTTTTTGTGTGTAGAAGGAAGATTTTAATACGCTAGGAACAAACCTCGATGAGAAAGTAATGAAGATTTTAGAAAAAAATAGTCAGGGATGAAAGAGAGTAAGAGGCTTAAGTGTCTACAGAAAAGAGATGCAGTATTCTTCCCAAGTAGATGAAATGAGAAAGGAGATAGAGAGACAACGTAAAGAAATGGAAGAACTTCAAAAGACTGTACAGATGCAGATGAAGATGATGAAAAGTTGATCCCAGGTTAATTTGCTTTCTCATTTCTTCTTTCTCTCTCTCCATCTCTTTCTTTTGAAACTTGGTATGGTCCTAGCTATCTACATAGAGAGAGAGAGAGAGAGAGAGAGAGAGAGAGAGAGAGAGAGAGAGAGAGAGAGAGAGAGAGAGAGAGAGAGAGAGAGAGTGAGAAAGAGAGAAAATGAGAGAATGAAAAAGAGAGAGAGAGAGAGAGAGAGAGAGAGAGAGAGAGAGAGAGAGAGAGAGAGAGAGAGAGAGAGAGAGAGAGAGAGAGAGAGAGAGAGAGAGAGAGAGAGAGAGAGAGAGAGAGAGAGAGAGAGAGAGAGAGAGAGAGAGAGAGAGAGAGAGAGAGAGAGAGAGAGAGAGAGATATTCCTTATTTTAGTTTTGATCATGTAGCGTGTTGCTGTTGAGGAGGATCCAACGCTACAACAATTGGGTTTAACTCAGTCGCCGTTATCTACAGTTAAAGAGATTTAACCTCACTTCTTTCTAAGAGTCTAATTATTACACATGTACTTTGAGACACAAGACAATGCATGGAATGTCATACTCTAAATTGTGAAGCCTTATAAAAAGTATGGACCTCATTAGAGAGATAGAGATAAGTTTTCTAACAATTTCATAATTTTTTTCGTATGTCATGTAGCGTGCTGCTATAGAGAAGGACCTGACGCCATGGCTGTCATGTTTAGCTCAGCCGTTATCTGAGGTAAAGAAATTGCTATCGAGGTTTTTACTAATCTAACTCTTTTGCCACTGTTGAATTTCTCGTGATTTTCTAATGTTACTTGAATGTGACGCAACAAGCTCAAGCAGAGGTGGACATTAGGATGCAAGATCCTTTGTCCTCAGTGCAACTAAAATCTATGGTTAATGAGAATTGACCCCATTGCTTCTAGAAGTGTACTTGTTTTTTATACTTCACATGTACATTTATATGATTCGTAAGTGTATGTTTAAAGAGAATTGTATGTGTATTTTTTCAATGTTTCAGATGAAAGACCATGTAGATGAAAATCAATGTGCTTCAAGCATCATGGTCGAAGAGAAAAAAAAAATGTGATCACATCACTTAGAAAACTTGGAAAGGTATCTAAAGTTTCGAATCTAGTTATCATTGTTTTTTGTTAGTTCTTAAATTTGTCGTTTATTCAAAATGAAAAGAGGTTTGTTGGAAATAATCATTGTTCTATATGGAGAGTAGGTGGAACTTGCTTCAACATCCAAAAATAACAAAGATTTTTTATCCTCCAAGATTGTAACTTTGCAAATGTCTTTTCAAGAGGATGATACCATATTGAGATAAAGAGGATGTTACTATATTCCAATTTTTTATGTTCCTATACATCATGAAATATCGTTCAAAAAGTGCATGTTTATTAACAAAGTTTCTGTAACATTATTAACCAATTGTAGTTTTTGTTTTGTAGTTTATTGAATTTGAAAGAAAAGAAAAAAATAAGTTGCCATTATGATACCTATGAGTTTCATAGGTTCATGTTGCTGCAACTTCTTGGGAGTGATTGGGCAATAGATGGTCTTGTGCAAATGTACATGGAGTAAGAACTACATATACACTGGTTGTTTATATTTGGTTATAGTCATGTCTGTAAATCTTAAATTTCATTATATACTTATGTAAGAGAATTGCATTTTTGCATATTATGTTTAGAGCAGATCAATGAAAAAGATCGAATATGCATTGTCAAGCCACTATTTTACCAAAGAGCTACGAAAAAAAAAGATGATTTGACAAATCGGGAATCAATGGAGAAATTTTTTATTCATAATAGTTGGACAAATATCAGTCACATTTTCATTCCCGTTGTTGCCCAGTATGTATCAAATTAAATATTTTAAAGACATGCTTGTCTTCTTGATTCATGCTCTTACTACAATCAACCTTTACTTACACATGCTTTTGATACAGTAATTATTGGAGCTTGGTAATAATTGAGACGACTTCTTTCATAGCGGTCCACATGGTTTCAAAACGTGGACTGCATTCCACAGTCAAAAGGTTTTCTTCTTGTATTTGTTTATTGTTTTTCATTTTTAAGATTCTAAAATAAACAAATATATGTTCCCAATGGACATGTTCGTACATTGGAAAAACTGGCCAAGTTGACTTGGAAGCAACTTCAGGTAATTTTATTTTTTGTATTTTACCAAATGATCTTTTTATTTTGCATATATTAACTAAAAAATTGTTCTTGCGCATTTTGTAGGTGCCGCAACAGAGAGACTGTAATAGTTGTGCTTTGTTCATGTTATATTTGTTCAACCTGATGGTCCAAAATATTGAAAGTTTTGATTCACAAGTGGCTCATGTAAGTTTATGCATTCAATAAGTTAACCTTCGATTTATTGTTTTTTTGTTACGATTTGGGCTCGTGTGCCACTTATCCAACTAATGAGTTTGAGGTTTGCTTTGTTTTTAGCTTAATCCGCAAATTTTCAATTACGATGATATTCAAAACTTTCGCATACTACTTGCGAAATGGATTAGCGAAAAATTTGCCAACCAGAAAGAGCTTCTCTTCTAAGAGAAGTAGAAAGTCAACTTTATGCTCGAAAGTGGGCTCTTCTAAACAAATTTCTCAAGTAAGTGCAAATTTGTATAGTTGGCCATTTGTTGTTAAGTGTTATTGAATTTTAGGACTATGATATGGATTTGGAATTCATGAAGCCTCACACCATCAATTGTTTGCACATCAAGCTCCACAGCGGTTTACACTACAAAGTTATAAAAAATGTGCAAGGCCAATTATTTATTTCGGTAATTTTAGCCAAAATTTGTCTCCAAAATAGTCGAGATTGCCCAAAAATTGCAAAAAAAATTTGCAATTGTGGACAAAAGCTTGGAGACATTTTCACAATTGTATTGGTGATATTTTCTTCAATTTTAGCCAATAAAATTTTTTTTGACAAAAATTGTCAAAACAATTACGAAAATTCATTTTCGGAATTTTAAACTGCAGATTTATTTTTTGCAATTTTTATACACTATTTTGAAAAAAAATTGTGGAAATGAATTTTCACGATTTATGCAAAAAAAATTGCGAAAAAATATCTGCAATTTTTGTCACAACAATTGCGGAAATGAATTTCCACAATTTTTTTTGACTTTTTTTGCCCAAAAAGTTTTGCAGAAAATATCAGCCAAACAAATTGCAAAAACAAATCACGAAAATAAATTCGCAATTATCATGTCAAAAAATTGTGGGTGGGTTTTCGGAATTTTTTTTATTGTTAATTAAGCCATAAGAGTTGCAGAAAATAAACCAAGAAAATTGCGAAACCGAAATTGCAAATTTGTCAAAAAAATTGCAGAAACCGTTACCGCAATTTTTGCGTGGAAATTTTCACAATTTTTGCCATTTTTTTTCTCAAATTTTGCCACCTTTTCTTGTAGTGACCACTATTGAGCGTGAAGCTTTGGCAATGGTGTATGCGGTTCAGAAATTTCGCCATTATCTTCTGGGAAAAGTTTTTGCCTTCTTCACTGATCATCAGGCACTCCTATATCTTATCAACAAGACTTGCACAACCGGTCTAATTATTCGATGGATTCTATTACTGCGAGAATTTGAGTTTAGGATCGTGGTTCGAATGGGAGTTCAACATTTTTTAGTAGACCATCCATCTCGAATCCCGAACCTGCCAACTCTAGATCAAGGTATCAACGATGATTTGCCCGATGCCATCTTATTTCAAGTTGACTCTACACCCGTTTGGGCCAAGGAAATCATAGAATATTTAACTTCAGGGCAAATGGATCCATCCTTATCTAAACCCGAACAACGTGCATTGGTCCTCAAAAACAAACCTTATACGTTAATTGCAGGCCAACTTTTCAAACAAGGGTTAGATGGAATTATCCGATGTTGTCTTACTGAAGGTGAAATACTCTCTGTTATATCCCTCACTCTTGAAGGTGTTGGAGCAAGTCAGTTTTCTTCCGAAATGACTGCTAAGAAAATTTTCTTGGCAGGATTTTGATGGTCAACCCTCTTTAAGGATACACACACCTACACTAAGGCCTGTGATGTTTGTCAAGAACCAAATGATTTCAAACATTACATGCCTTTACATCATGTCACAACTTATCAAGCTTTCCAAAAATGGAGAATTGATTATGTTGGACTCATTAGTCCCGCTGCTAGACACACCCAATCTCGCTATATCGTAGTAGCTATGGACTATTTTACCAAATGGGCTGAAGCAAGAGTTCTTTGCAATGTTGACGCTCATTCTATAGCAAAATTTCTCTATGAACAGGTTATTGTTCATTTGAGATGTCCTCTAGAATTTATCAACGATAGGGGTACACATTTTCTTAACTCTGTCACAGCAGATTGGTTCTCTTATGGAATGGATTTGTGAATGTCCTTGCTCTCTATTTCTTTTCCTCCATATATCATGCTTTTGTTTAGTTTGCTAATTGTTAGACCTGAATGTATTTGGAATTGCTATTTCTTATGTTTTTTGTGAGAGAAAGGGAAAGAGAGAAAGAGTAAGCTATCTTCATTATGGATCATAGGCTTAATGGAGTAGTGACTTGGGATTAATGGATGTTAGAGTTAGATGTGGATCTTCCATTCATGCTGAAATCTAAGATATGTTATCGCTCTCATGGGAACAAACCTACGTGTGAAAACTAATTTCATCTCCTTGATGCTAGATTGCTTGGATCTTGGGTTGAGGATAGGCTAGGAAAGAAACCCACTACAATTTTGGCATTGTTGCCGGGGAGCTATGCCAATTTTTCAGTTTGTTGCATGTTTGTTGGATGGTTAGCTTGCATTAGGCATCTTGTCGTGGCATGAATAGTGTTAAAACTGCATTCAGGGTTAGTTTGAAAGTGATTTTGCCTTATTTGAGTGAGTTTGCTTGTTTGAAATCTAATCTGATTATTGAGAAAGGAAATCTACTTAGATCACCATTCTTAAGATCCATCTGAATCTGAAAAATCAGAAAAAACAATAAAAATCGGTCAAATCTACTAGATCTTGGTCAAAAGGAGACAAAAATCATCATCAGAGTTGATAACTTTTTATCCTTTTTCAGAAAAAGTTTGCCTAGTTATAGGCATCTTTGGTTTTGATCACAGAACATTTAGTTTGAAGGGCAAACATTCCTCTCTAGGAGATTTCCAAAAACATCAAAAAAACCATCAAAAAACACCAAAAAACACCCAAAATCCTAAAAAATACAAAAAAGAACATTCGTTCATTTCACTATGCATAGGTGTGATTCAAATCTATCTCTTGTCAAGTCGACGAACGTTAATTTTAAAAATAGAAGGTCAAAGTGACTGTTCATCTAGAAATGGATAAAATTTTGTGAGATTTTAACACATTTTCACAAAAATTTCCAGTTTCTAGAAAGAACCTTCGCCAAAGTTTGTGTCAGCATGATTTACTATTTTAGTGCATCAGTGAGTTCCACATATTGTTTCATTTTTGTCAATTTTTTTTTATATAAATATAGCAGTATTACATTTGTAACATTCCTCAAAACCTTTGCTGAAACTTACTAAAAATTTTTCATAGTAAATTGACATATTTGAGTTCGACGAATGATAATTTTGTCAAGATCAAGAAAAATCTCCATTTTTACTCTCACCAAACTACAAAATCCATATTTTTGTGTATTAAGAACCTCCGCCAGTTCCACCCAAGCCTTATCTGAGTCAGATTCACTATCTGAGAGTTCAACGAAGGTTATTTCCACCAAATTTGTCAGAAAAGATCTGATCAGAGAGTTTTTTACCAAAAATAACATTGATAAACCTTTGTCGAGTCAACCTGCGTCCATGAAATCTTTGTCAGTACTATTTTTAGGTTTTGATTTTCTAGATCAAGCCTCTGTCAAATTTTAGACAATTCTATTACAATTTGATTCTAATTCTGAGAATTCATCATTTTTAGAAGTGTCGATCGCTTGTTCATAAATCTTTTTCCAAAAATCAAAAATCTGATTATTGTCAGGTGAAAGAAAATTTGTAGATCTGAACTGAGATAGTATCTGATTGAAAATCTAGATCCAATCTCATTGTCTAATTGATTTAATTTGGAAAAATGATTGCTCCTGGAGGTGTTTCCCAAGAAGTCAATCCAATCTTTGTTAGGAAATCACCCCGTTTGGATCTACCCAAATACAAATGGATTAACGAATCTAGTTAGATTTCTCCAAATCTATGTTGAATCTTGTGAAGTCTATGGTGAAGTTTTTTCTCAAAATAAACTTAAGCTATTTCCAATGGCCTTAGTGGGTGCAACACAAGATTGATATTATAATCAAGATGAGACTGAACGTACAGATTGAGAAACTTTCAAACGAGACCTTCTACTTTAAAGTAAAATTAAAATGGGGAAGAGGGAAATGGTACGAGACTATATTGAACGGGGTAAATGCCTCAGATCTGAGTGTGAACCCAAGCTGATTAATGAAAATGCTATGATTATGTGGTTTTTGTCAAGTCTACCTAAGAGGATCCGGCGTGAGTTGAAATGCCATAATGAGTACGCAATTTTGCAAAACACTATGGATGATGCAATATGGGAGGAAGACGAAGATTCTGATGAGTCGAATATCAATATGTTTTTCTATATGGTAGGGCAGACCACTATGACATCCATGACTATTGCATCAACAAATGTCAACGCTACTACAGAGATTCTTTGTTCGAGAAACTTGGGAAGAACCCGCAGATACAGATGGAAAAATTGCAGTCGCAATTTGACGAAAAGATAAAAGCCTTCGAAGATTTCCATGGAAAAGTGAACAAGGAACCGGAGAAGTTTGCTAAGACTTTTCCTACCAGGGAAAATGTATGGTGTTCCATTTGTACGGGCAATCACTGGAATCAAGCTCTTGCAACAATTGATTGTACAGCAGGATACATGTGTCAACAAGATAACCAGTCCAACTTGAGCGAGATTTCATTATTGGATCGAACCTTGGATACACCTATCACTTTTCCTTTGAATGTACTGAATGTAGCTTGGATATCAATGGAACCCATACTAGATCCCATTGAAGATGAACTTATTCATGTGAGTCACACCTTGACTTATGATGACAATGCAGAACTTACTAATGAATAGGTTCTAAATCACATGGATCCTACCAGGTTTGGAGTACATGATATTCCTGATAAACCAACAATAAAACCGTCAAAAACAGTTATATTAAAGGAAGACAAGATTACCGGATCAATGACAAAAAAACAAGATAAGCAATATTATAATATGGTCGGATGATTCTTCAAGTCAAAGTTCTCGCAAGACATCACCGTCCAAAAAGTTATCGCCTCCACGATCGTTTTTTGCTAAGAAAGCTAAGCGAAGATCCAAGACTAATCCTATTGACAAAGAACAATCAAATGAAGTCCAACATGATATGCCAGAGCATTTCAAATGTTATACTCTGAATGATATGGTTATCATGTTATCAAAAGCATATCGCGAATCTAAAGAACAAGTGCCAGAATCGAAAGATGTTTACGATGGCCCAGCTATGACGCATCTAGATTGGACTCACAACCACCCAAGACCAAGTAGACCAGGCCGTGCAGGATGCAAAGCAACAAGTGCACTTGCTCCAGGGTCAACAACAGATGGCTGAAAAGGATCACACATGTCTGTAAGGTGAATTGGATGTGACCACCCTTGAATGTGATGCATATCTTCAGATGCAAATTTCTGATCATCCGGTAACTCCGACGAAAACCGGGTATCTGTTTAAAAATTTGAAACTTATAAAGTGGCCCTTCATGGATTCCAAGGCCACTTTGACAGATTCAAGGGTACAACCTTAATTGAGTTGGCCAAGGCCAAAGCAACCATCAGTGAATATGAAAAGGCTATCGCTTAGGTTTTGGAGTCTAATCCTTAGATCCAAGTTCCATTGATGCCACAATTCTCGCCTCAACAATAGGCATGATTGGATACAAGTTTGGATTCAGGCATGGAACAGGGTGGAGCCCCCAAAGTAGAAGAAGTTCAGCCAGTTTCACAGGCAACGCAAATAGGTCCATCCACTTCAGGGACCAGACCATTGTTCAGAAGACCAATCAGCGTCGAGGATCAGATCTTCTTAGCGCAATATCCCCATGAGTCCTCGCGTGGTGGTTGGGTCATCAAGTTTAAGACCTTTGAAATTGAGACTGGCATAGAGTTGGATAGGATACATGCATTAGAAAGGTAGCCAGCCTGGAGAACTACAATTTTTGAGAAAAGTCCGGAATCCTCACCAGTTGTGTGTAGATCCATACTACATTCCAATGCTGCAAAGGAATAAGTAGAAGGATTTGGGATTGGCCATGGACAAAATTACCATCCATACACCGATTGACCAATAATCCACCAACCTTACAGTTGGAATATATCAGTGGATTTCCAGAGAGCCCTACAAGCATACCAGCAGGAGTATGTCCACTCTCCTGATCCAACAATGAGACAATCAACGCTGTTCACAAAAGATCTAAATCTACTGACGTCTATTGCAATACAATGGAATGATTGCCTTCCCACTTTGGCATTCGATTTGAATATGCCAATGGCATCAAATACTATTAAAGATCAGCTACCAGTGACGAGATTGTATTTCCGTGCTGCCATGATGGGAGGCTCCTAGGAATCTCGGTTCACAACTTGGACAACCTCAAAGTGGATCGCCGGAGCCCATCGTTGTTTTTTGCTGCAAAACCTAGATTTCAACATTGCCCAAATCGACTTCATGGAGGAGGCGTAGTATCATTTGATAAAGATATGACGCGATGCAAATAAAGGCCCACAGTAACTGCAATCTCATAGGTGTCGTGGGACCGCCACCAGTTTTGGTGGGGGATACTGTTGGAGGGTTTTCGGATCCCAAGGCAACCCTAACCCTAGGTAATAAGTGAGAGGGATTTGGCACCCTGTGTGTGTAGGTCCAACTTGATGATCACATAGATATTTGATAATTAGAAAGTCGATAAAAGGACTTTAGGCCTTTTTGCGGGACTTTTAATGTTGCATGGCCTAAATGTCAAGTTAGTGAATCTTATGGAATGGATTTGTAAATGTCCTTGCTCTCTCTCTTTTCCTCCATCTCTCATGCTTTTGTTGTGTTTGTTAATTGTTGGATCTGAATGTATTTGAAATAGTTATTTCTTATGTTTTTTGTGAGAGAAAGGGAGAGAGAGAAAGAGTGAGCTATCTTTATTGTGGATCATAGGGTTAATGGACTAGTGTTAATGCTTAGGGTTAATGGATGTTAGAGCTAGATGTGGATCTTCCATTCATGCTGAAATCTGAGATATGCTATCGCTCTCAAGGGAAGGACACGCGTGACAACTAACTTCATCTCCTTGATGGTAGATTGCTTGGATCTTGGGTTGAGGATAGGCTAGGAAAGAAACTCACTACATTGACAGAATTTGTAGACAATTCGTCGAGCCTTAAAATCACCTCCATGATTTCTTTGTCATATCTGCAAATTTTGAATAGACCCATTTTTGTACTATCAGTCATTTTCACTCATTTTTGTACAAGAAAATTACTTACAGGAACTCGCCGACCCTCAGAACAGTGTCTCAAAATTCGTGAATGGGCACTGAGGATGATTACTGGGTGATGAAGTTACAAATTTCTGTCCAAAAAAGTCTATATAGAGGCCTCACCTATTCCCTCCACAAGTTCATTCTAGATTTCTAAAATAGAGTTCATGCTGAAATTTTTTAGAATTTTCAACCTCTCCAGAACTATCTAGAATTATTGGCATCATGACTTCCACAGACTCATCGCTCTCACTGCATCACTGGAAGGTCCCCAACCCCATTTTGGATGATTTATCACTGATCTATATCAAGAACTATTCTGATGTGCTGATACTGGCTAAAGGTCTATTAACAAACATCGGTTTTGATCTCAGCCGCTTCACTGATGAACAGAGTGAGAGTTTGGTCTGACGACCTATTCCACATACTCAGATGAGTTCCATTCCTTCAAACTCATGTCCAAGGATGGCAGTTACAGCATCATCAACATCTCCCCGGAATGTTTACAACACATAGGCTTTCCAAATCTGGGAGAGACGATTCACGATAGAGGAACCAACTATGATTCCAAGTATTTCACAAAGTGCTTGCAAGAAGATTGAAAAACCATTGCGCAGACAAATGACAGCATCTCCATCAAGCTGATCAAAGATCCTAAGCTACGGGCAACTGCAGAAATCCTCATCCGCATGGTAGAGGTCCACATCGCCAAGATGGATCGCATCCCACCTAGCGGTCTATTTTCATTGACTATGACCATGGACGACCCCACCAACAATTACACCCCTACCAAGTGTGGCTATCTATTGCACATGTTGGTCACACAACACTTGGGACAACGAACGGCCGCCGTACTAGAGGAGATAGAGTATGTCTATCCTATCACAAAGAAGCAGGCCACCCCACAAGTATCAACAGAACTTGTCTCCCCTGCACCTCCCACAAAGAAGTAGAAAGGTAAGGCAGTGAGCACCGACAACACCATCTCCCCTGATATCTTATCTAGTGATATAGGGACATAATATGTTGAGTCCAGAGGGAGCTTGAAATTCTCTCAAGTCCCAAAGGAGGTTCTAGCACAAAAGGAGGCTCTACTCCAACAAGCCCACCAATGAAGACAAGTGGTAGCTACAGTAGCTAGCTCTTTTGATGCTGGCACTTCCGATTCTGGTTGAGTAAGCATGATTCCGTCCACTCAGATCACTTCCACCATTTCGGTATCATTAACTACTAACACCACCCCCGTTCCACTACTACCGCCAACATTTACTACCACATCCACCCCCTCATTCACACTTAACACAGGTTTTGGCTCCATAATTTCTAGAAAGCCCTCACCTGTACATTCTTCCACCCTACTTGACTATGCGGTCAATGTAAACGACTTTGTATTACAGTTACTAACAAAAACCACATCCACCACCATCACCACTCCACATGTCTCCGACACACATTCAATCACCTCCTATCATACTACAATCACCTCCTCTCATCCCACAATCACCTCCCCCTACATTTTCTCATGATCCAACATCTCTCCCCATTCCAGATTTTCTTCCATTCAATCCCATGCCATATCCTAACTATACACGCACACTCCCTAACAATGGCCCTTGGGAGCAATTATCTCTCACGGCCCAAAAAGCGGTTTGGTTGGTGAATGAGCTCTAGTACATCCTATTTGGCACCTTAGGGGCTCAATACACCATGAGACAATTTGACGATGAAGCCATGGTAGATCTTTTGAAAGAAAAAGCAAGGTTGGAGGCAGAAAGTAAGCAACAGCAACAACAAACTCAAAATCTCACCACCTACAATCAAAAGCAACAACAAATGATTACCCATCTACGAAGCCAACTCCAGCTAAAGGTCTCTAACCTGCAAATTGCCATTGACAATCTTATAGCAGAACGAGATGAGGTCGTAGCATATGCACAAGCGGCACGTTCCTCTATGAAAGAACAACTAAAACTGGTAGATTTCCATGATTTCGCACCACCAGCTATTCTTGAGAAAACTTTGATTCCAGTGGAGGCATATCAAGTGTTGGCACAAAAGTTAAAAGCCACGATGGAGCAGCACTCCAAAATGCAACAATCATATACTACTTTTGTCGAGGCCCTCAACCAACATATTGCCACCCTGGAAGAAAGGTTAAAGGCAGCTGCTCAATCCACACCTTCTATCCATGCAGAGCACCTCCAATTTCACCAATCAAGGCCTTACTATGATGGATCAGATGGCAGCAATGGAGCAGGATTTCAACAGCCTCCACCTACAATCAAGGCTCGTCATTTCAAGGACAACCTCAAGTGCAAGGAACTCAAGCACCAACCAATCCACAGGGCTCTAGTGGTACTGGCTCCCAACACCATCTTTTCCACTCTTTTGCTTTTAACCCCATCGACACCACTAACGAATTTCTTTTCCACACCAATTTTCTCCAGAATCTCAACGAATTGCTGATTCTAAACCTTCACCACCTCTCTCCCCTCAACCTAACCCACAAATAGAACATGCATTGGCAGCTGAAGCACCGACCATAAGGCACAAGATCATGCCTACTGAACCTAGCAAGGATTTGCTTGCATCTCAAGAGTTTGCAAAGAAATATCAAACTACAAAGGAGCGAGATGGCTATGTACTACCAAACCTGGATCACGGCAAAACCCATAAGGAGGCAGTCAAGCTCCTGGATCCCCAACCACTCTGGCACCATCAACTCTTCCTTCAGAGTAAAACTTCCATGGCACGGTATCTTGAAGCATCCTCCTACATGTGCACCAGTCCATACTATTATCCAGTAGCACGGCGAGAACCGTTTTCTGTCACCAAGATAAAGAACAAGATCTTTTGGCCCAAGCTCACAAGAGTGGATACCGACAACCTAGATGAAGACATGGTAACCGATTTATTTTACCAAAAGCACCATGGCAACCATGATCGTGACATAAGATATTTTGTGGATAATTGTGTCCTGGTGGCATTTTTGCCAGATTTCAAAGGTTATTGGGATTGAGGGCTACCACCAATAGCCATTGATATCAATAAACCACTACGAATGCAAGACGATCACATCAACGTTGTGCGACAGCCCTCACTTCGGCACTGCATGTTGATATGATGGAGTTGTGAAAACCCATAACTTTCTCCAGGGTATGCTCCACTACTACAAACATATGCCCTTCCTGAACAAATTATGCTGGCAAATGATGGAGGGCATCAGCAACAAAATTCACCAATCCCGACAAATACAATCTCGCCTCCAAGATGAAAAACCTTCGATTGGTGTGGGACCACCAATCCAATAAGGAGGGGGATAATGTTAGCAACTCTGCAAACACAGTGAAAATATAAATAAATAAATAAAACTCTGTGGCATGTGTTTTCTAAGCCCACGTATGAGTATTTGCCAATAAACTTCTACTATGGCATGTGTTTTGTAAGACTATGGGTAGAAGCCTAAAATAATAAAATAACTTAAACTTAGGATTAGAACTTAGACTTAAGAAACTAAAGCTTAGAAATATTCTAAGTTATCGTAAGTCCCAAGCTAGAAACTTTTTAAAGTTCTAAGTTCTAAGTTAGAAGTTTTAGACACCTTCGAATGGCTAGTTTTATACTAATCCCATAAATTGATGGATAATTATGGAAGGCCTTTCTTACTATAAGAAGAGAGGCATTTTCCTTGTAAATAAAACTTTTGAGATTAAGCTTATTATGCTTCTCTATTTTTGAGATTATCATTCTATTTCATTTGTGTTCTCTTTCGGAAGGTGCATAGCTTGAGGGAAGGTGCTCGGGCCTCCTCTTGCCTCCTTCTCATTGGTTTGTATTGTGGCATGCGTTTTATTATTTCTATGTTTAGTAGCCACAATCTCATTTTATTACCCTTTGGGTGTTAAGTAGAATTTAGATTAATCTTCTTGCTAGTTTTTGAAGCTTTAGAAAGACTTCGTATTTCTTAAGTAATTGGCTAATTGAAGCTTGTAGAAACTTAAGAAGTGGTTGAACCTCTACATCCCTATACTACATCTGTAAGTAGACCTAGCCACCGTACTACAAACCAGAAATACTTCCAACACTATGATTGGACCTCCTACATGCCACCACTTATAATGATTGGACCATTCTGGTGCACCTCACTTTATGATTGGCCCAAGTTGACAAATTAGATCAACAGGTGCTATGTCATCAATCCTCTAGCATCAAGCCAAGTGTAACTAGCCTACACTACCACGAGCTAATCCACTTCTAAAATTGGCCTAATCACTTATTTACAAATGTTCAATGAGTGGATTGAAAGAGGACCCCCAAACCTCAAGATAGATGGCTTTTACAATTTGACAAGTTTCATGATGAATATTCAGTGTTTCATGATTAGTATTCAAAGTATCACGATCAGTACTCATAGTTTTGTTTAAAATGCAGCAAAATAAACCCAATTTATCCTAGAAATGATGGAGAAAACACCTATTTAAGATCTAATTGAGATCAAATAGCTAGATTACAAATCAATGCATTGATTTCTAGCTTATCTTGGCTTGAACTCCACAAATTGGCTCCAAAATCATGCTGATGAAGGAAGATCTCAATTTCACTCATAATTGGATGGCAAATCCATCACATATATATACATGAATGCCTTGGATCTGATCATTTAGGGATACCCCTGATTCATCCAAGACCTAACCCTAACGTTTAACCTATTAGGTCATAAGATCCACCCTAATTTGGGGTCGAGATCCTGAGATCCAAAACAGTGTAAAAATTGCTATTTTTAGCTCCTAGAATCTCTAGCCTATTTATGCACATTTTGGCCTCATTCAAAAGGTACCATTCCAAAGCTAGGTTAGGGATATGACTTAGAAAAGAGTATCCTATGCTTTTCGCACGTGTGACATCTCACAACATGGCCTCAATGCAATTTACAAGTGAAAAAATCAAACAGTAGCTTGTGTAATTTTAACACTTCTCCTCACAACTAGTTTGTAGATAACATAGATTTGCTTATCAACCCAAGGGATCTTAACTTCACAAATACATCTCTTGGAAGTGTTTTAGTGAGGATATCAACAACACATTCACTACTTGCCACATGCTCCAAAGATACCTCCTTATATTGCACTTTTTCTCTCACAAAATGATGAGAGATCTTAATATGCTTTGATCTTTGCATGGAAGATTGGGCTGGTTGCAAGATATTGGGCTGCAATGTTGTCATTATAAATTATTGGAACAACATCTAAACTCATGACCTTCAGCTCCATAAGTAGCATTTTGATCCAAGGAAGCTCCTTTGTAGTGTTAGTGAGAGCTTTGTACTCGGCCTCAGTAGAAGAAAGTGAGATGGTTTCTTGTTTCTTTAACAACCAAGAAACAACTCCTCCACCAATGAATCATAAGCACTTGTGGACTGTCTATCCCTTTTATCACTTGCAAAATCCAAGTCACTAAAGGCATGCAAATCAATAATAACCCTTCTATAGAGAATTCCATGACCTAGAGTGCCCGAGAGGTATCTCAAGATCCTTTTTGTACTTTTGCAATGTATGATTAATGGATATTGCGTATATTGACTTAGCCTACACACAATAAAACATAGATTATGCCTATTTATGGTGTTCCACATTGATTAGTCTGAAAGTTTCCTATAAAGAGTGATGTCCATGAAGGATCCTTCATCACCTTTATTGAGCACTTTTACATCTTGCTCCATTGGTGTTTCTACATGCTTGCAATCTTGCATCTTAAAAATAGTGAGCAAACTTTGAGAAAACTTAGATTGACTAATGACGATGAAATCTGAATCTCTAAATACTTCTATGCCCAATATAAAAAGAAGTTGACCAAGATCTATCATCTTAAACTCTAGAGATAGATCTTTCTTGAGTTTTTCTATGCCATCAATGTTATCACATGATGTCATCTACATAAATCATTAAAAGTACAATGCCATTTACATCAAACTTTATGTACAAGCTTGGATCATACTCACTTTAAGTGAATCCAATAGAAACTAGAAAATCATTGAGTCTTGAATTCCAAGACCTTGATGCTTGCTTCGAGACAAGCTCCTTTGAAAATGACATACTTTACCTTCCATCTCAAGCTTGATGAAGCCTTGGGGCTGCTCCATGAAGATGTCCTCCTCCAAATAACCATTAAGGAATGCATTAGAAACATCCATTTGGAAAAGCATCCAACCAAAATGTGAAGAAAGTGCTAGGAGTAACCTTATGGTGACCATCTTGGCCACATGTACAAATGTTTCTTCATAGTCTATCCCCTAGCATGGGCATATCCTTTGGAAACTAACCTTGCCTTGTGCTTGCTTACACTTCCATACATGTTGAGTTTTAGCTTGAAAACCCATTTACATCCAATCACATTCTTTAGTGGTCTATCAACTGTGCCATTTTCCATCAAAGCATTGTATTCATCTAACATTTCTTGGAACCACTCTTTGGAGCTTAATGTATCTTCTACACGTAAAGGTCCTTCAAAACTTGAAATGAGTGCAAAGGATGAAGATGGATTACCCTCAAATTTCTTTCCCTTGTCTTGGTATGTGAGCCTCATTGGCTCCATTCTTACCCTTGATGACCTCCTTGGAGTGATTGGTACACTTGGCACTTGCTCCTCCGAGTCAAGATCAAGATTGTCTTGATCCTTGACCACCTCCCTCTTGATTGGTGATTTGATTGAGCCATCAAAAAGCTTATGAATCTTACTCTCATCAATAACTAACATCTCTAGAAACTAGAAACTTGCTTGAAGATGGAATGTATACCTTGTATCCTTTGCTTTCATTGTCATACAAGAGCATGATCCCTTTGCTTGATGACAGATCTTCTTTGGTCCTTGTCTCCAAAGGTGTATGCACATATGAAATCCATCCAAACACATAGATCAGATACAAATAGGTCATTTCTTGGAATGGCTTTGATACCATTTTAAATTGTAGCAAAATAAACCTAATAGATCCTAGAAATGATGGAGAAAGCACCAATTTAAGATCCAATTGAGATCCAATAGCTAGATTACAAATCAATGCATTGATTTCTAGCTTATCTTGGCTTGAACTCCACAAATTGGCTCCAAAATCATGCTAACACCTCACATGTGTGGATGTACGGCCTGCTGTAGCCTGTGTACTATACGTGCTCCCTTCAAAATCTTCTAATGATTACAAAAATACAAATGCCAATAGCAATCATCACTCAAATGATAGACAAAAATTAGTCATGAAGGAGGATCTCAATTTTACTCATAATTGGATGGCAAATCCATCACATATATATACATTAATACTTAGAATTAAAGTAAAATCACTGTGCCACTATACTGTGGGTGCTATTAGTGGATAAGGATCAGTTGGCCTCGCCACGAGGCAAGTGAACGGGACACGCGTCCCGCCAATGGCAACCTGGGTCATGCATGGGTTGCCTGAGTGAACAACTATATGTACAATGTAATTTTATTTTGCGAAATACAGTTGCTATGTGAGCTTGCTGTGGAGAGTATTTTATGTATGTGTTATTGTGTAGCATGATCTGTGTTCCTGTGCAAAGCAAATTCTAATTTGGTATTAGAGCCGTACACGGAGTGTACACAGTACAACATCGTCATTGAAGAGAGATTCAGGAGAACTGTCTTTTGAGAGTTCGGGGTTTATGGCGGGTTGAAGACAGAAGGAGAAACACTAGTGCAAAGAGTTTATCACACAGAAGCTTGGTCAGCTTGAGACTGTGTGAGGATTCAGAGACAAGCGTTGTCGGCTGAATCATAACCTCAGCAAATGGAATTTTGAAATTCCGAAGCAGGCTATTTGGTGTTTGCAGTCTGTGTGCATTCAATCGGATACCGTTTGACAAACAAATTGAAGCATCAAAGTTCTAGTAGTAGGGCAACCTCAGAGCAAGAGAATAGGCCTGTCAATACACTATGAACTGGAAGCCAAGAAAAGATTTGTGGAAAAACCCCTGGTCTGGGGTTTAAGAGCACAAAATCAGAGTTTTTTCTCTATACTGATCTATTTTCCAAGCTGTAAAAACACATATCATTGGTTGCAAATGGGTATACAGGACTAAGTACCATGGAGATGGAAGTATAGCAAAGCACAAGGCAAGATTGGTAATCAAAGGGTATGCACAAAGTAAAGGCATCGACTATGAGGAGAACTTTGCACCGGTTTGTAAGTGGAATACTCTACATCTACTTGTTGTTTTAGCTTCACATTTTGGTTGGCCTTTGTATCAGATGGATGTAAAATCTGCTTTTCTAAATGGTGGTTAGAAGAAGAAGTGTTCATAGATCAACCTGAAGGCTTTATAGCGAAGGGACAGGAAAATAAAGTATGTCACTTGAAGAAAGCGCTTTATGGTCTTAAACAGGCACCACATGCGTGGTATAGCGAGATTGATGCCTACTTTCGTTCAAAGGAGATGGTGAGAACACATTCTGGTCCAAATTGCTTTGATGGTATGGTTGCTTTGATTGCTCTTTATGTTGATGACTTGATTTTACTGAAAATAATCAAGAGATGATAGACATGATCAAGAAAGACCTCATGAAACAATTCGAGATGACAAGTCTCAGCCTGATGCATTATTGCCTTGGAGTAGAGGTGTGGCAAAAAGGACACGAAGTGGGTTTAACACAGGTAAAGTATGTCAAAGAGTTGCTGCACAGGTTTAGATTGCAGGATTGCAAACTAGTAAATACTCCTATTGAGCCAAGTAAAAAGCTTTCTAAGCTTGATGAGTCACAGTCATTTGATGCTACGCTATATAGACAGTTAGTAGGGAGCTTGATTTACCTTACCACGACTAGACCAGATATATGCTATGTTGTTGGCATTGTAAGTCAGTTTATGGCAGCACCTACGAAAACGCATTGGAAGACAGCTAAACGCTTATGTGAAAGGCACTTCAGATTATGGCTTGATTTATAGGAAGCATGATGGTTTACCTGAGTTGTGTGGCTATGTGGATGCGGATTGGGGAGGTGACTATGATGATCGTAGATCCACCACAAGGTATGTATTTCAGGTTTGTGGTAGCTGCTTTTCCTGGTCTAGTAAAAAGCAAAGTACAGTTGCTCTATCCACCACCGAAGCTGAGTATAAGGCAATGTGTAGTGCAGCACATGAAGCTATATGGTTGAGACAAATCTTGGAAGAAGTTGGCATGAAGCAGAAAAATCCCACGACATTACATAGCGACAATCAGAGTGGCATTCAGCTAGCAAAGAATCCAATGTTCCATGTGAGAACTAAACACATTGAGATTCAGTATCACTTTATATGTGAGAGGTTGCTGAGTCGTGAAATTCATGTTTTTCATTGTAGCACAGAAGAACAACTAGCTGATATTTTCACTAAGCCACTTGTTGGAGAAAAGTTTGATAAGTTTAGATCAAAGCTTTCTATACTTAAAGTTTATTGACTTTAAAGCTATGTATATGACTGTATAAAAAGTAGACTCTACTTTAAGGGAGAGAGTTAGAGTTAAAGTAGAATCATTGTGCTACTATTTAGTGGGTCCTCTCAGTGGATAAGAATCAGTTGGCCTTGCCACGAGGCAAGTCAACGGGACACGCATCCCACCAACGACAACCTAAGTCATGCATGGGTTGCCTGAGTGAACAACTATATGTACAGTGTAATTTCATTTTGAGAAATACAGTTGCTATGTGAGCTTGTTGTGGAGAGTGTTATCTGTCTGTGTTACTATGTAGCATAATCTATGTTCCTGTGCAAAGCAAATCCTAAGTTGACTTCCGCAGATCTGAGCATTTAGGGACCTAATCCTAGTGTTTAACCTATTAGGTTAGAATATTCCCCCTAATTGGAGGTCGAGACCTCGTGATCCAAAAGAATATAAAAATTGCTATTTTTAGCTCCTAGAATTTTTCTAGCCTATCTATGCCAATTTGGCCTCATTCCAAAGGTACCATTCCATATCTAGGCTAGGAATATGACTTAGAAAAGAGTATCCTATGCTTTTGGCATGTGTGACATCCCAAAACATGGCCTAAATGCAATTTACAAGTGAAAAAATCAAACGAGCTTGTGTAATGTTAGCAAGTTTCACGATCAGTATTCACGGTTTCACGATCAATATTCATAGTATCACGATACAAATTCAGAGTATTCACGTTTTAGTATTCACACCTCAATCCATCAACTCCTCATTCAACCTACAAAAAGGTCAAACACAGTGCAAACAAATGAAATAGATTGAGAAGAGAAGAGACATGTTAGGAAAAAGAACTGATGGTCCTCCAAGACAATTCTTGTGCTTGCTCCATTCCACTATTAAAAGCATTATCCTATGTGAGCTTGGTATATATTCATATGCATTGCAAACAAATAACTAAAGCAGAAGCAACATGTATGAATATAAAGAAGCCTCAATTAGGGATCTAGGATAGCAGATTTTATCACTATATCAATTCCAGTATTCAACAAAGATACTTTTGGGGGTCCATAACATAATAAATAACAAGATGACTCCATAATTGTCCTTTGGCATAGGTGTTGGAAATCTGGTTCTACAGCAAACATAATAGCAATCAGACTAATGGCATGAATTTAATAAGTTGAAGGCCATGATGGGAAGTGAACTCATAGGCCCTTTTAATCTCACTAATCCTAGTGAATTCACAATGCTAGAGCTTGTGAAGGTGGATGAAAATTGTGCCATGTTTGATGGTTTTATCTTGGTCTTTTTATATTTGTTATGTATAATTGCATCTATGGACCTGTGGAAAAGCCATCTTATATACTAATATGAATGAGTGTATGTGTATCGTTTGGAAAGTACCTACCCACTGGTCGAAAAGAGTTTATCCATCTCCCCCGTTCTGATGAATTTAATCCATTAGCATCTGAGTCCACACCCTTGTTGAGCATTATCTGACGAAATCTTATTGTTAGACATGATTTGCTCACCATTGGCTAGTGACCAACCAAAAGTGAAGGTATATAGACCCCGTTGAAAACAAAACTTTCAATGTCGTGATAGTGGTTAGCATCGTGAAAGCGCCGATCCCACCATTTAAGTGACTACCCACATACGAAGAAGATCCACGCTAATACAATAGGTCCCCCAATACGACGTAAGTATAAGAGATCAGTGGCACTGGCACCCTATCCACTGAAAAGCTGAAGTTGTTCGTTGATTGTTGATATTTTTCACATTCCACAGAAGAAACATCTATAGTATCCGAAAGCACTTTGAAAGAGGCCCATTGTGAGCCTAGCAAGATTGGAACCAATTGTGACTCCACCAATCAACTTGAATTTGTTGCTACTTTTTCAATCTAGAATCTAACTTGAAAAGTTGATCCAACCTATTGAAATCATGCAACAGAATATGTGAGACCTATCTCGCAACGGAGAACCAATCAACTTGAATTTGGATCTAGCCTCTATCTATTGATTAAGCACTTACAATTTTGATGTCAAATTTTTCCACGAGTTTCAAATGAATGAAGAACACTCAAAACACACACATGCAACTCAAACACAACCCTTTGTGTGAAATGATATGACCATGACAACAAAATCTTGATTTATCCAATTCTATTTTTGATTGAGTACCAAAAACTGTGAATGATGAATCATGCATGCAATATAATCAATTCAAAAAGTGTCCACTCGGGTTTTGGGTCTCTCCCTACCCCTCTTTAAGAGCTAATAACTCCTACTAGGTTCATCAGAATGAATTGAAACCAAATGCAGTGGAAAGAGAACTCTTCTAGCTTTTCAACAAGCTAAATGTCGATATCTTGGACCTAGCATCAAGGAAATATAATGAAATGATGTATTCTAGTTTTCACACGTGTGAACAGTCAAAATTCCATACAACCTGTATTCAGACCTAAAAACATCAGTTTTAACCTCATTCATCCAAAAACTATTCAAGAATAGATAGTAGAAAGTGCTAAACAACTTCTTAGCTTGAATTGTCACAAAATTCTTCATACACCTGACGTTAGTAGCATTCAAAACATGGTATGGCTCTGATACCATGTGAAAAATCCAGCAACTTCACACGTGTGGGGAACCACAACAAAAGTGTGAATGATCTTTACCATGCTTTATGGTGACACACAGATCACCTTCAGAGTAGTACTACAATCTACCAACAGATCTGAAGCTAGAGCAAAATCTTGAATGCTACAGATCAAAGCAATACTAATTCCTCACAAATACGAAAATACATGAGCATAATAATTTATGAAGAAGACACCAATCTCGAGTTAGAGAGAGAATACAATTACAAGCAAAATAGAATGAAATCCAATTTTGGCATTATGACCTTACGAAAGCTTGATTCATCATTAGAAATGAATGAGAACCATATGTACATATATAGGAGAGCATGAATTCATGGTACTACTAGCATTCAGTGCATTTCCTACACCTATTCAAGTGTAAACTACTACCATATAGACACCTAATAGCTTGCATGCAGAAATTGCACCTAACTTCTACCTACTTTATCCAAATGTCAATTTCTCAACTAGATATGTATAAAACTACATGCATGTGTCCATTACTATATTTGCATGCACTACAGCTACCCAAGTTCCAATGGGGGAGAGAGTGACTAAGCTAGAGCGCATCCATTAGAGAGAGAGAAAGAGCTTGTTCATGCCCCAGACAGCCAGCGAGGGAGAGATCTCGTTCATGCCCAGAGAGAGAGAGAGAGAGAGAGAGAGAGAGAGAGAGAGAGAGAGAGAGAGAGAGAGAGAGAGAGAGAGAGAGAGAGAGAGAGAGAGAGAGAGAGAGAGAGAGAGAGAGAGAGAGAGAGAGAGAGAGAGAGAGAGAGAGAGAGAGAGAGAGAGAGAGATACAATTTCAAATAGTTCCTCTTGACAAAGCAAGTTTGAAGCCTTTATTCATAAACCAACAAGGTACAGTATAGCTGAAAAGTAAAATGCAGTCTTGTAAAGCACCATAAAGCATAACCTCTTTCAAAACATCCAACTGATACCTGCCACCATCCCACAACACAAAACCGCACGAGTTAGTACAATGGGAAAGACAGGTGTCATAACTGAGTGTTAGTTGTTATCCATGTCCAAAAGAAGTTATACTACTTATCAGCATAAATAGCATTTTAAATCATAGTTCAATTTTCCCAAACGTAAAGAAGGTTTTTTAGCGATAGGCCAAGCCCTACCATTACCGTATCAGGGCGAGTGCCATGCTGATCAGTTTTTGGGCATTGGTTTGTATCAATTCATTTTGTTTAAAGCATAAGTATGAACAATTTTCACCATATATATTGCTTATCGCCAAAAGAAATGGTGCGGACACGTGTGTAGATGTTAGAGCAAATCCATGCTATGCTAACCCTAGTGACTTAAAAAAAACGTCACGCACTACTGTCCATACTCTTGAGCATATCCATGCTTTCCAGTTGTATCTCACCATAATCTGATATAACCACTGAATGGGTAGTAAATTTGTAAAAGCCATGGTTGAATAGTGTAGTTATGAATAACCTTACGTTTATCGTAACTCCATATCCAATCCGTGGTTTTTAAGACCTTGTATTGGATAGGCTATATCTTATTGGTGAGATTTCTGTGGTTTTTACAAGGTATTAGCATTCTAATCCTTTTGTAAGAACCGTCTATCTTACACAAATCCATGCTATCCAAGATAATTTGAAGAGAAACCTTGTTTCAGGATAGCGTAGGTGTCATTATACATAGAGTAGTTACATCATTTATGAAATGGTGGAATCAAACTAAGTAAGAACCAATTTATTTCTGCATTAAGGAGCATTATTAGTCACCGAGAATGGAATATATTTGTAAAGAGACACCTTCCCTTTCGAGCGTAAGTGGTGTATGCAAAGTCTGGAAATTGTTCGGAGAACTCATACTTGGATGATCATAGAAGTGACTTCTTGTGAGGATGTCATGTTAGTCTTTCGAGTGCTCTTGCCTTCTTTAGACTCGAACCATTTATAATGTTATTGTCAGATAATGTGAAAACAACACTTAGCATGTTACAAAAAGCCTATTAATCATTGCTTATATAAGTCCGAAATAAATGGTTTTATGTGCATACCTGTGCAGACGCTTATAGCCTTATGGTTCGAAACCGAACCTAATCGAATATGATCTAAAGGGCAAGATCAAGGTGAGACTTCTTCTTTTGGCAAAAAGAATCTAAGTTAAAATGCTTTTATTGTGGAATCAAAGGGCATTTGGCGTGAGGTCAGCGATGAATTTGAGCAAGATTTGGCCGGCTGTGAAGAGTGGGCTCATCTGTCCAACAAGAAGTCATCATATGGGATGGGAACCATAGAGCATAGGCTTGGATGAACCAAATCCATCAAGGTCCAATACTTTGGCATTATTATGATATGTAAATATTGTTGCAATGAACTTGCTACATATAAACATAGCTGCGTATAATTGCATGTTGTTTGAAGAGGCCATTGATTGTTATTGAAGTCAAAACATCTTTCCACTGTAATCTTTCAAGGATAGATTTTCTTTACATTTCGTCGATATAAAATTGTGAATGTGCCATCCTATAATGATTTGTCCTGTGGTAGACTTTCCCACCATCAAGGCCAGCCATGTTAGGGTTGAGTGCAATTTCTTGGAGTTATCCAGGGTTTGCGAGAGAGAGCTGATATTGGCATTGAACTCCATGAATAGGTGAGCCATTATCAAAGTGATACTTTTGTGCAGATTGTGTTTTGGATTTCTCTTGAAACCAGGTTGGTCTACAATAACTCGAGTCCACGTACCCCACATGATATCACATGATATTTTCATGCTTCAGAAGTTTGGGCTGGCGGAGAAAGATACCCTGTTCAAATACATGTCACTAGAAGATCGGATATGGATGGAGATTGAGATGAGGGGGGAACACAAGAATACAAGGAGCGCATGGTACAATAGCTCTATGGCCATTCTTGAGCAACAATACTTGTCTTGAAGATATGTTCTTGACCACGTCAGGATAATGAAAGTGCTTTCTACTAGTCAATTTAAATTTTTCTATCAAGTTTTTAAAATTGGATCTATTATTGTTTGGCTGATTCATGCAGGATGACTACAAACGGATGCTCCAGTCTGCTATGGCTAGGATAGACAGAAGCAAGTTGTTTCTAGATGAAGTGCAAATTCATTATGATGTTGTTGTCAAGGCAAGTGAATGGCCATGGTCGATGGATGTATATATTCATTTCACGTGTTGTGTTTGTGTTTGTGAAAAATATACTAACATTTTATACAATCAGGCTGTAGAGACATCGATCAAGGACAAAGCGTATAAGGTGTCATATATAGCCAATCCAGCAAATGGACCTGGTTTCTTTCAGATTCTATACAATCTGGACTAGAATTTGAGGGGATTAGTTGTGACAGAAGACAAGCTACAAATGATTGACTCCTCTACAATTGGACCTGCAAAGTAAGCAAATATCTGATTGATCATTACTTGATTTGTTAATGGGTTGTTTTGTTTGGAAGTTCGCATATCACATGATGGAATGACTACTTTACACATGATTGCATGTAAAAAGAGCTTTTGGCTACCTTAGATGGTAACAAACAAATCAGAGAATCCCATGGCATGAGTTCAGACAATAAGGGATTCTACAAATATATGGCCAATGAAACATATTGGTGGCATTTGATAGAGGCAGCCAATAGCATATTGGCTCCGTTGGCCGCGGGCCTTGAGCAACCACCAGAAGAAGATGCCTACTTTAGGAGGCAGCGTCAATTACATTTCAAACATGCATTTGGCAACTTGGAAAAGGACGTGAGAAATGCAAATCCTACGGAAAAAGAGCCAGGACTACCACATGCAGCGAGAACGAGTAGCATACAGGTACCTCGATTTCACCGCACATGTTTTTTCCTTTTCTACATCCACGCAGTGTCGTTAATGCATGGGGCTTTTCATGATAGGTGGCTTCTCTCTTTGAAAGATGAGCATATTATAGACAGGATCCCTTCAGAAGTTTTATACTGGTGGATGAGTTTTGAGAGCACCTCCTGCATGTATCCCTATGATTGGAAGGAGCTTGGCCTCACACGGTGGGAGCTTACCAGATGCCCCTGGTGGCTTGACTACCCTAGAGGGGTAATTCATGCTTCTGAGGAGGACTTCCATGTATCATTCCAACAGACTCTCCATGACCGCCCCATGTCTCATGATTCTCCTGCGCAAGGCTTTGCATTAAGAAAAAACTGGTAGCATCTGACATTCCAAAACTTGGAGGTCAAGGTCAAGGTCAAGGAGGAGGTTACATTTGCAGGAGGTGGATCCACAGGAGGAGCAGGTCATGGGCACCGATCTACCACCACCCCATGCCCATGGTCAGGAGGATCCTGACTACACTGTAGGTGCATTTCCTATGCTATGTGTTAACTCATTTTTTAAATCTATTTGGCATAAGATTGTATACATAGATAGTACAATAAATATTTGTTGTGATCGATCCCTTTGTTTTTTTTGATGTATGTAGAATTACTTGGTGGCCCCGGATCAGTATGTACGATTCTTGATGATGTGGTCACCATGGTTGACTTAAAGACTAGATCTTTATGAACAATAAAAAGTATTTTGAAAACTCATACGCAGGCACCGAGTGTGACTTCGGTGCTGATTCGCCATAGTATTGCCTCTTCGGCCTGTTTCCTGTATATCTGATTGCGTTTTTTTAACATTTCGACACAATTTTGCAGTTAAGCAATTGATTCCTGAGCACTGCTGAGCTCATTGCTCAGCTCCGCATTGCTACTCTGAAGAGTAGTTCGCACTCGACTCTCCTCCTACAAAGAAGCCTGCAGGGTCTGAAGTTGTTGTTTAAGCAGTATGTTCTCACTTTCGAAGGCGTTGGACTGCTCTTGCATTTCTTCCAACACTTTGAGCGTGGCATCCTGCCTTCCTTTCGCTTCTTCAAGCTCTGTATCTTTTCTGCTCAGCTCCGCATTAGCTGCTTCAAGCTCCTCATTTCTATAGGCCAACTCAGCCTTTGTTTCGCTCAGCTTTGTATCTTTTTGCTGGACAATGGTGTGTACTGGGATGATGGCAAAGTCTCTCTCACCGTGCTCCCTTGACTTGTTGATGATGATGATGATGCGGCTGCTACGGTGGTTGCCTTTGATGTCTGCATTTGGGATTCCACCTCAATTGATGGGGCTAGCTCTAGTACTACTGGTGCAATCCTGATATCCTCCTGCACTGTCAGCACACAAACATGCATACATAAAATGCCCATCTGCTGACCCAACTTGGAGAACTGATTAACTTTTATTAATTTACAGAATTGCTTGAAAGCAATCTGTCCGAAGGCAATCTGTTCTTCATTTAAAGCTCTCAGTAGGTATCCCATATTGGTATTGAAATTGTGTACTCTTGCTCCGATAAGAAGATAGAAGCAAGAGAAAATCGAACGAAGCTCTTGAGATTGGGGTCTCTTATGTAAGAGAGTTTGTATTCCCGTTTCTCAAGATAAGCCTCTTGTTGAAAAGCTCCGCTCTCTACAATGAAATCTGGTTTAGTAATTGGCATACTGCCGTCCATAGGCAATCCTAAGGCATGACAGTATAACCCCTCTATGATAACAATCTCTTGATTGGGGACGGTTGTGGAAATATGTCCTTCTTCTGTTTCGCCCAAATTGCGGATCAGCTCATAACATACTCAGCTCTCTATTGATACTCAGCTCTGCGTAGAAATGCGTATGTACAATGGCACATTGTGCTATCCTTATAGGAATGTTCTTCAGTCTCAATGTCGCTTACGAACCGTCAAATGTCGGTTCTGAACTTCTATTGCGTCTCTTTAGAACGTCGCAACTTCTACTCAAAATATAAATTTTACAAAGTGCAAAATAGGCCTTTACATGTATTTAGCCACTATAGCACATTTCATATATATGGAAATTGAAAATTTTTACAATATATGACAAAATTTGGATAATGTGAGATCATAAGACTTCACAGTGACCATCTTTAGACAATTACAAAGTCTGGTTACGGTCAATGATATTTAATCAACTAGCATCCAAAACCTAGATAATATTTCAATTGCTTTGAAATAGATATGTCAAAAAATATATAATATCTACATTCAAGAGGAAGTATGTCAAGAATTCCTAGAAAAACTTGTTGATTATTTACTTCCACAACCATTAAGTTGTATCCATTGCTCAAAAAACTTGCAATACTTTTCTTCTAAACATGAATCACCTTGCAAACAGGGATGCCTCTTACGTCAGTTTTTATCACAGGTTTATTTTGAAAGCAATTTTGTTGTGAACTTGTGATTTATGTTTCTCTTTGTTAAAGAACCATTCATCTATTGCATATCTGTTTAGTTGTAATAATTCTCCTCGCATCTATGTATGAAATGTTAAAAGCTTCAATGCAAGACTAAATCTTTTGTCTATGTTCAGAGTGACAAACTGTTGTTCTGCAAAGCCATTCGTCGCAGTGATCCAACCAAAAAGACTTGCACACCAGCCGGGGAGAGAAAAAATCTCCCCCCAAACCAAAAAAAAAATTCATCCCACTTTATTCAATACGAGATTAGCCCTATGAGCGCACCCATTAAAGCATCATCCCTTACCGTACAAAAGAGAATCAAATTATGTCGACTTTTCAAGACGTAAACTCAATGCTAAGAAGAGATTTTAAAAAATTGATGACATCCATGTGTTTTCTCTCTAACTTTGGCCCTATTATATCAACAAGCTATAGTATAGTAGTGTTATCAATTAACCCCAAAAATCCAGAAGCCTAGACTTACACATGATTTAGCAGTTCAACTTTATCCCAGGGGCACAAAATTGAAAAACTTGCTGGACAGATCGCTTCCTCATCAAAATTTGAATTCAGCTAGGAAACTTCTACCATCTTAACATATTCTAGTGAACACTTTTTGAGTTTTTTTTTTTTTTGAATTCTATGTATTTGAAAGAAGATATTTCCACTGCTAGACAACACTTCATCGTCAACTTGTAACCTGCAGATGTGGAACCAATTCATCAATTTTTGCGAATTCACTTTCTCTGATATCCATAATAGCTTAACATTTGAAGAGTGAAGTGTCTAGATACTACATCTGGCAAGGCCTGAGTATATCTTTCTAGAAACAGTAATGGATCTCCTAACTTCTGTTTATGAGTCAACTCATATTTAGCTACCAAATAAAAAGAAATCAAAATGCTCTCAGTAATATCTACTGAAAGATCAATGAACCACATATTCATCTGTACTTGCAAGAAAATGCAGCCGCTAACGACTATTAAGGCATATTAATGCACTTTATGGTAGCTTGTTGACCACATTATGCCTGGCTAGATAAACAAGTTTTTTCCACTCATACAAAACGAGTAATGTTTCATGAGGTTATTCTTATAGAAACCCTCTATACTATTATCACCCTTAATGTAGCTAACTAAAAAGTACATGGTGAAATCATCTTAGTACCTTCAATGGACAAATGGGGAAAGAGTGATCCTTTTTAGTTAAAAGAAATCACCACTTTCAAAGTCAATAGTGAGAGACTTTCCAACAAGGCAACAAGTTTCATCACTCAATTTTGGGCAGCTACAAACAAGTGAGGCTGATGTTGTGGCATTTTTTAATTTTTGTGGCATACCCCCGAGAGCTTTTAGTCTTTGATTTAAGCTTTTGAACAAATTAACCATGGAGATAACAATCAGTCCACCAATTATGAGGGTTCTTGAAAGACATGTACTAAATCCTTTGGACAAGGCAAATGCAAAAAGCAAAACAAGGTTGGATTTTTCATGCAATTGCAATGAGGTTGTGCAAAGGGTCACAAAGTGGGCTAGAAAGTAGCAACTAATACTTTTTAGGTTAGTCAGCTCAAACTGATTATTGGGATCATCTTCATTACATTAGTCATGATTTGATTATTTGATGTGATAACTAAATCATGTGAAAGTACTGTACTTTAGGACCATAAATGGATCTACAAAAGATCCACAAGAGTGATTGCATTCTTGCTTAACAATCTATCAAAAAACTAGACACAAAAAACTTGATCTAGATTGGCAATTTGACAAAACAACAAGCATTAACAATCAAAAGCATTGATCAACATTGAAATACGAGCCCACACGTGTGTACTACAGGCATTAGTACGGCCTTCAACCTAAGAAACAAGTAGAAATTGATTTGGTTTCATTTGGATCACAAAAAGTCAATGTACATAGTGAACTAGCTTGAGATTGCCAATGAGCTCCAAAATTTTCTATTTTCTCACTATTGGAGCTTGGAATACATAGCAAATTCGACTTCCTTTGTGAAGTTAGGTGGATTCCCAGCATGTAATAAGGAAGTTAACTCAACCTTTTTGCCATAAAATGAAACCCTAGTCTATTTGCTAGAGTCATGCTTGGTAGATAGCTAGTTGGTCAATTTTTCACTTTAAATCTAGGATTTAGGTCCTATAAACTAGGAATCACTACCAAAATGAAACCCTATGGACTTCACCTAACCTACATTAGGAGTGGATTTCCACGTGGCATCTTGGCCTCACATGTGTGGAATCCACTTATGTACAAAATTTACATTATACTACATGATTTTTTATCAAGCTAGATTTGCCAATTTTTGGCAATTCTTCACACTCCTCCTCAAACTTAGCTTGATCTATTTACAACTCTCTTGATAGATGAATGAAAGCTTTTAGAAGTGTCTAAAAAATCCAGCTAAAAACAAGGAGCTTTTGAGACTCCAATAGAGAATGATGTCCATGAAGGATATTTCACCACCTCTTCGAAGATCCCTTACAAGATGTTCCATAAATGTGTCTATATACATGTAGCACACTTCAAAACTAAACATCATGCCAAGCCATGGATTCCAAGGCATTTTGTGCACTTGAAGATACATCAATTAAACTATTAAGTGCATACATAATGTTGCCAAAGACACCTTGCTTGAACCATATGATTGAGCCTTGATGGCTCTATCTTGATACTCATGGTTCTTCTTGGAGTCCTCGGGTCTTGAGCTTGCTCCTCCACTTGACTTGACTCCAAACCATCAATGATTTAAATAAGGTGTTGATCCAAAGGTGCTTCTTCAAGTTTACAAATCTTCCACTCTTGAAAGATCACATTTCCACCATTGGCAACTTCTTTGATGGAAAACAAATAAATTCTACAATCTCTACTTGAAGAGCAAAACACTACCATTATTCTTATAATTGAAATAGGATAATCTTTGGTCCTTACATTGGAATGATCATGCTCAAAGCATGTGGACCCAAAGATTTCCAATACAAATGATTTTTTTATCTTTTATGACACTATTCAGACTATTACAAAAATAGTTATCCAATGAAATTGCTTGATCAACAACAAATGGAGATTTGAAAGCATCAATTTTCATTGTCTTGTCATACAAAATACTAAACATCATAGATCTTAAAGATAAGCAACAAGTCACTCCATGTCTACTAATACTATCCAAAACGTATTCAAAGGTAGTAGACTCTCCAATGCTCAACATCCTTGCAAGATGCACACTTGAATGGACAAAGAATTTTTGACAAAAATATATTTTTCAGTATAATAATATATATTTGCAAAGCACTTTAGATATTGACATTTTTTTAGAAAAATTCATAAATTTAATAAAAAAATGGATCTCCATGTCATTTTTTTTTTGTCACCATGTTTAATGCATTTTTTGTGAGAAACTTTCCAATTATTTGATCTTGCTACATTGAAATAACAATTTTTTGTAACATGTTTAGGAAACACCAATGAGATTGCAACTTTCTTTGTCTTCTTCCAAAGTCTGGATGTGCTAAATAATGTTCTCTATTAACTAAAATATTATAGAATATTACAAATTATACTTAATGAGCAAATAGGTTTAATTTTTTTTTTCAAGTTAGAAATGATAATAGAAAAAATACTATTTCTCAAATGACTTTGTTGATATCATCTAGCATAACAATAATTTTGAGGATAGTATATAAATCTCAAGTGCTTTTAAACTAAACACATTAGTAATCTGCACTTGGTTTCTTTTTCTTTTTTTATGTTGAACATGAAAAGACAAAATGGAGTTTGTTTTTCTTTCGAGAGTGCATGGTAGACTTGAAGCTTCCCACAATATGTAAGACAAATTATATACCACATGTAGAAAAACATATCAATTTCATTTGACATTTTTGTTGAATTTTATCAATTGAAACTTACTTGATACATTAACAGATCATTGCAAGTTGCACTTCCAACAACACTCACATACACATTTTGTTGTGATTTTGATACCACCTAGGTTTAGCACCCTAGCTAATCAAGAGAAGACACCTCCAATAATTAAGAGAAGACACCTCCAATAAGTGGAGCTAATTGATTTTGATACACCTCCAAAAAGTGGAGCTAATTGATTTTTTCTAAAAAGATCCCATATGTGATCTTTCCATGAAAACGCTATCATTTGATGCTTGTCATTTTTTAGACTTAATTTTGAATCTCCAAAATGAAGGTTTGGAGGAATGAAATTAGTCAATTCACATTCTTAATTATTTGATTTGAAGTTTGCTAGCTTTGACTTTATTGTGAGAGATTCTTATGTTGTAAATTCTAGACTATAATTTGAATTCATGTTATATTCTTCAAGTTGCATGCAAATATGAGGTGTCTCACTAAATTCTGGCCACATTCACGATACTTTCATTACCCTTCAAACATAGTTAGAAGGGGCTGTAGAACCCATCAAATAAGGTAATGCTACTCATTTTTTTTGGCATTGGATGATATATATTTTTATCGTGTATGTCCTCATTAATGTGGCTGTCTTCACCAACTCACCAACAGTAGTTGAAAGACAGATATACATATCTGGGTCATGCCTACCTATATTTTGAAAGAATTAGTTATTTGTGTATATATATGTAGGAAAGAGTGTGAATGAAGCCTTGCGACATTGTTTTTGAACTCTGCAATCCTTATTTGCTAAAAGACAGCTTATTGAAGATATTCATGTGGGTGGACTTTGGGAAGATTGTGATATTTTATGTGGACTATGTATGGAGCGTTCCTCCAATAAATAGTCCAGTAAAGTTTGGCTCGACGTGGACGCGTGTTGCTGCTGTGCCTTAGCTAGTAACTCTTTAGCTTTCATGGGAATCCCTCAGTGATGATCTTGTTTTTCTATTCAAGATCTTAATGGTTACGAGTCGACTGGAGAATTCAGGTGTGGCAGATTCTTTATATATAGCTCACTATTCTCAACTGACTTACTCAAGTTCCTTGCTTCTTTCCTTCACGATCAGTTTCAATCAAAGTAGGTTGAGGACGTACGCTTCTTCTTTGCCAGCGGACAAAAACGCCTTTGGGTGTTGTTATTCTAACTCACTGCTGCAATATCAGCATGGAAGAAGTCGGTGGGGTTGGCGTGCTGACTAAATCGGCCTCTTTGTTTTTGCTGATGTTGATCCTCCATTGTACTTGGGGCGAGGTAGACGCCCAGGAGCGGCTTCTGCAGTACCAAACCAAAACACCTAACCCCACCAGCGTCAAAGGCCCAGTGCCAAGCACCTTCGCTTGTCGCGACCAGAGCTGCAAATTCAGCGAGACACGAGACGGTCTCCACGCGTTCGAGCTTCTGAGTGAAAATACTAATCGTCTGGAAATAAGAGTTAGGGACGACTACACGGCTGGGCGGAAAGTGTTCCGGGGCCAAGTCAAGGTTTCCAATGGTGCACACAAGGAATGCATCATGCAGATTTTTGGTGGCGCGCCTGGGAACGCTGGTGGGGATGCGACGCTCTTCATACTTCGAGCTATGAACTACAATGGCGGCACACTCTCACACTACTCCACCAATCCTCTCATAAGCAATATATACAATAAGTGGGTTTCGGTGGAGGTGGATCATGTCCAGGACCAGTACGTTCAGGTCTCTATCAACGGCGATATCAAGGGGAAATGGGTGGACGATGAGAAAGGTATCACCAATTACCACAAATACGGTTTGTACCACACATTTGGCACCCAGACGACTCCTTCCGCCAAGGTTGAGTGGAGCAATGTGACTATAACTTCCTCCCAGGCAAAGGCAATGCAACAAGCCCTTCCATCCTAGCTACCATCACCTTGTAGTTTGTTTTAGCATCTAGAATTGTAAGCAATAAGTGAAAATACTTAATCTAGCTTCACATGTACCACATTCAAGTAAAGAATAAATAAGATTGTACCTTTTAGGCTTTTCTCATATCAATTTCCAAGCAAATCATGTATTAAACAAGAATCTCATAATTGTAGTGTTTTGAGATTTTAAATTTTTGACATGAGAAATGACTGATTATTAAGAATGGAAAAAAAATCAATTATGCATAACTTTAAAATAGTAGAGTCACGATATTGCAATCAGTTTTCAAAAGTAATTACGACAAATTTTATTTTAAGTATTTGTAGTATTATAACTAACATCAAAATTTCAAAATTCATTTTCACGAAAGTAGCAGTAAATTTCACAATGTAATATTTACAATTTCATGATGCACATTCACAATTGCAATAAATGAATATCACAATTTATTGTGTATCAATCATTGAAAGTAGTGTAAATTTAATTGTTCTCAATTTTACGATTAAAGTCATAAAAATAATCACAATTTGTGCAATTAAACACTCACAAATTACCACAAATATCATGATTGAGTACTCACTAATTTCATAATTCGATATATTTAATGAAATTCACATCCGATTTTTGTATTTAGAAAATTTGCTATTTTCTATTCACAATTGTACTGTTAAAATGATGTCACGATCAACGTATTCAGAGTAACACGATCAATATTCAAAGTATCAAGTGCAGTATTCAGAGTATCAGGATCAATATTCATAGTTTCAAAATCAATATTCAAAGTATCAGAATCAGTATTCAGAGTTTCACGATCAGTATTCAGAGTTTCACAATCAAAATTCAGAGTGTCACGATGAGTATTCAGAATTTCACGATCAATATTCAAGATATTCACGTTTCAGTATTCACATCTCAATCCATCAACTCCTCATTCAACTTGCAAAATTTTCAAAAACCCTAGTTGTTAAGTTAAAATAATAAACATCAAATAAACACTTTTGTGAAAAAAAGAAAACAATCATTTGTACACATGCTATTTTGAAAGAAAACACCGACAAGCTTAGTTTGAATATGAAACCATGTCATTTGTTCTTGCATGTCGACACAACAAAAATAGTAGCCATCGTGGACTGTTAAAACCCTCAAATTCTATGAATAGAGACTAGATTATGCCATGCATGTTTGTCAAATTGGCAACAATGTCAACGTTGAGCATATTCAAACTGATAATCATCTACATTTTTGGTTGGCTGATCAGGCACAAATGGAAATTACCTCTTTGATAAGATCGTTCCAACAAGTGTCCATTTCCACTGTCCACTCATGCAAAATATCTTCGTTGTCGTTACCGAAAAACAATAATTCATGTTCGGGTTGTGCCGAGGCTCAAACGCTCAAAGCCATCTCTTGTGCACAACACTTGAAAAAGCTATGCAGATCATCCTTGGCTTGTTTGGAATATTCTTCTACTGCCAGCTTATTGGAGGAGCTTATCCACATCTCGCTTTTATTCCATGCATGTGAATGCTGATTTTGAACTCCTTTTGAAATCTGTCACCAAGACCGTAGTTGAACAATCTACCGCAAACTCAGCAATAATCAACTTTTGAACTAACATTTGCATAGAATATATAGTTGGTAAGCAGTTATTTTGACCAATTATCACAATGATTGATGTGATTTACAAAAATTCATTCGAAATTACTATCACCAAGAACCACACATCTTTGACAACCAGTACAAGAAATTAGCAGTAAAAACGTGAAATCTTTTGAAATGGATCAAAATCCTAAAAAAGAGTAATCATTTTTCAATTTTTGGATTTTTGCCCAAAAACGTGCTTTTTCATGAATTTTTTTTGGAAAATCACAAAAAGAATTCTTACAAAATATAAGCATTTTGGCCAAAAAAATCAATACACCATGTCCAAAAAAATTAAATTTTTTAATAAAACTTTAAAAATTAAAAATATTGACAAACACTTAAGGTATTTTAATAGTCTAAATTGAATTGTTAAAAATCAATGATAGACTTCATTGTTACACTTCTTAGTTACTGATTACGATGTACATTAATGTTGACAACTGTTATTAGCTGTAATATAGACAGCTGGTGGGTAGTTTGATTTATTTGACACACACACGACCTGATATTTCTTATGTTGTTGGTGTTGTTAGTCAATTTATGCAAGATCCTAGTCAAACACACTGGAAGTCTGCTAAACGTATTCTTGGATACATTCGAGGGACATTGAATTTTGGTTTGAAGTATGATTAGCCTGAAGTGCCAATGTTGGTAGGTTATACAGATGCCGATTGGGCAAGTAATATTGATGACAGAAGATCTACCAGTGGTCATACATTCAGTTATGGTACAGCTGCAATTTCATGGAGCAGCAAAAAGCAACCTACAGTAGGATAGAAACTGCGCACTCTAAGTTGTCTTTGAGTAACTGAAAATAAGTCCGATAATAAGCAACTCTACTGATAAGCAGTAGCGCAATAGCAACTCTAAAATAATTCTCTAAAAGACTAAGCTAAAATGCTCAAGAGAGTTCAAGTTTGAAAGCTTGATAGAGAGCTAACTACAATACATTTTTATTATACTTAATTATATATATATTTAATGTGAACAATGGATGATAATTAAAACCGATTAGTCGATTAGTAAGAAGGAGAATAATCTAACATGGATGAGGCTAAAACAACAAATTGCATGCAATTGTAGTTGGTAATCACTATGAAGAAGGACTGTGGGTTTGCCATGCTATAGGGACTCTAAGCAAGTTGGCATCCTTTGAATGAGCCACTACATGCTAATGTGTATATTTGGGATTGCCAAAAGCATGATCATTCATTGAAAAACATTCGATTTTTTTGAACTAATTTTTATTAAAAATACCCTTTGAGTTTTTCCAGTACCTACATTCTTGACGTTAGGTTTTTATTTTCATGTAAATTAGTCATTTCTTAATGTAAGCTTAAGAGTTAGTATATATATTCTGAAAAATCATTAGGTTGGATCGAGACTCGAGTGATCTTTACGGGTGGGTATACACCTCATTCTAGCTTCATGTAAAAATTGAACCCAAAATGCACAAGTGAAAAAGTTTGATTTGGGCTCTTGAAAAGGAATTTATCTAAGAAGTGTGGAAGGGAGTCCATTCTTCCACATGAATAACCTTTGAAGAACTTTGGCAAGCTTGGTAAGAGCAGGTTTTAAGTCAGGCAGAAGGGCCAGTCCCTTAGCATGTTCCATGGCATTACATATGGTGCAAGGCCCCATTCAAGGGCCTTCCATGCAGGGAGGGCCCTAGCTCGAGGGCGGGAGTTGAGGCCAGGGAGCGGGAGTTGAGGCCAGGGAGGCCCGATTCCCATGGGCCTTCGAAGACCTGATGCAACGTGAGGTGCAACGTGAGGTGGAGAGAGAATGCACATTTTGGAGAGAATAACATGTTGCTAAGGAAAGGAAAGAGAAAGGTAAATGCATATTCCACTGGGGAGGTGCATTCAAAATTCAAAGCAAACCTCAGCACCTGCCATTTAAAATTTAAAGCACGCTATTCTAGATGCAAAAAAGGCACAAGCAATCTGTAAGCCATTTTTAAGTATACTTATTTGAAGAGATGCGACGTTTGGAGAGCCTATGTGTTGTAGTTTGACTATTTAACTATCGACACTCTTACCTATAGCTGTATAAATGGCTGTGTGCTGCTCTGCTTTTTCTGATCTTGATCTGCTCTCACTTACTACAAGCTTATCTATTCTCAGCTGATCATCATAGATCCAGTGAAGCAACAGAATTAAGCAGAGAACATTCCCAGCATTGTTGATATAAAATGAAGATCAAAGTTCTATTGTAAGTTACCCAAAACATATGAATATCGACAGTACCTAGTAGAAAGATAGTGGAATTATATGCATCTGTGATCCTCTAAAATGTTTTTTTTCTTATATGTCCTCCTTGTGCAGCTATACCTCAAGAAATCCTGCTCTTTAATATTTACGATACTTATTAAACATGTGGATGCATGTATCAAACATGTGGATGCATGTAAGATTAATATAGCAACTTCACTAGAAGATCAAAGTAGAACGGATCATTGAATCTCAATGGGTGGTCTTCTGGTGCCAGACTTAGTGTGTGCCAGTACTTGCCATGTTCTGATCTTAGAGAGCAAGAAGCACCCATGGATGTTCAGCTTGAAGAAGCTCAATCACACATTTCTCAAGCTCCAGAGTCTCCTTCAGAAGTCCATGCACACAAAATGTAAGAGCACTGAATGAAAGAACGACAGAGCTGTTTAGATTGCTCATCATGGGTCTTGCACTGGGAGCAATTAGCCCACTCACTGTTTCTTCATAGTGGCTTTCGAACAACTCCATGAGGGAGTGGAGGTTTAGGTGCTTTCTGAACGAGCCTAGCTGCAAATCTGTGAAGCTGGTACATATTTTATCTGGATGGAAAAATATGCTTTTGATCACGTTCATACCTTTGGCAATGAATACCCCGACCTTGGTCACACCATTGCGGTCCTGATTGTCCACATCTTCATTGTGTTCTTTTCTGCTGCCAATTACAGAAGGCTCATTGGATTTGATGGCTTTTTTCTGTTGCTTGAGCTCCAGAACTTCGTGAAGAAACTCAAAGGTAGCGATGCAGTCATCCTCCAGCGCCTTGATAGGATCGTTAAGACGCCTGATGAAGTTCTTTATAGCAGCCTCCTCAGAGGAATTGCCTGCAATTTTTAAATCTAGAGAACAGGAGATGAGCACTTGTAGCAAGTCTACCATTCTACATTGAATCTCTGCCATCTTGGAATATACGTTCCCTTGGAAATGACCATACCAGAACTCTGGCTCCAACTTTGCTTCGTTGATCAGCGCATTCTGGCGAGAAATGCCCCGATGCAACAGCCCAGTCTTCTCCTTCAAGTCCTTTACCGTGGCTTTGTAGCATTTCTGGCATAATCGCTTCCTCTTAGTAGCGAACACTTGTTCTGAAAAATTTTGCAAATCAAGCAAACTATGAGCCAGCTCCTTCTCCAAAAGCACAGCCGCTCGCCGAGGCCAGAACAAGATCTCTGTCAGCACGAAGCAGGACAAACCCAAAAAGGCTTCTGTCATCCGGATCATGGCAAATTGCTCCAGAGAGCCTTCATGCCTCTTGCCCAACAAGATCATTGCAGCAACAACAGCAGAAACTGAGCCTGAGTAGCCATACATCTTACTCTTCCTGAGAAAGCTGGTGAGAATTACCCACGGGATCATAGCTGCCAGGCAAAGACCAGGCACCTGGCGAGTGATGAGAGCAAACAAGTAGCCATATATGGACCCGCAAACTGTGCCTTGGAGCCGCATGTTGGAGATACGAATTGAGCCTTTCTGATAGTTTCCTATTCCCATGGCTATGGTGATATCTGCCCAGTGGCTGTGATCTGTATCATATGTAACCCCTAGGAAAGCTCCTGCTGCCATAGCTATGGAGACTTTCACTGCAATGGTGAACTGATCAATGCTGGGGCTGAATTGCAGCGCTTTGGGAAGCCACCCATAGGTTGCTCTTGAACAATTTGTATCATAAAAAATTTGATTTTTCCTTTGCTTGTCATGCTTGGATCGTTTCATGTATTGAGCTTTTGAAAGGTTTTCTTGGCAATTTTCGCATGGAAAAACAGCATATTCAGGAGATGAGAGGTAATGTTGGTACGTGTGATGCTTGTCAGCTGCAAAGCCTGCTCCACACTTCCCAACAATATCCACGTACCTGGAACTTGGTGGCTGCTCATTGCTAATTTGGCTGATCTTGGGTTTACTTTCATCAATAATTGCCATAGTTTCCAATAGAAACATCTTCATGCTATACAGGAAGAACATGGCCGCTATCTGGCTCTGAAAATTCCCACTGATGTTGGTATAGACCTTCCTATTCCCAGCTTTGCTGTATAGATGGCTCTTCCTCCACAGAAGCTCCTCAAAAAGGTCATCTAAATTCTCGTCTTGCCCAAAAAAGCTGATCTTTTGTCTTGCAATCCTCAAGCTTTCATCGAAGCTGTCCATAAGCTCTCTGCCTTCTTCCAAGATGATCTGCTTCTGAGACTGGGTGTTCAAAGATTTAGAGTTCTGATCAGCCCCAGCAAGCCTGAGTGCTAAAGTACTCCAGCCACTGAGCTGAAGAAGGGAGTCCTGAAGCATGTTTCTCACAATGTCCGAAGACTGGGAAATGTTGCCGGATTGGAAGGCCATCTCCATTCCCACCAGAGGCAGCTTAAGGTTGCCCACACCTTGGGCAAAGAGCTTGATGCTTGACATGGATCTAAAGCAGTTGAGCTCCCAAGCTATGTCAGCCTACAAAAATGCATAATGTTATGGACAAATTATACATTCACACGGTCATCTAAACGCCTGTAAAACCTTTTCAAGACTCGTAAGACTTTCTCGGTTTTTAGCAGCATTAGTGTTCAAATAGACTCTATGGTATGATGGAGGTGTTCAGCTGGCATAATATGAGAATGGAACAACTTTGTTTTTCTCAGAAATCAGGTTTATAAAAAATTTGCGGATGCTTCCTTCGAAAAATTGACCAGTATTTTCTTTTGTGAAAGTTTGCAAACACATGCACATTGTTTCAGTAATCATTCAGCGTTTAGTTGTGGATGTAATATAATCCACACTCAGCATTGAATTACGACAATAAAAACACGATATTTGAACATAAATTAAGTATTGTGGATTGAAGAAAAGATAAGCTCACATATCCTGATAATTCCACTTAGTCTACTTTCTAGGTGCTTACGATCCTCCAAACGTAAAAGACGCTCTTCTCTAGTTGGAAGGAACTTTCTTTCTCTAGAAGCACACTGCTCCATGGTTGTTTATCGTTGTTTGTTATTTTTTCCTGTGTGAACCTATCCACATTGTTCTTTATGATCAGAGTCTCACATTCTCAATATGATATCAGAGCTGTTTCATGATTTAGATGGTATTCAGCATATTGTGTTCTCCCTTTTCTTGTAGATGGAGTTCTTTAGAGAGACGACTCATTGATATATTTGATAAAGGACTTCCATTTGTGAAAGCTTATGATAAAAATACTATTGCAAATCCTGGGCATTTGAGAAATTATGGATGGAACAAAGATCACATGATAGCTGGGAACACACTGATGATGAAGTAGTTTCATGACTCTAATGGGAAGTCCAATGAGAACCTAATGATGGCATTGTCAACACAACCAGCATTGACAATGCAAAGGCTATTAAGTACTTTCCTGTACAAAGAAGCTTGACAAACAATAGAATAGATCTAAGTCATCAATGGAAGCCCCCCAATTGCAAGGAGGATCGATCTCAAAGCAAGATACTTATAATCAATTACTGCAAAGCCATAGCATTACCACAAATTTAGTAGAAAAAGGTTGTAGTATCAAGAAAAGAAAAGCCACCATGTAAATACATGACTCATAGATCATTCATCTTATGGAGGAAATGTCTGAGCTATTTATTGGAAAAATGAGAGATATATTCTTGGACTTTAAGTGTTGCTCAACACATGACTTGATGTGACATGTGGGTCAAGCCCCATGATAGGAAACAAGTGCCAATGGATGACAACAATAACTATGAACTCAGTTATAAAGTCAAGCTCAATGATGGTAATGTAAAGAACATCCACAATGCCAAAGAACCTACTCCATATAAACATGACACCCCACTTGTGATGAAAAAAGGAATTTGAAGCAAATCAACTTATTGTATTAAATAACTAGAGAAGATCGTATTAAATAACTAGAGAAGATCTTAGAGAGACTCTTAGAAGTCGTTATCTCTATGAAATGAGCCATGATTTATTCTCAAGTTTTGATGCCTTGACAAAATAGCAAGAAATTTTTGTTTGGTACAAGGACATCTAAATACAACTACATAAGGAGAAAATAATGTCAATGGATTAAACTAAGTATAACCATCAAGCATTAAGTACTAGTGTGTGTTTAAAAGGTCTCAAGGGTAGGGCAAATGATTTATTAGAAATTCTGCATCATCTACAACCCTCTTCACACTCCATTTTAGGAGGAGATAAATACTTCTTCTATTTTATAGACATAAAAATTATCATCGTCGTTCTTAACAAAATGTTTGAATTTTTTTAAGCATTCAAAGAACACAAAATTAGTCAAAATGACATGGTTTCATCCTCCTCCAAAAAAAAGGAAAGGAGATAGGTCTTAATAGTGGTTCCTAGTCGGCAGAAAAGAGAAAGCGCCTAACTGAGTTGGATAGGCCAAATTTTGAAAAGCCAAAACCAACAGTCTTTGTTTTTCTTACATGGAGAAGGAACACTTGTCCAAGAATCAAATGAAGAGGCGAAAGAAAGCTAGAAGTATGTCTTTCAAAGGTCCAAGTAACTCTTCTATATGTGGATTTATCCATTGTCAAAATGCAATCGCAATAATTGTTATTTTATTACAATAGTTTTTGGACAATCAAACCTAGCAAGAGATTGTCCCTCACTTGTTGTTGAGGATTCAAGATTATCTATAAATATAATTACGTTTTATATAATAAATTCTGATAAGGTAGATTTGATTCTCTAAATAAAATGGTTTTATTCTAAGAATGAGTCATTTCAAAAGCAGCTTACCCATAGTTTTAATTTGGCACCAAGGCTCATTTTGAGAATCAAAGATTGGTTTATTACTTGTCTAACAAGTACCTAGGGAATAGAATATATAATTGAGGTATTGAGATATGGAAGAGCCCTCTTCCAAAAACAATTCAAAAAGTAAAATATGTTTTTTTTTCTTTAGTTTTTTCCACAGATTTGGTAAGGACTATGACTTTATTACATTACATTTAACAGATCTTCTTAAGGGATTTAAGAGGATTGCCAAATGCAAGCATAAAAAATTTTGCCCACCGATCCATTGGAATGATGAAGTGAATTAAACTTTTGAGATAATGTGCTTCTACTATGTTTGTCATTCTATTGGACTCATATTACGCATAGTCGATCCAAACAAGACATACCATACGTTGAGATGGATGCTAGCGATTACGGAGTAAGAGTGGTCATTTATCAAGATGGTAGACTAGTAGCTACTTATGAGAAGGAATACTTTGAGGTTATACATTGTGACACGCTAAAGACACCAATATTTTTATGGATCTAGATTCACTCTGATGATAGATCGAACCTCCCTTAAAAATATCTATGATGAATGGCTTATTAATGTTTAAGAATAGAAAGGTTGTGTGCCCAATGGATATGATATTAGAGTCCAAAACTTGCACATGAATGTCATGATAGTCCTAGTGCTAGACACCATGGCATACAAAGAACTTTTGACCTAGTCAAAAAAAAAATCCATTGGCCAAAATTGAAAGGTCCTTTGGAGGCATATGTTTAAAAGTATAAACAATGTCAAGTGAATAAAGCAGAAAGACCCCTAGTTGTTGGTCTTTTGCATCCATCCGATAAAATGAAAAAGTACTTCAATAGACTTTTCACTGGTCTCCTTGGAATAAGAGTCACAAAACCGTTTGGGTGGTGGTTGACAGGCTAACCGAGATGGCACAACTAATTCCAACAAAGTCTATTGCTAAGGCTTCTAAACTTGCTTAACTATTTGCTAATAAGGTGTTTAGATAAGTGTTTGGATTGCCTAATGATATTGTTGGTAATTGTGATTCCAAGTTCATCGACAAACTATGGCAATCAATCTTTAACATATTGAAAATTACCATTAGTCTTTTGTCTTCCGATTACCTTGAATTTGATGGTTAGACCAAACGTAACAACCAATTTGAAGTTTTATAACCTAGAATCATAAAAGATTTTTCATAGCCATTGATGTAATCTTTACATTAGAGGAGTTCCAAATTCAAAAAAAACCCTTTGTAATAATGATGTTTATTTTTTTTCTCAAGATTTTCTTACACATAAATCAATCAAAACACTCAAATCTGAAATCTACGGCACCAAAGATATATTGGGATCAGAAGGTGCCCTATCCACGCATTAAAGAAATTGGGTCTTTTGAAAACTTGGACTGGCTATAGCAATTTAACGGTAGCTCAAAACCGGTCTCCTATAGGGTCATTGAAAAGCTCTTTTGAGCACTTTCTAATGGCATCATTTTCGTCTCAATTGATGTTACAGTTTAAAAGTTCTACTATTTTTAATTATAATGTACATAGAATGATTAACCATCAAAAATAGTGCAGGCATAAATGACAAACCATTGGGCTGAAAATGAATTTATTTTGGTAATTTAAATTCACAAACAAGTTTGTCAATCTACATGATATTTCTTATAGGGTCTTTTATGAATAATGAAGAGGCTGTCAAGTCTTTAAAGCAAGAGAGAAAATCATAGCAAGATGAATTTGAAAAGGTGCAATTTTAATTCATAGATGAGGATTATGAATATAAATCATAAAATCTTAAGAAGATAAATCTTATGAAGAGAGACAACTCTACCTCAAGAGGCACATTAAAGTTCCGGCAAAATGTGCATGTAGTGAGCTAATAAATGGGCTGCCATACGGAACATGCACGTAATGGCAGAATTTGCAGGTGACATGCGCTGACCAGTCATTGGCTATCCACGGACATTATGTCGGCAAACAAAAAAAATTGTATTGTGAAAACAACCAAAGATCAGAAAAACTGCACTTAATACTTATGCGAAAACTGAATTGTAAATAAAGTTATAAAAACATTAAACCACTGTTTAAAGAAAACGTGCACATGGTCAATAGGCATGGCCATCCTCCTGCTCTGGCCCTGCACTTGGGCAATGGGCAAGTGCTCACCCAAGGAGGATCAACCTAGGATCTGGCCCCACAAATGTACAGCCCATAAGTAAGCATATTCTTCAACTATGTACTAACCAACCTTGCAGTTTGACAGCCGTATTGACCGTCAAGAGCCATTTTGGCTGTAAAATACACGCGTCTTAAAAATTTGGCCGTCATAGTAGACAGGCACATACAATTCAAAAACGTCATTTTGAAATGCACCTTTGCTTTTTTGCTTGTATAAATTCACAATAAATATATTATACACATCACTTGAAACTTTATAAGAATTACAGCACAAAGTTTGACATTCATGATTCAACTTTCAGCCCTTCTAACTTGGCAGCTCATCTTTGAAATTAGTACCCATCTCTAAACTATCAAAGTCATTTCAGATTTGAAGGTCTTTCAAACCGTCACTCAAAAAAAGCATGACAGGCAGTCTAGACCGTCAAACTGCAAGGCTGGTACTGGTACTGACTGTTGCTTTAGCACACACCACTTCTGGCAACTTCTTATTATAGAAATTTTTTTAAAGGAGTGTATTTGTATAATATAGTACAAGACACCAAATCAGTATTAGTTGAATGTGTTCATCAGCTGAAAACAGAATTGGGTCTCTACTGAGTTAAACAGGTCATGTAGTGTTTCGTGGTTTTATGATTGTACTTCAATTTCATGAAGGTTCTGATGATCAATCTCATGTCCTCTTTCGTGTATCAATAAATGTTATTCTGTATCTTTCAATACCCTCATGGTATCGGACCCATTTAATGTGGTACTTTCATGGTATCATATCCAGTTAATGTGGTACAGAACATGTTTTCAATAAAGAAGGCAAATCTGAGTGTTTAAGGGAGATAGTAGTTTGTTTCAGATTGTTCGTGACTCCTGTTTTTCTGGATCTTGAGTCTGTGGGTATCTAACGTCTGTTTCTTAACAGTTTCAATCATGATGAATTTGTCACTTTCACTTTTGTAAATAAGAGAGAACCCTAGTTTCATTCTTAGTCTTTATGATTTAAATTGCATTGTCCAGTACAGAAGCTGAATACATGGCTACAACACATGCTCCTAAAGAGATCATTTCATTGAAAAATTCAATGAAAGAAACTGTTCTGCACTTTGATAACATTATCTGTATTGCTTTAGCAAAAATCTCAGTGTACCATATAGACATTCAACAACATTTCATCCGAGAAAATTTACTGACAGAAGAGATTAATTTAGAATTCTGTCCTACTGAAGAACAGCTTGCAGATATATGCATGGAATCTTTAGGAAAAGCAAAACATATAGCAATATGTAGAAAATTGAAACTTTCCTCTCACTGCGCTGAAGGGGGAAGTGTTAGTTAGTTGAATGTGTACATCAGCTGAAAACAGAATTGCATGGTGGGAAAATGGTGTCTCTACCACGTGTCAGCTCGTGAGAGGCTGAGTTAAACAATAAATACTCAGAGTACTCATGTAACGCTTCATGGTTTTATGAGTGTACTTCAGTTTCTTGAAGGCTCTAATGATCAATCTCATGTCCCCGTTATTCTGTATCTTTCAGTACCTTTCAATCAACTCATGTAATGTGAATGCTAACCATCTTTCACTTTGAACCAGAAATAGTTGCATCATATACTAACCTGGTGATCTTTAAGGCTAGCTAATGTACTTGAACCTGACTTTGACAAAGATTTAGCTTGTAAAATCAATGAAGTGAATCTGGCAGGATCTTCACAGCAGAAAGCGTCTATCATTATCTTGAAGGTTTCTGCAACTGTATGAGCTGCCCTCTTCGTATGCTGCTTTATCTGAAAATATCACCAACAGACACTGATCAGCATCCAATTCAGCATACCACTCAATTTTAGCGTGAAATTGCATGAACTTGATCATGCTTATTTCTGAAATGCATTTGATCATGGTTAAGGACTGGGGACTTTAATATTCTCATTAGTCAGCATGCAAGGGATTCAGAGCTTCATTATTGGTCTTAGAATATCACAAATCGGCAATCAGGTTTTCTTAATCATGGTTAAGGAGCAAAGGATTTGATATTTTGATCAGTCAGCATGCAAGGAAGTTGGAACTGATAGTCTCATTAGTTATCTGAAAAGATTACAAACAGAAACAACCTGGAAACTTTTGACGCAGCGAAGGTAGGATCTTACCTCATAGTAAGCAAGACGTGGAGGGATGGGAAGCAGGATGGAAATGGTACCGATCGTCGTCCCCATCATTGTGGTTGTTGCCAATCTTAAAGGAAAAATAAGACCATTCATCTGGTCCTGCTGTAGATATGCAGACATATAGATGATGGCCGTCTGTGCCAGTGCTACTCTCTTGCTCAAAGTATGAGTGGCCTTTGGGTACATGATTAAAAAACTACTGATGGCAATGCAGGATACAGAAGCAGCCACAGACAATTTATGAGGATAAAGCAGCTTCATCACCACTATTGCCATGACTGTAGATTGGATAGTGCCAACTAAAACTCTCATGGCATCGTGGAGACCACGGCCCAGCGTGGATTCTCCCACCACAGTTACAGTTATGACAAAGGAAAAGACTGGAAATGCTAGCCAGTCAATACATCTCTTCCCCTCTTGCAGCAGTATGCCAGTCATGAAACATGCCAATCCTGTCTTCAGAGCAGCAATCAGCCGCCCCCTCCAGAATGCATCCACATTTGTTGTGGAAGATGCCATCTCTCCACTAGCTATAACCCAGCAATTAATGATAAAGTATTCTGAGAGACAGAAATATTTTTGGTATCTACAATTGCAGAAGCGTAGCGATTTGGTTCAAGGTGTAATTGTGGCACACATCAGGAAAAATGCTGAGAATGAGGCTCGAAAGCATACGCAAAATCTCTGGATGACAAGCTTTTGCTTAGACCTTGCTCGATCTTCCCAGCTCCGCCAGCTTCAAGGTCGCAGTTGTAGTACTTGCGCCCTCTGTTCATGATTGAATGCTTGTTACTCATATATTTCAGCTGTGAATTAGCTGTCTCATCACCATAGCGCTCTCTCTCGCTCGCTCGCTCGCTCCAACTGCCGCAGTACTGGCTCTGATTTCAAACTGAATGTCTGATGTTGTAATTTGCACTGAGAGCTCAGAGTCCTGATTCTCCTTTCACTTAACTCTAGAAATATCCGCTAATGGACTGTGACACTGTTGGACGTGATTGCTTTCTCCTATCAATCAGATGCACACTGCCGAGTGGTGTGCGCTGATGCAAGCACGGGATCTTCTAGGGACCACTGGTCTTTTTCCAGATTCACTAACTTCTCGTCAACAACAACACCATAGCTACACTATTCCAGTAGTTGTGTCAGCTTTTTGAGATATCCAGCTGCTAAGATAATGGAGCACCAAGCTCAGCATTTTATCTTGCATTATCAAAAGTGAGCATCACCAGCAGGTAGTCTTGTCATGCAGCAACATCAGCACACCCTTTGATGGTGTGACAGCCATAACCTTCCTTGCAAGACAGTTTAGCCACTTTGGATTAAGCACTTTACGTCTATTACTTCACCCAAGGCGAAGTCTTCTTCTCTCATTTTCAGATTTGTTTCTTTCTCTTATCATTAGACGCCACCCATACATTCATTCATTCGTTCATTCTCTCTCTCTCAACCTAAGGGGGGTTGGTTGAGTTGGTTAGCTTGGCATCCAAAGTTTCATTGGTCCCAAGTTCGAGCCTCCCCTTGAAAACCAAGAAGCATTCTCTCTCTCTCTCACACACACACACACACACACACACACATTATGCTATTTGTCTCCCAAACCTAATAAACCCTAAAAAAATCCTAAAAAATGAAAAATCCGCACTCTCGCTCGTGCTCCTCTTTTTCTCTCCTGCTTTATACCCTATCAGAAATCTTTCTCTCTCCAAAAACTTTCTTTCTAGAAGTCTTTCAAATGCCCTTCAAATACATTTTAGGGCAAACGTGGAGAGAGAAAGCATGGAGTGAGGCCGACTATTCAGCCGATGCCGACTAAGTCGCATATCAACTCACATAGTCGACTCAAAGACCTGCAGGCAGGCAGAGAGAGAAAGACCCGCAGGCGGGGGGTGAGAGAGAGAGAGAGAGAGAGAGAGAGAGAGAGAGAGAGACCCGCAGGTAGGCTGAATCTCTTAATGCCTCCTTGATCCATACTCTGATCGATTCTTGTGGGCAGAATCAAGCACAACACTTCATCCTATTTGGTCTGACAAATCTGGGCTTAGAAACAAAAGCAGTAGCAGCACCATATCCAATAAAAACAACACCTCAAAATCAAAAAGGAGAGAGATATGTACAAGAAAGGGAATCCACGGTTGAGAGAGAGAGAGAGAGAGAGAGAGAGAGAGAGAGAGAAAGAGAGAGAGAGAGTAGGGAGGGAGGCGGGTAGCGATGGAGAGGGGGCAGAAAGAGAGAGAGGCTGGTAGAAATGGAGAGGGGGGGGGCGGGTAGCGATGGATAGAGAGAGAGAGAGGAGAGAGAGAGAGTGTGTGTGTAAGGGTGTTGTTAACCCATCCTACTCCTTAGGCATGACACAGAGAGAGTAGGGTGGGAGGATGCAACCATGCAACCATGGGTGCATCCTCCTACCCCAAGCATAGGCACAAATGCGACACACAAATATATTTATATATATACTAGTGGTATGCCCGTCATGGACGGGCAATGTATATGTACATAGTCGAAGTGTGCCCGTTGATGGTGGTGGGCCAATGGGGTGTGTGTGTGCGCGCACGATGATGCGTAGAGAGATAGAGAGAGACCCTCTCCTCTTGGCGCACCATCCCTTCCCTTGCGACCTCCCCGTGCCCCCTCCCATGCGCCTCGTCCTTGTGCACGCCCTCCCAAGCACCCCCTTTCTATGTGCGCCATCCTTGTGCCCACTCCTGTGCGCCCTCCCTGCACGCGCCTTCCTTGCACCCCCTCTCGGACGCCCTCCTTGTGCCCTCCTATGTGCCCTCCGCGCGCCCTCCTTGTGCACCCTCCCTACGTGCACATCCCATCCTGTGCTCTCTCCACGACTTCTCCCTAGAGAGAGAGAGAGAGAGAGAGAGAGAGAGAGAGAGAGATCCTCCTCAAAGAGGGAGCTCGTGAGAGGTAGAGAGAATGAGAGAGTGAGAGAGAGGGAAAAGTGAGTGAGAGGGAATGATAGCAACTTTCAAGTTTTGGGGGGCCCTACCAAATGGATTGTGCCCGCCAATGGTAGGTGGCCGATGGTGTGTGTGTGCATGTGTGCGTGGTGTGAAAATTTTCACATTGTGGCTATTATAAATAGTTGTACCTGCATGGAGAAAAGATCATTGTATTCTCTTATGATGTGGATGTTGAATTTCACACGTGTGGATTGTCCACTACATGTACTTGTGATCTCCTAAGGTGTGTAGATCAAGACTAGATTGAGATTCAAGATCTATCTTTGATTCTATGGCAAAAACACACTACTACATGCATTCAATCACTTCCAACTCTCACTCACACGTGTGGGAAGTGTTCCAGAAATATTCTAAGTAAAAACAAGCTGCTCTCCTCGGGTAGAGAGAGAAAAACCATCATGAGCTCTCGTGTAGAGAGAGAAAGCTAGAAATTCAATGACACTCAAAATCCACTCAATCTCAAAATCAATTAGATCCAAAAGGAGGAGTACAATGATACTAATAGATTCATGAGCTACCACTATGCTTAACTATGATTGGATCACACTTTGCCACCTCTTAATCCTATTGGACCATTGATCCATGCACCTCTAAATTCTATTGGACTATATTCAAGCACAACTCAATTTTCTATTGGACCTCACAAGGTTCCACCTCTAAATCCTATTGGGCCTCTTAAGCTTCATCAAACAAAAGCATGACACTTGTCTACACTCTAATTGGCACAAGTTTGGCTCTATTTTGGCTCAATATTGGCATTACAAGTGGAAATGGATAATTTGCCATCTATGCCAAATTTGACCCTATCAAAATCCTACACCTAAATGCTTGACTATGAAATTCTATGAGACCCCTATATCAAACATTTTGATTTACTTAACAATTCTCCACACGTGGGAACATCCTCCACACATGTGAGATTCACTTACAAACTTCTATCATAAAAAATACCAAGCTAGATTTTTGCCAATTTCTCACACTCCTCCTCAAAAAATAGCTTGGAAAGGTACTAGATCACTTGAGAAGTTTGTAAATCTTTTTGAGTGGATCCTTTGGTATGCATAAGAAGTGAAGATCAGCCAAGGGATCCATCATAGCAGCACCCTCACCATATCCATGATAAGATCTCTTTGGTAGAGATCTCTTGCCAATGCCTTTGAAGAGTGCTCCACCAATATGCCACTATGATCATGGGCTTCCTCCATGCTTGATGATGATGTTTGCTTTGAAAGTTCCACTTGCATGATGGATGCACCATAAATAGAGAAATCTGAGGCTTCCAAGCCTCATAAGGATCATGGAGATCAAGATCATAAGATGTGAAACAATGATGATTATCAAGATTATGCTTTCTAGCTTGACTAGTCCACATACAATGAACTATATCCATGATGGATCTAATCTTGATATCAAAGACTATCTTGATCTTTTTTAGGCTAGTTACTCTCTCAAGGATGTAAGTGTCCACTTTGGATGCTTCACTTAATCTCAAGAGGAGTTTACATTTGCCTCAAAACATGTGAAAACATGATTTTCAAAAAAGTGAGTACCAAGCTAAATTTTGTTCTTACTAGAACCAAGAGCATACTTTTGACAATACAATATCTTGCTTTCAAAAAGTATTGGAAACACATCTAAGTCAATAATGACAAGAAACATGTCCATACCATAAACATCATACAAAACTAGTATAGCTTTTCTTGAACTTTGAGATCCAAAAAATTCAATGAAGCAAGATAGCATTTCAAGCAAAGGAAGAGAAGCATATATGAATGTGTTGTAGTAGATACAACATGAAAGATGCCCCTCTTTGCCATGTAAGGTGAGCCATAAAGACTCGGCCATGCATCTTGAAGATCTTCTTGAAATCATATGAAGAAGAAACTCCTCCTCACACATTGGCCCCATCATAACTTGAATACCTTCAAAAAGGACAACTTGTCATGCTTCTTGAGAGGCCTTGATCTCGGCCACTTTCAAGATTGAATCTTCATGCAATATGACATCTCTATTCACGATCACATTTGAAATAGAGAGTGTAAAGACACTAAAGGCCTCCTTGATGGATGAGTATCCAATCATGATCCATGAGCTTGGATCATCCTTCCTTCTTGTTTCCAAGGGAATATGTGCAAAGCAAGCACTACCAAGTTCACTAAGGTGATCAACCTTAGGCTTCATCTTGAATAAAACTTCATATGGTGCTATTCCTTCAAGAGCTCCAATACTCCTCAAAGCTTTGATCTTCAATGAGAATTTCCTCTCAACATATGCTTTGAATAATAAGGAATAATCATACACCATAATACTTGAAGAGAGAAGATATGTGCATCTTGTGTAATCCTCCTCCTTTGAAATATTGGAAATATAAGAAACATCAAGAGAGTTTGCACTCTCACTTGGATCCAATTTGTAGATGCCTTCAAATCTTGATCCATATGCAAGGATCTCACCATCCTTCTTAATCACACAATTGTCAATATTGAAATTGACATCAAAGCCACTATCAAGAAGTTGGCCAACACTTAAGATGTTCCTTGTAAGCTTTGGGACAAAAAGAACATTGTTGAGAAAGAGATCTTTAGAAGATGCAAGCTTCAAGGGAATAATCCCTACTCCTTCAATATTGCACTCATGCTTACTTGCAAAGTATATGGTCTTCTTGACTCCATCATAAGGCATAATAGATGAAAAAAAGTGCTTGGAGCCACACATATGTGAAGATGCTCCACTATCAATATACCATGAGTCATCCTTGTTGAAGGTGGAAGAGGAGAAGCTTGATGCCATAAGAGAGCCTTCTCCATCACTTGCAATATAGTCTTCTTTCTCATTGGTGATGTTGGCTTGATTGAGTTGATTCTTCTTCTTGAAGCAACATAATGGCCTTTCTTACCACAATAAAAGCACTTGATCATCTTCTTCTTGAGATTTGAATTAGAAGCATGAGAGGTATCCTCCTCCTCTCCATCTTGGTCTTTAGCTTTGTCATTAGAGAAGTGATGGTGTTGCTTCTTACTCCTCTCTTTGTGCTTGGCAAATAGAACTTTGCCATCATCATGATTGAGTGATAGCTTGTCCATCCTCAAGAGTTTGTACTCTTGTCTTCATTCTTCAGAAATAAGCACACTTTGAAGGGCCTCCAAACTTGGTAGCTCCTCCTTAATAGCATAGGATTGGACAAGGTTGTCATATTCATCTCTCAAGCCATTGAGAATGACTTGGACTAGCTCACTTTGATTGATTGAGTCACCAATACATGCAAGCTCCCTATGAATATCCTTGACTCTCAAAACATAATTAGATGCACTCTCATCACTGTTTTGACTACTTTGGAATATTTGACTTCTAAGAGTGAGGAGCCTAGAGGTGTTCTTAGCCTTCATAGATGGACTTGAGACAATCCCAAGCTTACTTGGATGTAGAACAATCACCAATCTCCCTCAATATCTCATTAGAGACATTCATCTTAATGTAGTGGAGAGCCATCTTAGCTCTCTTCTTTTTGTACTTCTTGAAGGACTCGAGGCTCCTCCTCAATCCCAAGTACAATGTCCATCACATCTTGGAGTATCAAGATGGACTCCATCCTCAACTTCCATATTGAATAATTTGAAGTAGACAATCTCTCACTTGGTTGCAACAAGTATGAACTCATTGAAGTCATGTAAAGTGGAGATAAATAAAAGTGATGAACAAAACATGTTGCTTCTCTCTCACTATAGGATCCAATAATGGTGTGCTACCATCTCCTATGCAAGATCTTGCAAAAAACTGTGAGATGATTCTCACTAGCTATCTCAATCTCTCCAAAACTAGATCTACTTCACATCAAATGATGGAGTATGGGAAAAGTTAGGATCAAACACTCTTAGCACGTGTGAAATACACTAAGAAACCAAATTTGACTCAAAAACAATGATATTGCATGAAACAAAATGGCTAAGATCTCAAAACAGTGCCTAGATCACATATAGATGAGATTGGTAAGCATTCAACTGTGATTTTGGATCAAACAAGCAATCTTTTGACCAAACCAAATGTGTCCACCCAGGTCTAGGTGCCTTACCTAACCCTCTTCAAAAGCTTATAACTTTTGATTGGCTCAACCAAATGGAATGAAACTGATTGCATCAGAAACTAGACAAAAATAGCTTCAAAACAAGCTATCTAGCAAGATTTTTGGATCAAACATGAAAGAGAACTCCCAAACTGAAATTGGATGTTCCTCACACGTGTCTGAGCACCTGATTCCATACAGTACTAGGTCAGACCCAATCAATGTCCTTTTGATCTCTTTTGATCCAAAATTGAACAAGATAGCTAGGAAAATGGGCCTTGACAATTTCTAGCTCAAGATTGATGAATAGTTTTCACTCAAATGGATCAAAATGCATGGTAACCTTAGGTAGGCTCTGATACCATGTTGAATTTCACACGTGTGGATTGTCCACTACATGTACTTGTGATCTCCTAAGGTGTGTAGATGCACCAAGATCAAGACTAGATTGAGATTCAAGATCTATCTTTGATTCTATTGCAAAAACACACTACTACATGCATTCAATCACTTCCAACTCTCACTCACACGTGTGGGAAGTGTTCCAAAAGTATTCTAAGTAAAAACAAGCTGCTCTCCTCAGGTAGAGAGAGAAAAACCATCATGAGCTCTCGGGTAGAGAGAGAAAGCTAGAAATTCAATGACACTCAAAATCCACTCAATCTCAAAATCAATTAGATCCAAAAGGAGGAGTACAATGATACTAATAGATTCATGAGCTACCACTATGCCTAACTATGATTGGATCACACTTTGCCACCTCTTAATCCTATTGGACCATTGATCCATGCACCTCTAAATTCTATTGGACTATATTCAAGCACACCTCAATTTTCTATTGGACCTCACAAGGTTCCACCTCTAAATCCTATTGGACCTCTTAAGCTTCATCAAACAAAAGCATGACACTTGTCTACACTCTAATTGGCACAAGTTTGGCTCTATTTTGGCTCAATATTGGCATTACAAGTGGAAATGGATAATTTGCCATCTATGCCAAATTTGACCCTATCAACATCCTACACCTAAATGCTTGACTATGAAATTCTATGAGACCCCTATATCAAACATTTTGATTTACTTTACAATTCTCCACACGTGGGAACATCCTCCACACATGTGAGATTCACTTACAAACTTCTATCATAAAAAATACCAAGCTAGATTTTTGCCAATTTCTCACAGTGGAGAATTCATCTTTGTTGATTCTATGTCCCCATTTCTTCTCATGATATCTTGAGTTTCTATGTATAAAATGTTGATTTCTTGTTGATCTAGCTTTCACACGTGTGGCTATACTATACTGCTATTGTATGGACAGGGACAACACTAAATCATATCTAAGTGTTTATGATCAGATCTTGATGCATTTATAGCATGAATAAAGTACAAATTTCTATGTTGTTGATGAAAGTAGATGTGTAATCAAACTTGGCTAAAGATCATTGATAAAAAAATGTGTTTTGATCTCTGATTTTTTACAACGAGCATGCGGCAAAGAGAGAGAGAGAGAGAGAGAGAGAGAGAGAGAGAGAGAGAGAGAGAGAGAGAGAGAGAGAGAGAGAGAGCCCTCCCCATGCCTCATTGTGCCCTCCCCATGCACCCGCCCTCACTGTGCCCCCTCCCCATGCCCTGCCTACACCCTCCCGGCGTGCCCTCCCTGTGCCGTTGGTATGCCCTTTCTGCACAACCTCCATGTGTACCCTCCTTGCTAGAGAGAGAGAGAGGGAGAGAGAGAGGGAGAGGGAGAGGGAGAGACAAAGACAGAGAGAGAGGAATGAGAGAGGGAGTAGGGGTGACATAGGGGGGAGTGGGCGTGACATAGGGAGATAAAGAGAGGAGTGTGACATAGGGGAGAATAGGCATGACATACGGAGAGAAAGAGTGAACTATGTCCGTCGATGGCGGGCAGCCAATGGTGTGTGTATGCACATGGGCATGTGGCAGAGAGAGAGAGAGAGAGAGAGAGAGAGAGAGATTTTCATCAATGGTGGCCGACCAATGGTGTGTGTATGTGTGTGTGTGTGTGTGTGCATGTGCGATGCACAAAGAGAGAGAGAGAGAGAGAGAGAGAGAGAGAGAGAGAGAGAGAGAGAGAGAGAGAGAGAGAGAGAGTGAGTGAGAGAGAGAGAGAGAGAGAGAGAGTATAATGAAAGATGTCATATGAAAGGTAACTTTAAAAAGTCAAATGTCATGCTAGTTTAAAATTTTTAAAAATTTCTTGTAAATATAACATAAATATATATGTATATAAGTGGTTGAAAGGTTCATATCTATTTTATTTGAAAGGTACCCTTGCATTATACATGTCCTGTGAAAGGTAAAATTAAAAAAAGCACGTCGGGGTGAAAGGTAAGGGTGCATGTCAAATTCCAAGCCTAGGCCCTACCAAATGGATGCATACTATGTCATGCATCCTACTCCATGTATAAAAGATTCCATTCCACATTTTTGAGCTAAAAATTTTCATGTGGGAGGATGATGCACCCATGCAGCAACCATGGGTGCATCACATGCCGGAATCTAAAGAGGTTTATGATGGCCCAGCTAGGACATAGCCAATGAATCTTGTCGAACCAGGAGAATCGGAACTCATTCATAAAATCACAATTGAGAAATTTTATGTCACGTTCTCTTTCCCTCTTGTCTATAAGTTGCCACATATTGCAATATGGTTCGAGATGGGATCCATGTGGATGGTCATCTATCTGGCATTACGTAATTGGTTGAGAGAAACTCTAAGATTTTTTTCTTTATCATGGCCTTCAAATTGTTGATATCTTGCAAAGGGAAGATATTGTGTGTGTGTGTGTGTGTGTGGATTAGTATAAGAGTGTGTAGTATGTGATCAAACCAATGAGTAAGGCTATAGAAATCTAAAAAAGTGAAGAACTTGCTAACTAGAGATGTGTAGAAACAAGGAAATTTATCTAACTAGGCCTAATCTAGCATCTTCCATAGTGCTTTGGCCAAAAGAGCCAGATAAGAAAAACAATAAAAATTTACTAATTGTTGAAGTGGGATTTTCTCGAGTTCAAATCTCATTTCAATATAACTAAAAGCCAAACAAGACAAATTTGGTCAACGAGACCCAATTTAGTTTCTAAAATTTATTGATGCTTTTTTCCAATAGCTATGAGCACCTAATATAATTGTAAATCCAAAATAAATTTGGTTTTTGAGTATCATATTATACATTGAAGTTATAATTCAAATGAAGTTAGCATTCCAATTGTTAGATCAAGGGGGTTACGATGGATGTTTTTGGAAAATCAGATATAATCATGTCTAAAATTAGTTTTTACTCGAATAACATAGACAGCTTTTAAACATAAGCATTGATATTTAAAAGAAACATAAACATAATTTGATAATTATATTTAAAAAAAAACATAAAAAAACATCACTGAATCATATACTACTTTCAAGCTCTATTGTAAGAACTCTCATAGAAATTTAATCACAATGTGTCATTTGCCACTAAAAGTGGTTCATATTTATAATTAATGGTCTTGGGCCTACATTAGTCAAGAGACTATTACAAAAGATGCACAACTTTGGTGCAATTCTAGACAAGTACAAGTTTAACCTTTTAGACTAACTATGATTTACTAATTCAATATTCTAAAGGTTGAGAATTAGAAACTATTTTTAGCCTTTAGAATTTCTAAAAGCCATTAAACTTTCTACATCATGATTCCTCATGGTCTTACAATACACATGCCATGGAATAGGATTTACTTATAATAGGGTGACATGGCCACACCCACAAAAAGTCGACTTTCTACAAAATTGCCAAGCTGGATTTACAACTAAATTTACAAAAGGAATTACATGTCTTTTGAAGCCAAATTTGGACTCAATGTTGCAAATTCGGAATCTGCCAACACTCACTAATACATTACAAGTCCTACACTGATGGCCACAAAGATTGTAACCAAGACTCTACAACTACTCATCAATATCAGCTGCACCTTCATCGGATAATTTGGACCAGTATTCTTTGATGTGTGCCACTAATATTTTCGGAATTTTTTCCACAGTATAGCCGTGTGCTGTTTTTTTCACCTTTGATTTCCATGCATGAACAACAGTATCTACACCCATATATTGTGGTCCGTCGTTGTTCGGAATCCATTCTTTCTCTGAGAAATTTTTGTACAGCTCCGAGTTGTGAACATGCCTCTAGTTTATACGCCGTTGATTAGATTTTGGTTCGTACCACAATGCTTTAAACTCTGTGGCCAAGCCTTCTAAGTTCTTCTTCACCTCGACAACTTTTGCCACCCAAATAGGTATGGAGCCCTCCACAACATCTTCATCTGGAGGCCGCATTGCAACGAACTTTTCCAACACAACTTCTCTGCATGGGATGAATTCAACCAGAGGTGCATCAGCTTTTCGCCCACAAAACCTCCGGGGTAATAATTCTACATCCATTTCAACCTCATTGATCAAAGTTGATACAGATGAATCAAAAGTGGTTGGCAAGGATTGTCCCCAAAAAGCTTCTTGGCTATACATTGATCCTGACAACATATTTTGTTTGGAAAGATATTCGACAAGTTTTGTGGTTTCAACCACACATGCATCATTGCGATCCGATCCAGATCCTTCGTGGATGCTAGAAAAATGGCTTTATCTTTTGATTGTACACATTGCGACAATTTGAAAGGTTCACTCCATGCATTGTCTCCATCATTAGAATAGTATTTCCATTGGTTGGCTCGCCATTCATCATTTGAAAACAAAAATAGTGAGAATTGGTGTGTCCTTCTAAGCCATCATTTCTTTGAGCAATACAAGGATCTATAAATTGTTTCCAATCTACCATTCGTTCTAGTTTTTCTACTTCAATGCTTTCGATACGACCGCCACCTATCTTTTCACCAATTCGTGCTTTCATATCTGGCATTGTATGAACTGAGCGCGACTTCAAAGCCCTGGATATGACATTGAATACCTGATCTATGTCTTCATGTCTGTGGCCAACCAAAAGAAATATCATTTCTACTTTTTGAAAGATGTTATGTGCCACTAACATACAACAAAGACCAAAAATAATTTTGTTCTTATTCTCCCTCCAACAATTGTCAACTTGAATACGTAAGATCGGAGGTAAGTTACCACGTGATGCTTGTACCTTTCTTATTGCTTGCATTATTGATGTGTTAACTTGATTGCTATCGTGAGCATGCAAGGTATCAATCCAAACATCATAGAGCAACTTGAATCCATGATTATGGCCAATCCTTTCGAAGAATGTCCACGTTGCTTGAATGTGTCGGTGTTTCCATGAAACTTGTACACAATGGAATAACGTGCCTCAGCAATTACTTGCCAAAACATTCCATGGGAGATTCCCAATAGATTCTGATATGCTTTTATGCATATAGCTTTACCATCCCACTTAGGTTTGAAACGCAATTTGAGTTCCTCCAAAATATCAAACATTGCATCTGACTTTTCGCGTCTATGAAAAAAACATTTGAACATCTGCAACAATTTGCTCATCAGAGATCACATCTATCTTTTAGATACATACAACCTCTTTGATGATCTTTTGTATTTGAGATTTAAGTGCATAATATAGTGTACATCAATATGATTCAAGAAAAACACTCTATTCTACATTCAAACAAAAATAGGTAGCAATAAGAAAAACATTGTAATGATTTCTATTGAATAGGTATGCTTGTAACATATCTACATGGAATACACCCAATATATGTCAATGATAACACATCTAAGATAAATGCATGAAACATTAATGATAAATTTTTTCAAGGATTTACACAATGGAAGAATTTCTAAGGCCTTTGAAAGATCATTTAGAGACTTTTTTCAACAGTCAAGGAACTTATAAAGTGAGCATAAAGATTTAAAACTTTTATAATGAATTATTATGCAAGGTAATATGTTCAAATAATATATTTTTGATCCATGTTACTTTTTTCTTTATTGAAGGTGGTTATTATAAGTTGTAATGATAGGAAAACTAACAACACATATCAATGGCTTTCAAATCAAGAGTATTATGGTCAATCTGCTTCCATTCACGTGTGCATATCGACTGTTTCAGCATTTGTTTGTGTTAGGGTGTAGATGATGCTTCCTCATTAACTAGTCTCCATTGTCAGGGCAACTTTCAATATTGAACTACTTGGCACACTTCTCGACTTTTCCTGCAGCTTTTGTAATTTAGTATCACTTAGAAGTTGATAATAGTGATAAATCTGAGAGATATGTGCTCCAAATGCTACATAGTGCTTGTTCTTCATTAATTGCTATAATACGTTGAATGCTCCAAATACGTTGAATTGCTTCTTTGCACATGGTCGATAAAAGATAACCAATGCTGGTTACAAAAAATTTAATAGTAGCATCTACATCCACACAAAAGATCACATGGTTCACGTACTTGCAGAATGCTTACAACTCCTTATCCAAACATGGGGGCCTTAAACCCTCAATATGGCCTTGTAAGATCGTAGGAATATCATCGTTTGCAATTCTATTCTCTTTTTCCATATCATTTGGAGCTTGGATGAGTGGCTTAGGTTCTTCCAAAACCTTAAAATTGGTTGGTGGTTCGTCATGTGTATCCAATGTTACAATATACTTTCCTTCAAACACACATCGTTTTCTTTCATTAAGTTGGATCGCATACCACCATCTTGGGTCTATTCGATCTGGATAAAATATAATCTGTCAGAATATTTAAAAAGTAAGTTAGTCTTATAAGGTCGATAATTAAATAAGACATTGAGAATATTAATGACCATTAAAGACACTTAGAGCCCGAAGAGGGCCTTTGAAGAAGATTTTTTTTTTTTTTCTTATTTTTGTTGCCATGTGGACCAATTGAAACCTTGTAATCAGGGTTCTACGTAACGTAAAATTTTTCAAACATAAATAAAATAAAAACTTTTAAAATATATTGTTGTTTTGTCGGGCATCATGTGGAAATGTTATTGGTTGATGAGGCCTACTTTTCCAGCTCATCACTGCTCGAAGAGACCCTTATCAAAGATGAAAAATAAATAAAGGTAAATGGGTGCCACTCGATCAAGAGTTGGAAGCCAGTGGACATTCAAAACGAAAAAATATTGAAATTATATACAATGATGCTATTTTGACGTGTGTTGAGGTGGAAGAAGATTGGAGTCTAAATTACATCAGACGGGAACTATTGCTCCTACAAGATGATGTACTTTCAGACTTCATATTCATTTTCAATGGTAAACTCATAAGTAACTGTAAACACTTGATCTTTTATGAATAGTTTCAATCAAAACTTTCTAATAAAATCTTTGTACTAATTGTAACTCACTTTGTATTAGTTTTATGCAGGTACGTAAAAGACGTGAGCTCGAGATCAAATGCAGAGATATTGACGAAACAATCCAACTTATGGAAGAACATTGAGATTCACTATAAGCAAATACATGCCAATTATCATGTCTTTTTATCGATATAGAAAATTGCATTCCAGTATTACACTATGGACACAACTTGATTGTAAGAATCTATATTGATATCAATTAAAAAAAACTCATAAAAAAGTTGTTTACATGTAAAATGATTGTATTTTTTTTTTTATTTGATGTATCTCTATTTACAAATAGATCTCTTTTCAGTCAATTTTTCTATATTTTCTTTATCAATATTAGGAACTGCTCCTTCTATAATCTCGTCTTCCTGTGTTTCGGGAAGGGCCTCAATGCCTTTTAAGACAAGAGGACTCTCTGCTATAATATCGCCTTCCTCTTCTATTCATTTTTTATCATATATAATAAGATCTGCATCTTGAGCAACCTGAAAGGCTATTAAGGCAGGAGCAGTTTGTTTTTGAGGGCCCTCGATCTCAGGTGCAACACTTACACCATTCTGGGCATAGGTTCTAATCAACTCTTGCCGAAATCTATATACATCGTCAAGAGTATACGGCTCAAGAGTGAACTGTCATCACAAACACGAGAATCAGCAAATTACAAACAATGATAGTAAAGAAATATGAATCGGAATGAAAGAAACTCCAAATGAACAGAATATTACCTTTTCAATATCTACATCCACTTGTAAATTATACCACTCAAAAAATAGCTTCGTATTGTACAGGACAAACCATGCACAACTAAAAGCGTCCTTTTGTTATACACATTGCATATATTGAATGAAAATTAGTAATATCATGATAGAAAATTTATTTATGCTATGATGATAGATTTGAACTAAAAAAAAAATACATACATATCAGAGATAAATTGAATATACCTTGAGAGATCTAATGGTTATCTCTCCAATTGAGGTTGCCCTTATCGATATTTTCCGAATGACATCGTGAAGTAGAAAATCAAATTCTCTATGTGTATTTGCAGCTGAGTTTAATTTTATATAGAGAAAATTTGATACTCCCTTCTTATTTATCTTTACAGAAATAATGTTCAGGCTCCAATGTCGACTGCAATAACTAAAATACAAATATTGATAAATCCTTACTTATTAAAGCAATGTCGCATGCAACAATCCAAATTAAAACAACAAAAACAAAAGAACAATCCTTACTTATTTTTATATGGAATCAAAAAAAATTTCGCCACAGGACTGCATTCGATAAAATATACAACCTTCTCAAAATTGGCTTCTTTTGCCTTTATCGCTCCCATGAAAAATAGACTAACAAAAAAACAATACCATGGAAATCGAAACTAATACTATTCTGCAAAAAAAAAATCCTCTGGCTTCTACTATTACATTTGAAATTTCTAAAGTTTTATCTTTCATCTCGGCACAAAATTTGGGACCTAATCTAAAACTTTTACGTGAATCTGGAAGAAAAAATCAAAAAAATTGTCGAGAAGATCAATTTTATTAGCTAGGTAGGTCTCGTACTGGTTATAATGGTCATAATCAAAATAAACTTGGGCAGGATCATATGGAATTCTTACAAAAAGATTATGTACATCAGCAGAAAAAAAAAAAGTAGATACAATATTTAAAGATTTCTCTATTATTTTGTCGAGCTCCTCTTGGGTAATCAATGTTTTTGGTGAAGAAATCTGTTGAGGAGCTGGATGAATAATAGAAGGAGAAAGGGTTGATGATTCTCGATCTAAATCAGATTCTCCAGCATTTGGCTCAGAGCACAAGACGATCCAGGGTCTCTTGGTCGGGATAACTCTAGGAGGAAGGAAAACAGCTGGCCTTCGAAAACCGGCCTTCTTGCGGATAGGCTCTTTCTTCTTCCTCCTAGAGGTAGTCGGCAAGTTGGTTCTATCCAGAGGCAGGTCTCTCGAGGTGCTGGCATTATCAACATTCAGACCAGAAAAATGATCCTGAAGTCTTCTGAGAATGACAAAATCTTTTCACATGATGGTGACACGCTTACCATGCACTGTCAAAAGACATGTATCCTCAAAAAACTGGGACAAAAAATCTTCTACAGCACCTTGTAAGGCCTGCATGGCTGTCACGACAAAGCGAACATTTAGCCCAAGTGACAGAGTGATATCCCTTACAGATCGGCTGAAAGGAGATCTAGGGATCAACAGTTTAGTTGATCTTTGGAGTTTTCTAATCTCCCTCAGCCAGACCTACTTCTTGCCACGTCTACAGCTAGTACTAGGGGGAACACGGGCATGAGATGGTTGTACAGTGGTTATGGCATGGACAATGGATTTGTAGCTGGCCATTATTCTGAGAAGAAAAAAAATTTTAAAAAAAGGTTTGAACAAAAGCGCAAGGAATGAAAACAAAAAATTTTGCAATTAGGGGTTGCTTGAGATCGAAACTAGAACTGAAAATCAATTTTGGGCGCAAGATATACCCAGAATATTTTCAGAAAGGAGATGCGCACTCGAAAGCGATATTGGACTAACAGCGGTATCGGTCTCGAGCGCACTGTGAGAAGACGGACGATTAACGGTGAGAGGACGCGCTTGAGAGCGATTTTGGGAGCGAAAACCAAAAATTCTGTGAAAAAAAATGATTATTTCGAGGACTTATATATACAAAATTTTTGCACATGTGGAAAAAAAAGGCCGAAGACATGTGTCGTCATCTAATTGGTGCATGTGGAATGTCCGTACTAACAATGATGACCTCATTATGAGGCCACGTGGAATGGGACACATGCACGAATCCTTTTCGACGCGTGTCATTCTTGCACGTGACAGATGTCAAATCAATCATTATCTATACGGCATATTAATTTTGACCAATCATACGTCGACACGTGTTCCTTTGTAACTCCTCCACACGTGCAAAATTGTTTTTATAAATAGGTCATTTTCGGCTCAGATTTTCACGCAAATTTTTTATTTCTTGGCTGGATATCGATTTCAAGCACGCCATTTGCACTGATTACCCTCTGTTGACTTACTTGTGCCTGGAACTGATATTGCCTCGTCCGGTATCGCATTCAAGCACGCCTTACATCACATTTCTTGTCTGCTCTTTGTTTACGCATTCGGATCCGATACCCTAATTTCTAATATCTCTTTCGAGCGCACATTGCCTTGAGGTTCTTGTCTAATCTACAGTTTGCACCTGAGAGCGATATTTGGAACTTTACATATGTAGTTTTTGTTTAAAATGTCTAATTTTGATTCTAGTTTGTTTTTTTTTTCATGAATTTGGTATGAGATAATTTGGAGTATTTCAAATCTCTTTTTTTTCCTTTTCTTTTTATTCTTCCTTCTATTATTGAGGGTCCTGGTGTGGAGGCATTTTTTGAGATATATCTCAGATTTAAGTCTCTACTCAGTACTACGTTATTCAGATCTCAGAATAAGAACATGATTCATTATCAGGACTTGGTGGCACTCGACAAGCATAGCTATAAGGCTAAGCTTGACATAATGTTCACCAAGTTACATAATGATTTCAAGTTTGTAGATGAGTGCCCAATTCACAATAAAAAATGTAGATTTGTTGATTTCAGTTTGCATTTTTTTTTTTTCTTTTGTTAAATATTTCTAATGATTCGGAAGCTGTCTCTGCCACTTCTGAAGCTACTTCTTCCACTGGTACAAAGTCTGAAAAGTCAAAGATTATAGATATAGATACCTTTTTTATTGATACAAGCGTTAATTTAGATGATTGTTCATATTTTGATCCTGCTCAAAATAGGGCATCGTTTATAGGCCCTTGAACACCCACTACCCTTTCTCTTTCTAATAAATCTTTGATCACTTTGCCTACTTATATTATAGATAATAATTTTTTTTTGACAATATCGGATATATCGGACCTTTTATATTTCACTGAAGCTGAGACTCTTTGCATTTTGAGCAAAGAGCTTGATGAATTTTCGGATATAATTGACTTTGATGCTGATGACCTTCTCACTAGTGTTGACGATGTACATAATGATAAGTTTTATTCAGGGAAAGATTGCTTGAAAATGGTTGTGGAAGAAATGCACAACAAAGAAGATGATCTACCTTTTGAGGAGGAGTTTCTCAGAATCCAAAGTCAACTTGGTTTTCCACAACCAACTGTCTATTCACCAACAATATTGACATCAAAGTGGACATAATATTGATGGAGAGACAGTAATCAGGGAAGACAAAGCGGAATGCATAAGTTTTTGTATCTTATCATGTACTAGTAGATTCGTTATGTCAGACTATATACTAAAGCTTACTTTGTTTTTTATCATTTCAGGAAACAATTTTTCTTGATGATTTTGCAATTCGTCGAGGAGGGCAGAGATCTTCTACTGGACAATCTGCCCGAATTAGATATGCAACATCAAGCATTCACCATAAGCAATCACCACAAGAAGGCGGAAGAAGAACACGCATTTTCACTCTATCACACTAACTCATACAGAATGTAAAATGTACAAATAAACTCTGAACCCCTGATAGAGAGAGAAAACCTACAAGTAGACTTGATTTCTGACACTCTCTCTCAGTGATAAAATTACATTCTTCTATTCCTAATAGAGTACGAAACCTCTCAAATTTACATCTACCTAATGACTTAGTAAAAATATCTGTCATTTGATCTTCAGATTTACAAAAAACAAAATCAATGGCTCCATCAAGAATTTTCTCTCGAACAAAATGGTAGTGTATTTCGATGTACTTGGTTCAAGCATGTAGAACTGGATTTTTGGCAAGGTGATACAACTTTGATTATTGCAAGATATAGTAGTCGCATCCACCTGTGGTTGACCTAAATCCACAAGCAATCTTTGTAACCATACCGCTTCTTGTGTAGCATTGTTGAGTGCTCAATATTCACCTTCCGTCGATGTTAAGGCTAATGTCGGTTGCTTTCTGCTACTCCATGAAATTGCAGCTATACCATAACTGAATGTATGACCACTGGTAGATCTTATGTCATCAATATTACCTCCCCAATCGGCATCTGTATAACCTACCAACATTGGTGCTTCAGGCTAATCATACTTCAAAGCAAAATTAATGTCCCTCGAATGTATCTGAGAGTACGTTTAGCAGACTTCCAATGTGCTTGACTAGGATCTTGCATATATTTACTAACAACACCAACAACATAAGAAATATCAGGTCATGTGTGTGTTAAATAAATCAAACTACCCACCAGCTGTCTATACAAATAAGCATCCACTTTCTCAGATTCATCATATGCAGTAAGCTTCATGTTGACATCCATAGGTGTACTCAAAGGCTTACAATCCTACATATTGAACTTATAAAGCAAATCTCGTGCATATTTGCTTTGTGTAAGAAAGACCATGTCTTCCTTTTGCCACACTTCAATGCCAAGACAATAGTGCATCAATCCTAGATCACTCATTTCAAAAGCATTGGAAAGATCTGATTTTATTTCATCGATTAAGCTCTCATTACTTCCTGTAATAATCAAATTATCCATGTACAGCACAATGAACACTATATCTGAGTCTTGCCTTAGAATGTAAAGATTAGGATCAGCATCACTCTTTACCATTCCCCTTCATCAATGCAAGAGTACCATGCCCATGGTGCTTGCTTCAATCCATAAATGGCTTTGTTGAGCTTACAAACGAGATGCTCTCTCTCTGGCTCAACAAATCATGCTTGAGGTTGTACTAAGTACACCTCTTCATCCAGCACTCCATTAAGAAAAGCAGATTTAACGTCCATTTGCTGGATCTTCCAACCATAGAAAACAGAAATAGCAATGATAGAACGTATAGTTACCATCTTAGCTATGGGTGCGGAGGTTTTCTCAAAATCAATACCTTCTTGCTGCTCAAATCCTCTTGCAACCAACCATGCTTTGTACTTGTTGAGTTGCCCATCAGCTCCATATTTGATCTTGTATATCCATTTGCAAGTGATAGGCGTCTTACCATCAGGTAGCTCAACCAAGTTCTACGTCCTATTTTTCGTTATAGCTTCCATTTTTGTTTCCATAGCATCATGCCACTCTTTGTGCTCCTTTGCTTTATCAAAAGTTTTTGGTTCTTGAGCCTTGAGCACAAAACCCATTAGGGCTAGATTCATCTCTAATCTTGCAGGATGTTTTCGATTTCTACTTGATCTTCTAAGCTCTCCCCGCTCACTTGATTCGGGAGTATCTCCCTTATTAGCATCACGTGTTACTGACAAGTACCACTTAGGCACTCTCCTAGGAATCTCATTATTGACTCTGTCTTTTTCCATTGGCTCTTCCATATCAACACCAACTTCTTCCTTCACCTGCACTTTAGCTTTATCATCAAAGGGATCAATTGTCAATTTTATTTGGTCATTTTGACCCATCTCATCAAAAGTAGCATCTCTGGAAATCATGATCTTTTATGCATCTGTGTCATACATATTGTATGCCTTGGCTCTTTCATCATATCCAAGGAAAATACACTTAACAGCTTTTGCATCCAGCTTCTTTTGTTTTTCATCAGGTACATGAGCGTAAGCATCACAACCAAATACTCGTAAATGAGAAACATTAGGTTTCTTTCCAGTAAAAGCTTCGTAAGGTGTCTTACCCTCCACAGACTTCGTAGGATACCACTTCAAGATATGAGTAGCTGTGTTGCATGCTTTTGCCCAAAAAGTATTTGGCAAACCCTTGCTCTTAAGCATTGCCCTAGCCATTTCCACAATGGATCTATTTTTCTGTTCTGCAACTCCGTTCTGTTGTAGTGAATAGGGTGTAGTGGTTTGTCTCTTGATCCTTTGATCCTTGCGAAAGTTTATAAAGTCTGTTGAAAAATACCCACTGCCACCATCTGATCTTAATATAACAACTTGTTTGTTTTTCAACTAGAGCCTTGAACTCTCTAAACTTGGCAAAAGTATCAGATTTCTTGCTTATGAAATAAATCCAGATCTGTCTACTATAGTCATCAATGAATGTGAATGGACCTAGTTTGTATTGGTCCACACAGATCACTATGAACAAGATCAAGAATGCCATTGGCTCTTCTTGCTCCATGTTTGGGAAATCTCTTTCTATGTTGTTTTCCAAAAATGCAACCCTTGCAAATTTTTCCTTCAAAAGAGATATCAGACAATCCAACAACTTGTGAAGAATTGCCAAAAATTGGCAAATCTAGCTTGATCAAAAACCATGTAGAATAGTGTAAATTGTGTACACAAGTGGGTCCCACACATGTGAGGCCATGATGCCACATGGAAAACCCATCCTAATGTAGGTTAGGTCAAGTCAAGAGAGTTGGTCATGTCTATTTGGTGGTCATCCCTACTTTATAGGACCTACACCTAAGTTTAAGGTGAAAATTTGACCAACTAGCTACCTACCAAGCATAACTCTAGGAAATAGACTAGGGTTTCGTTTTAGGTCAAGCAGAGTGAGTTAACTTCCTTATTACATGCTGGAAATCCACCTAACTTCAAGAAGGAAGTCGAATTTGCTATGTATTCCCTCTCTCCATAGTGAGAAGATAGAAAATTTTTGGAGCTCATTGGCAATCTCAAGCTAGTTCACTATGTACATTGAGTTTTTGTGATCCAAATGAAACCAAATCAATTTCTACTTGTTTCTCAGGTTGAAGGCCGTACTATAGCCTGTATTACACACTTGTGGGCTCGGATTTCAATTTTTATCAATGCTTTTGATTGTTAATGCTTGTTGTTTGTCAAATTGCCAATCTAGATCAACTTTTTTGTGTCTAGTTTTTTGATAGATTGTTAAGCAAGCATCCAATCACTCTTGTGGATCTTTTGTAGATCCATTTATGGTCCTAAAGTACAGTACTTTTACATGGTATCAGAGCCAAGTACAAGAGCATAAGCCATTGATCTAATGCAAATCCATTTTTAGCAAGTTTTGTTGCTAAAAACTAGTATTGAGAGGCAAGCTAGAATCTTGATTTTGGTGAGGAGATTTGATCCCAAAATTGGTAGGGGTCCAAATCCGTACTATCCACATGTGTGGGCACCTCTGAACCTGCATTTAATGCATGGTATTCATTTGATCCAAAAAAATTCAATTTGTGAGCTATTGGTGTAATTTTTGGTGGAGATCCTAGGATAATCTACCAAGATCATTTGCCATTGATTAGATTTAAATTTGTTTCATGGAATCTAATTAATCTAGGCTGAGTTCAAGTCCTATTAAGGTTAAAAACAGGTCTTGAAAGTACACCAAGAAGGAAGAAAGAGATTAAGTCATTTTTTTTGGTCCGAACATAGCCAAATTTGGCAAGATTTGATTGTAAGTAGATTTCACATCATCTTATCTTCATTCCAACTTTGTGAGGGAGTGCTAGAACTGAGATTATAAGTCCATTTGTTGGATTAGAAATCTAATTTGAGTGAAAAACTACAAGAGAGAGACCTTAGTGAGTTTCTAGAGACAATCAAATCCATTTCTTGGCAAGATTTATTTGAAAGTAGTTTTCACTTCATCTTATCTTCATTCCAGCTTTGTGAGGGAGTGATAGAACGGTGATTACAAGTCCATTTGTTGGATTAGAAATCAAATTTGAGTGAAACACTGCAAGTGTGAGACCTTTGTGAGTTTCAAGTCAATCAAATCTATTTCTTGTTTGTAGAAGTCACTAGTAAGATGGGATCTGCTGGAGCATACCTTCTAGAAGCTAGTGAGAGATTGAATTCTACAAATTATGCTATTTGGAAGGTTAGGATGGAGTCACTCTTGGTGCTCCAAGACCTTCATGAGTTCTTGATTGAAGATGAAGATGAACCTCTAGGTGCACAGGAGTTAGCTAGATACAAGAAGAGATCTAGGCTTGCACTTCATTGTGTGAAGATGAATGTGAGCAATGATTTGTTGAGAGAAGTATCAGCATGTACTAGTGCTAAAGAGGCTTGGGAGTCTTTAAAATCAATCTATGAGTCTAGCAACACTTCTAGAGAAATCAAATTTTGCAAAGCATGAGGAGAAGTGAGGAGAGTGCACAGGATTATGTACTCAGAATCACGTCTCTAAATAGGGAGCTGGCTTCCATTGGAGAGAAGATTCATGATGGAGAGCTTGTACAAATTGTCCTTAATGGTCTAGGAGATGACTTTGCAAATTTGGTCCAAAGTTTTGCCATCCAAGACACTTTGCCAACTATAGAAAAACTTCACAGTGTATTAGTGGCTGAAGAGTGTAGGATGCTCCATGCAAAATCTAGGATGAGTTCCTTGTCTTTGCAGGTTGGTGATGAGAAAGCCAATTTCTCATTCAAGGGCAAAAAGAAGACCAATGGAAAGAAGAAGCATCCAAAGGAGGCCAAAGAAGAGGATGATGCATCAAGTTCAAAGGACAAGTCAAAGCAAAAATGCTTCTTTTGTGGAAGGAAGGGGCATTATGCATCTGAATGCTACAAGAGGCTAAGAGCACAAGTGGAGGAGGACAAACAAGGAAACCTTGTAAAGGAGGAGGAGGATGAAGTAGATGTATTCTTGATGGCATCTACATCCTCACCAACAAGCAATAGCAATTCAAGAGACAATTGGTGGATTGACAGTGGGGCTAGCTCCCACATGGCAACATTATTTATGCACTTAATATTTTAATTGATGTATCTTCAAGTGCACAAAATGCCTTGGAATCCATGGCTTGGCATGATGTTTAGTTTTGAAGTGTGCTACATGTATATAGACACATTTATGGAACATCTTGTAAGGGATTCTCTAAGAGGTGGTGAAAGATCCTTCATGGACATCATTCTCTATTGGAGTCTCAAAAGTTCCTTGTTTGTAGCTGGATTTTTTAGACACTTCTAAAAGCTTTCATTCATCTATCAAGAGAGTTGTAAATAGATCAAGCTAAATTTGAGGAGGAGTGTGAAGAATTGCCAAAAATTGGCAAATCTAGCTTGATCAAAAACCATGTAGAATAGTGTAAATTGTGTACACAAGTGGGTCCCACACATGTGAGGCCATGATGCCACATGGAAAACCCATCCTAATGTAGGTTAGGTCAAGTCAAGAGAGTTGGTCATGTCTATTTGGTGGTCATCCCTACTTTATAGGAGCTACACCTAAGTTTAAGGTGAAAATTTGACCAACTAGCTACCTACCAAGCATAACTCTAGGAAATAGACTAGGGTCTCGTTTTAGGTCAAGGAGAGTGAGTTAACTTCCTTATTACATGCTGGAAATCCACCTAACTTCAAGAAGGAAGTCGAATTTGCTATGTATTCCCTCTCTCCATAGTGAGAAGATAGAAAATTTTTGGAGCTCATTGGCAATCTCAAGCTAGTTCACTATGTACATTGAGTTTTTGTGATCCAAATGAAACCAAATCAATTTCTACTTGTTTCTCAGGTTGAAGGCCGTACTATAGCCTGTATTACACACTTGTGGGCTCGGATTTCAATGTTTATCAATGCTGTTGATTGTTAATGCTTGTTGTTTGTCAAATTGCCAATCTAGATCAACTTTTTTGTGTCTAGTTTTTTGATAGATTGTTAAGCGAGCATCCAATCACTCTTGTGGATCTTTTGTAGATCCATTTATGGTCCTAAAGTACAGTACTTTCACAAAACTTGACTACCTCTTTTAAGAATTTGCAAGCTTTGAGCACTGATATGACCAAACCTTTGATGCCAAAGATCACTTCAACTATCAACAGTGCTTACCATAGCTTGAGTAAAAGATCTCATATTCAATTTGTAGAGTCGAGTCTCGTTGACTCTAGATCCTATAGCAATCACTTTGTAGTGATTCTTGATATCTTTGACAAGACATTTGTCACTGTCAAACTCAACCTTGAGTTGTTGATCAGCTATCGTTTCAATAGATAGTAGATTGTTAGCTAAGCTAGGTAGATATTGCACATTGCTTATTTGCTTTATCTTCCTGCTGCATAATTTCATTGGTACCACTCCAACTCCTTTAACAGATAGCAATTTGCCATTAGCTTGTCCAACTTCATCACCGTTGTCAGTTTCCTTGAGTTCTGAAAAGCACTCTTTCTTTGAAGTCATGTGCTTGGATGCACCACTATCAATGTACCATGTATCCTTGGCTTCATCACTTGTCATTAATGTTGTAATGAACAATTTTGAACTCTCACCAATATCATCTTCATATTGATCATCATCATATTGATGTTGATCAGTATAATTGTCTTCATAATAATAGTTATCAAATTGGTGTTGATCACCATAATTTTCCGCTTGCCATTTGTCTTTTCTGTGTTCCATCTCCTTCTGTTTCTTGAAGCATTCATGCTCCAAGTGGCCAGGTTTGTTGCAATACCTACAATTTCCAGGTTTACTTTGTCTTGAATAGCCGCGTTCTTGACCTCGGCCTTGACTCCAATTGCCTCGATTTGGACTATCATTGACTTGCTCATGAAATTGTTGAAATGATCTCTGACTTGAATTTCCTCCTCTTGATTGATACCTTCCAGGCCAAATCTTCCACCTCGTCCTCTAACTGCAAGAGCTTGATCATAGCTCCTGTTACGATGATTCAAGTTCTCTTGACATTGCTCCTCTTGCGAAAGCAATCCACCTAGTTCTTCATAGGTTGGAAGATTTTATCTTGTGGCTATACTCATCACAAACAACTGATGTGACTCACTCAGACTATTCAATGTCAATTGCACAATCTCATCATCTTGTACTCGCTCTCTAACTGCTGCTAATTGGTCACAGATCTCTTTGATCTTCAGTATGTGATTGGCAATAGTTGCACCGTCATCCATCCGCAATGTATGCACCTTCGTCTTCAGAAACAATATTTGAGATGTATTTGTCGTTTCAAAAAATGCCTTCAATGTATCCCATGTTTCTTTTGGTCCTCCTGAATCTGAAATATAGGAAATAATTGCATCTCTAACTAATAAGTTGATGACATTCTGGACTTTCCATTTTCTCTTATCAAATGCCCGTTGATCTTCTTCAATCACTGACCTTGTCTCTTCACCTGTCACGATCTCTCACAGCTCCTTTTCCATCAAAATATTCTTCATTTTGAATTTCCAAACTGCATTGTTGTCGGCACCTTCCAATTTACTTGACTCTTTAAGGACACTCTCGCTTAGAGTTGTCATTACTGGATAGATGAGTCTGGCTCACAAAATTTATCACACCACAAAATTGTAAATTTTTGGTTGGACACCTGATATCGGTACGACCACGGGTGCACGGGATTCTCTTTAGCTCGCGCGCACGGATTCGATATTGGTACAGATATGTGATATCAGTATGACGCGCGGATGGACGATTGCTCTGGATTTTCTTTACCTCTGGCGCGTCGCTCCAATTTTGGTACTGATATGTGATATCGGTATGACGCGCGGATGTACAACTGCTCTTGGTTTTCTTTACCTTTGATGTGTCGATCCGATATTGGTATGGACAAGATGAAAAGTAGAGAGAATATCAAAACTTTCAGAGAGAATATTCTAGATTCTCCACTTCGGCGTGGTGGCTATGCTGCCTTCTCTTTGCAAAGATTTCGGAATGTGTGATCCCTCAAAAGACAGAGATCAAAATGTGCAACATATGAAGCTTCCTAACTCTGAATGACAGCACTAGACACTATCTAGTGTGATTTGTGGTATTCCAAACAGACACATGAGAGATTTCTTGGCAAACCTCTCACACAAATAGCACTTTTCACAACAACTAGAAAGTATTGTAAGAATCTTCCCCACTCAACAGATTTTCAATCTGTCTGATGCTGCCCTGGCCTTTTGGATGCCTCCGGAACTGTGCTTTTCACAACAACTAGGAAGTATTGTAAAAATATCCCCACTCAACAAATTTTCAACTTGTTTGATGTTGCCCTGGCCTTTCTGATGCCTCCGAGACTGTGTCTTTGTTTCCCACTGATGATTCTGAGCTCCAAACCTGCAAAATACACCAAAGAAGGATTTCTTCCAGTCGTTTTTATCCCTCCAAGCTTTCACCTCCCGTGAAGGACTTCATTGCGGAGCCTGTGACAAGTTGTATCCACTGATCAAGCACGCAGGACTATTGCTGCTCTGATACCATGTCAAGAATTAGATATGCAACATCAAGCATTCACCATAAGCAATCACCACAAGGAGGAGGAAGAAGAACACGCACTGTCACTCTATCACACTAACTCATACAGAATGTAAAATGTACAAATTAACCCTGAACCCCTGGTAGAGAGAGAAAACCTACGAGTAGACTAATAGACTAGCCTACGGCTAATGATAGATGGTCACAACTGTCAACATTAATGTACCTCATAAACACTAACAATGAAGTTTATCATTGATTTCTAACAGAATTTTCAAGAGATCATGTACTGGGACACCATCTGAAGTTCTTCAAAAATAATGAGATAAGTGTTGCCCATTCAAAGTTTCATCAACATGGTGAGACTATGATTATGGCAATCAAGGCAATGTCTCATTTTCTTGGAGGACATATTTCAATAAGGTGCATAAAATAATTTTTGTAAAGAAAACTATTGCGGTTAAAATTTTAGGATATAGACCAGTGAATTACATGTTCAGATCATCTCATTTTGCATTGTATGCTGCTTACGTTGATCTGAGTATGCATGAAAATTATGAACTGTTGGATCCATACGAAAGACAAAAATTGTTGCTTGATTCTAAGTTGCAACTTTCATTGGAGAAAGTATCGGAAGCAGAGTAGATATTGTTGAATTGTACTTTGTAAATATTTTTATTTAATATACAAAATTTTATTGTGTGTCTATTGCCTATTGGCTTGTATAACTTTGCATGTTTTTTGAAATTTTTTATAATCCGTAGATTTTGTATTATGACGAATTTGGATTCTTCTGTAAAACCATTGGAAAAGTTGCAGTATATAGCTGGTTTTTGTGCTTGTCCCGCCATGTTGTGTACTTTTATGAAATGCCGCTCTTGCTTGCCAATGAGATTTTTCCATTCCTTGTGATGACTATATGCTAAGACTTCCACTATTTCTTGCAAAGAATGTCGAATGATGTTGTAATATGTGTTGTATGTCATAAAAACATAATCTAAATCAGTACCAAAAGTATTTTATTTAATTGCACATATTTGTCTATCGTAGTGTAACATCGAAATCTTACCATATAATGTGTTATATGATCAACACCACATGCACTTTGGACTGCATCCACAAATTCACTAGCTGTTTTTTGTATCATTTGTACATCAGTATTTGAAAATTTATCTTTTCTCAAGTATTTTAGCATGTCGTCTAATTTTTTTCCAAACTTCTACTTTGTGTATATGAGTTGACCCTTCTTCTTCGAAATCTTGAGTTGCTGCAATAATTTCTTTCCAAACTGTGTATTGAATCTTGGATTGTTTGCCAGAATAATTTGATAAAAATCTTCAAGCTTTGGATCCTCCAATGCTCGGCTTGCATGGAATATTTCATGTTTTACCTAATAGCTTGTCATCTTTTTTTTATTTTAATGTGGCCTTTATGTGATATATTATTTTTTCTATAATACGGACCTCCGCATGCAATGTACAAATATGAACATTTCGAAGAGAAATCGGTAGTACAAATTTCCAATTAGGATCTTCTCGATCTCTTGATATTCATGTACTCCTTGTCATATCTTTTGTTGTTTTCATGCAGTACTGTTGGAGGATTTGCGGATCCCAAGGCAACCCTAACCCTAGTTAATAAGTGAGAGGGATTTGGCACCTTGCGTGTGTAAGTCCAACCCGATGATCACATAGTTATTTGATTAGTTACAAATCAATAAAAGGACTTTAGGCCTTTTTGCGAGACTTTTAATGTCGCAGGGCCTAAATGTCCAGTTAGTGAATAAAGTTGGGTTTCCCTCCAATTTGGATGGTTCTCACTCTTTTTTAAATTTGAATAATTAGGGAGGCAGAAATGGACCAATCGGATTCAGAGGCCAGGGTCCTCCTCTCTACTATAAGAATGGACCAACTCGAGTTCTTACACATGTTCCATCTTTTCTTCAATACAAGCAGATTTGTTCCTTGTGAAGTGGATGTGGAATGTCCTTGCTCTTCTTCTTTCCTCCTCCATCTCTCATGCTTTCTTTGGATTTATCAACTGTTGGATTTGTTGGCTGGATTTATCTTTATTATACTTTTTTTGAGAGAGAAGAGGGAGAGAAAGAGAAAAGTAAGTTTTTCCTTCACTGAAGTAGTGTTAGTGGATCATAGTGTTAATGGTTAGCTTGCATTTAGGCATCTTGGTCTTGGCATGCTAGGGTCAGCTTTGCGTTATGGATGTGATTTGTAGAGTTGTCCAAAAACGTTCAAAAAATGAGTGGTGACTGTATTTTCTGTTTTTTAATTTTTTTGTTTTTTTTTTTATTCAATTTCTACCCTATTTTCTATTTCCTATAATTCAATATGAGCAGCATTGTAGAGCATTGAAAGGGCTTCCTTTCTATCTAATTTTTTTTAAATTCCGTTCAATATTGAACAAGTTGCAATTTTTTGAAGTTGGCAACAAAATTCTATAAACCTATCAAAAATCAGAAATTCTGTTTTTTTTGTTTTTTTGCTTCTTTTTTATTCAATTTCCGCCCATCTTGATATTCTCTGTAATTTGATTTGAATATCTAGGATTGTAGATCATTAATAAGCTTTGTAGTCATATAAATATTTTTGGATTCCGTTTAGTATTGAACAAGTTGCAAATTTTTTAAGTTGGCAACAAAATTCTGTAAACTTATCAAAAATCAGAAATTCTGTTTTTTTTTGTTTTTTTGCTTCTTTTTTATTCAATTTCCGCCCATCTTGATATTCTCTGTAATTTGATCTGAATATCTAGGATTGTAGATCATTAATAAGCTTTCTAGTCATATAATTTTTTTTGGATTCCGTTTAGTATTGAGCAAGTTACAAATTTTTGAAGTTGGCCACAAAATTTTGTAAAAAACCAGAAACTTCCAGATTTTTGTATTTTTTTTCACCCTGTTTGATTCATTTTTCGCCCTACCCTACCTTTTACTCTCTATAATTCCATCTGACTGACTAGAGTTGTAGAGCATTGAAAGGGCTTTTTGGAGATATAATTTTTGTCTTATTTTATTAAGTATTGAGGAAGTTACAAATTTTTAAAAATGTAAAAAAAAACAAAATTTTGTGACCTTGTCATTAGCTTCAACAATGTCATTGCTAGTAGGTGCACCTATCTACAAGGATCAACATCAACAAGCATTATCTTGGGATCTTTTTTTGGATGGTGTCGACTACCCATTTGGCAATGAACAAGGTTATCATGAATGGCCACTGGACCCATAAGGCTATTATTGAAAATTTGCATTCAAGCTTCGAGACAGGTGTCGTGGGACCGCCACTAGTTTTGGTGGGGGATACTGTTTGCGGATTCCAAGGCAACCCTAACCGTAGTTAATAAGTGAGAGAGATTTGGCACCCTGCGTGTGTAAGTCCAACCCGATGATCACATAGTTATTTGATTGGTTACAAGTCAATAGAAGGACTTTAGGCCTTTTTGCGGGACTTTTAATGTCGCAGGGCCTAAATGTCAAGTTAGTGAATAAAGTTGGGTTTCCTTCCAATTTGGATGGTTCACTCTTTTTTAAATTTGAATAGTTAGGGAGGCAGAAATGGACCAATAGGATTCAGAGGTCAGGGTCCTCCTCTCTACTATAAGAAGGGACCAACTCGAGTTTCTACACATGTTTCATTTCTTCATTTCAATAAAGCAGATTGGTTCTCTTGTGAAATGGATTGATGAATGTCCTTGCTCTCTATCACTTTTCTTCCATCTCTCATGCTTTATTTGTGTTTTACTGATTGTTGGATTTGATTGTTATTGAGATTGCATGTTATTATACTTTCTATGAGGGAGAAAGAGAGAGAGAGAGAGAGAGAAAGAGTAAGCTATTTTGTTGTGGATCTAGTGTTAGTGGATGTAGTGTCAATGCTTAGGGTTAATGGATGTTAGAGTTAGATGAAATGTTGCCAACCACCAGATATCATTTTTTGATTGAACATTGAAATTGAGGTCTTCTGAGTCTTCTGAATTTGAAAGTGCTCCATTCATGATCGTGAGACTGACTCTTTCCATTTTTTGTCCTTTTATAATTTCAGACTCATCTAACTTGAGAACAACTATCAACTTGTTATTGACATTCTCATTTGTAATACCGTAAAAATTTATGATGAATGTTAGTAACTGATTGATGTCAACAAATAAATTGTTGGAATTGTTATAAGCTAGACTTTCTCCTTTCGAGCAATATACTTTATTGATATGGGATGGATTACCAACTATTGTCTGCATACCTTGGTTTAACATGTCTTTTTTTTTTAATAAGATGAAATGGTCATGGGATTTGAGACTTTTTAATATTTACCTGTGCAAATGCTCCTTTATCATCTTAAACATTGTTGCATATGCTTCCCTACTAATGCTAGAAAAGTCACATGCCCCTTGAAGCAATGTAGTGTCTAATATTTTTTCAACTTCATCCATAATTCTATCAATAACTGAAGCCTTAATCTTTTTCATTTTGTTATTGTTTAACATTGATTTCATAGATTTAGAAGTCAAGATAGAGCCTAGTGAGTTTCCAATTGAAATCTCATCGGCCAAATGGTCTTCAACAACCAATGCTGATCTGCATTGCAAACATAATGTTCATGAAAATGTCAGTAGAAATTAGGACACTCATAGTATTTATAGTAGTATATAATAAGCAAATCAATAGAAAGTTGATATGAATAAATAACAAAATTAGTGATTATGAATGAATCAAAAAGTTCAAGCAATATTCAATACCAAATAAGCTATAACCTACTTGAATACATGGATTCGTCTTTTTCTATGACCTCCTCTAGATGATAGATCACATATATCCTTGTTTACCAGTCTTTTCCTCTTGTTACTTCGAATTTTTCTGTTGAGCACATCTATATCTTTAACAAGAGACAAATATGAGATACGCATGGATTGAAATGTAGATTTTATCTCATCATTACCTGTTGTATAATGATGCAAAGAAGATTTCAACCTTTGGATTTTCTTCTTGAGCATCTCATTTTCATCCAAACAAGTTTTCAACTTTGTAGATTTTTCTTCGCACTCGTTTGATATTTTTCTTGATTCCTCTTCCAAATAATGTATTCTTTGCATTGAATGTGCATTCCTATAGAGCATCAAATTCTCACAGTAATCCAAAAGGCCATTTTTACCATGACACATAAAGATTATTAACTGACTCACCGAATGAAAATCTGGATGTTGCAATGAACATGGATCAATAGGATACAATGTTCTCGATGACCATAAATCTACATGCTTTAGCTTTTCCTCCCTGTATCGGACCATATCAGAAGTTGACAATTTGGGTTGCTTTGAATTTCTTGTCCTGAGCAGAGCATATTCTGGTGACAGATCCACATGAAAATAATAAAGCTTGTCATTAGTACAGTAGTATAGTGACAAACAACACAATGACAATAACAAAGCTGGAGATGGCGCTAACGACTCTGCTGAAGATAGAGATGACGCTAAATACTTTTTTTTTACCCTGGAGGTAGAGATGGCATAGGCTTTGTTTCATAAATGTCACTCATAATTCAAATTTTTTATTGTTTCTAACTATTGGGAGGGTATATTTCAGCATTTTGAAAATTATATTTTAACTATGGTTAAGCACCAGTGAAGTTTGATAGGACTAAACTAAGGTGCATTCATTTACATGGAAAGTAGTGCGAGCAGATGCGTATAGAAGTTAGAAAATGATATTATAAGTACTTTATAGTTATTTTTTTCTCTCCTACATGGCATTTCTTATAGGGCCCTCTTTGGACCCATATTTTCTCTAATAATTGGGATTTTAGAGTCTCACATGTTTGCAATGTCATGGCAATATTGAAGTGTCATAATTCCATCGATATACATTTTGTTGAGTCGATTTCAAAAAACTTTGAGTTATCATTTCTAATCGTGGTGTTGCTTCCATGATAGATGACCTTAAGCTATATTACATCAAAAAAAGTATTTGCCGATATATTGCAATGTGCCGACATAGTCTAGGTCACTTGAAATGACATTCACTTCCCTCACACTAGAATGACTCTCTTGTTAAAATCTGGCCATTATACCATAGTCATATGTACGTCGCTTGTTGTCTTCAACCCAATAATGATGTCCATATGCAGTGTATAATTTATACTAAAACACACACAAAAAACAAGTTTGTGTAAATTAAAACACTCTCTTTGTATTTTTTGTATTATGTTTTCTTTCGGAAGTATTCTATGCAACAACTTGAAAAAAAAAAAAAGCAATGCGAGTTGTTAGAAAAGAAAAGAAAAAACTTGTAAATACGCCATAAGATCAACTTATAAGTACAAAAGTCGTGCCATGTGTTAAGTACCTGAATAATGATGTAACACTACGGTCACCCACTCCATTTGTATGTTAATTAAAGGATTTTTATGATTTTGTCAAAACCCTAATTTTGATTGGATCCCTAGATAGTGAGGTTTTTGTACTTCATTTGAGTGTGTTTCAATCTCAAGAAGTGGCAAGGGTCATTAGATTGAGGATAGATCATAGGTTGATCAAGATTTCATGATTCTATGTGTTGATTTGCTTGGTATAAGTGCTAGAAGAGAATTGAGAAGTTTCATATCTTTGTGATCTCCTCTTGAAAACATTTGTTGTTGTTCAAAGGAGTGTTTTGTGCATTGAAACAGGTTGAAAGAGAGGATCGGGTCATTGCTACATGGCTACATCAAGTGGAGTCATGTTGAAAGCCAATGATAGGCTTACCTCAAGTAGCTATTCATTGTAGAAAGTGAGGATGGAATCACTTCTTGAGACGAATGATGTTTTGGATATTGTTGTAGGTCTAGAGGAGAGACCATCACAACAAGATCAATTGAGGTATGACAAGAGGGCCAAAAAGGCTCTACACATGATAAAGATGAATGTTACCAATGAGCTTCTCAAGGAAGTTGGTAAGAGTGATTCAAGGATGCTTGGGATTCATTGAAGAAGCTTTATGAATCCAAATCTACTTCTAGAGTGTTGACTCCAAGAAGGCAAATTTTTTCTTGTTTGCAAAAGAATGAAAAAAGTTTAAATACTTTTATTTTGAGTGAATGATGAGTTGGCTTGCATTGACAAAAGCATTAAAGAGAGCTTGTACAAGTTATTCTTAATGGATTGTTGGATGCTCATGCTAACATTGTTCAAAGTTTTTCTATTCAAAGAACTTTGCCAGATTTTGTGAAAAGTACAGTACTAAGGACCATAATGGATCTTTGAATGATCCACAAGGTTGATTGTGTGCTTGTTAAACAATCTATCAGAAACTAGTCATCAGAAAACAAGATCTAGTTTAGCAGCTTGATAGAAAACAAATAGAGACAATCAAGCATTGATCAAAAACTATAATCCAACTCCACACATGTGGAAATGAGGCTATAGTACGGCCTATAGATAGTGTTTAGAATGTGCCAAAGCTGGGTTTCATTGGAATCAAAAGTAATCACCATACAATGAGAGGAAACTCAAATTTCTCCCTGAGGCTCCAAAAAGTTTCTATCTTCTCACTATGGAGAATGAGAATACATAGTAAAACACACTTCCTTTGCTAAGTTAGATGAAAATCCAGCATGTAATAGTGATTACTTTTGATTCCAATGAAACCCAGCTTTGGCACATTCTAAACACTGTCTACACGCCGTACTACAGCCTCATTTCCACATGTGTGGAGTTGGATTATAGTTTTTGATCAATGCTCTGATTGTCTCTACTTGTTTTCTATCAAGCTGCTAAACTAGATCTTGTTTTCTGATGACTAGTTTCTGATAGACTGTTTAACAAGCACACAATCAACCTTGTGGATCATTCAAAGATCCATTTATGGTCCTTAGTACTATACTTTTCACATGGTATCAGAGCCAAGTACAAGGCTATTGATCAGTGTTTGAAACTAATCTAGTTTTAGCAGGTTTTGGTGCAAAAAGCTAGTATTGGAAGGGTGAGCTGGTATCCAGGTTTTGGTGAGGGGATTTGATTCCAAATTTTTTCAGGATTAAAAACCCATGTTCACACGTGTGGGCATTTCTGAACCAGCATTTAATAACCCATATTCATTGGATGACAGTAATTTCATCTGGTGTTAGTTTGATGTAATTTTTGGTGCAAATTCTAGGATAAACTACCAAGATCACTTGCCATTGATTGATTTTGAATTTGTTTCATGAAAACTAATTAATATAGGCTGATTTCTGACCTTCTTAAAGTGGAAACCAGGTTTTGAAAGTACATCAAAGTGAATGAGAGAGATAGAGTCAGTTTTTGTCCGAAAATAGCCAAGATTGGCAAGATTTGCTTGAGAGTAGTTTTCACTTCATCTTATCTTCATTCCAGCTTTGTGAGGGAGTGATAGAACTGTGATTACAAGTCCATCTGTTGGATTAGAAGTCAACATTTGAGTGAAACACTGCAAGTTAGAAACCTTTGTGAGTTTCAGGTTCAAACAAATCTATATCTTGTGTGTAGAATCTTACTAGTAAGATGGGATCTGTTGGAGCATATCTTCTAGAAACTAGTGAGAGGCTAAATTCTACCAATTATGTTATTTGGAAAGTGAGGATGGAGTCACTCATGGTGCTCCAGGATCTCTATGAGTTTCTGATTGATGAGGAAGATGAACCTCTAGGTGCACAGGAGTTAGATAAACACAAAAGAAGATCTAGGCTTGCACTTCACTGTGTGAAGATGAATGTAAGCAATGATTTATTGAGAGAAGTATCAGCGTGTACCAGTGCTAAAGAGGCTTGGGAATCTCTAAAATCAATCTATGAGTCTAGCAACACTTCAAGGGTTCTCATGCTTAGGATGATGCATACCAATGCAAGAATGAATGCTATCTCTCTGTAGGATGGTGATGAGAAAGCTAATTTCTCATTCAAAGGCAAGAAGAAGACCAATGGCAAGAAGAAGCATTTCAAGGAGACCAAGGAGGAGGATGAGGCTTCAAGCTCAAAGAGAAAGATCAAAGACAAGTCCAAGTACAAATGTTTTTTCTCTGGAAAGAAAGGACATTTTGCATCAGAATGTCTCAAGAAGAAGAAGACACAAGAGAGCAAACAAAGCAACATTGCACATCAGGAGGAGGAGGAGGATGAAGAGTCATCCTTGATGATTTCCAACAAACCACCATCATCCAAGTGCAACACCAATGATTTTTGGTGGATTGATAGTGGGGCTAGTTCCCACATGACATATCAAAAGGACATATTCTCCACTTTACTTTCTTACAATGATTTACATAGATCAATCTATATTGCAAGTAGTCAAGAATGTAAGATAAGTGGAATAGGAACAATTCCCTTGTATGTTGGATCATCCAAAAGGATGAATCTTGATAATGTTTTTTATGTTCTTAAGTTAACCAAAAATTTGTTTAGTGTTGGCCAGTTAATGGATAATGGCCTAGATGTACAATTTAGGCATGGAGTTTGTTCCATCCTTAGAAATGATGAATGTACAGCCAAAGGCTTTAAACAAGGTAGATTGTTTAAGCTTGATGCTAATGTTGCAGTGGAGAGTGTTAACTTGGCAAAGGTTGGAGTTATCAAAGGTGGAACTATGACACAACAGGTTGGGCCACCCCATTTTGTTGGATGTACCTCTTGTCTAGCAAATCAATGGTGTTTGATTCTTTTGTAAAGTTCAAGACTTTGGTAGAAAATCAACCTAGTACCAAGATTAAGGTATTAAGGAGTGATAATGCAGGTGAATATATCTCCAATAAGTTGATTGACTTTCGTAGTTCTAATGGCATAAAGAGGGAGTTGTCATGTCCATATACCCCTCAAAAAAATGAAGTGAGTGAGAGAAGAAATAGATCTCTTTGTGAGTGTGCTAAGGCCTTAAGGCTAGATGCTTCTCTATCCAAACCATTTTGGGGTGAGGCAATAACTTGTGCTAACTATTTGTGCAATAGATTGCCAAACCAAGCCATGTTAAAAATTCACAATTCTAGCTTGACTAGTTTTGGTCATATGACTTGTAAATAGTTAGATGGTCATGATGTGGCTTGTCACACGTGCCAAATAGCATAGGATTCCATTCATAAGGATGTTCTCAAGTAGACCTAAGTGTTAGAACCTTTGGAATGAGTCCAAATTATGCTTAGATACAAGGGAGAAAAAATAGGAGCTATTTTTGGTAATTTTTGCATTGTTGAGGGATCTCCAAGATTCCAACCCTAACTTGGTAGGGATGAAAGATCCACCAAAATTAGCATTAGGGATAGGTTTAGGGCTACTCATACCTGCCCAAAACCGTGATGGATCATGTATATATAGGTGATGATATCTCACCAAAATCAATCAAGCAATTTCATGATTTTTCTCTCATAATGGTGCAATTGCTCTCTATGTTCATAATTGTTTGAGTACTTGTGATTACTAATGATTATAGGATTGAATGTAGGTCTGGTGTACAGTACTCAGACTGTGGGAGGCCGTACTTTCACACGTGTGAAGCCTTCTTCAAGGATTTGGGCCATTTAGTGAGGTTCAAGCATAGTTTTTTGATGGATTTTGATGGTTCAACTTGTGCTAATCTTATGAAATCATAATCTATTGTTTCCCTCATCATTTCAAGTGTTTTAGGATCCTTATTTGCTGTAATTTTTACATGGTATCAGAGCCTAAAGGCTGAAATGAGCTAAATCCTTGGTTTTCATTCAATTTGATCACAATTTTTGATCTAAATCTTGTGTAGATTGGATCTTAGCATCTAGTATTGATTCTAGAACTCAAAGTGAGTCAAATACATTGGAGATTGGTGTTGTGTGACTTCATTTGCAGGTGTTTAGGTGTCTAAAACCAGAGGCAAAGTTGAATTCAATTCACATTACCAAGATAGCAAGTTTTGCTTGCTCCAAGCATTGATTTCTAAGCGAGTTTTGGAGGTGATTTCATAGAGGAGGCTTTCTAGCACTCAAGGAGAGGGAAGATCAGAGTTTTGGGGACTCTTCAAGGCTGTTCTAAGGTGTAGTAGGCACCTCCTAAAGTGATTTAGGTTCAGTCCAACCATTGCTTGACTTATGCACCAAATTAGATCAATTTTTCATCAATTTTGATCATTTTTTGCTTGTGATTGGATAGTAGATTGTGTTGCATCCTCATTAAGTTCCATTTAGATCTTTTACAAGTGATTTTGGAAGTATATTAGGTTTCTGAAATTCACTCTTGATCAGATCATTTGGAAGCTTTAATGTTCTTTATAGAAAGAGGGCAATTCTACTAGTATTGTCTACTTCAATCAAGCAAGTGCATTGTTTCTAGTATTCTATGATTTGATTTTGTTAGAGATCATTCTTAGATCTTTATAGGAAGTCTATTACTGATCTTTTCAGGTCCCTAAGAAGTGGGATAAGATAGACCTTCAATCAAATCAATAGAAGTAACCTTCATTTGTGTCAAGTCCTTGATTAGGAGACTAGATGGCATCTATAAATGCATATCTTTTGGATACTAATGAAAGGCTCAACAAAACTAACTATTCCATATGGAAAGTTAGAATGGAATCTATCATGATCATGCAAGATCTGATAGAAATTGTAAATGGTAAGGAGGGTGAACCTATTCATCCTCAAGAAAAAGCCAAATACATCAAGAGGTGCAATGTTGCACTACATTGCATAAAAATGAATGTTGCAAATGAACTCTTAAGAGAGGTAGGAGATTGCACTTCAGCTCAAGATGCTTGGGAGACTTTGCAAAAGGTCTATGAATCCAAGAACCAAAATAGAATGTTAGCTTTGAAGAATCAAATCTATAGAAGCTATCAAAAGAAAGGAGAGAGTGCACATACTTTTGTCCTAAGAGTAAAGGAATTGAACAAAGAGCTAGCCTTTATAGGTGACCCTATCAAGGATGAAGAGCTTGTTCAACTCATATTGAATGGACTAAGCTTTGAATTTGACAATTTGGTTCAGGGATATGCAATTATGGGTAAGCTACCCATACTTGAAGAACTCCAAGGCACACTCATGGCCGAGGAATCAAGAAGGAGCCAAATGCAAGAGAGGATGGATAGGCTTTCCATCCAAGGTGGAGATGACCAAGCTCTCTTCACCAAAGGCAAAGGCAAGTCCAAAGGCAAAGGATCAACATTCAAGAAGTCTACAAAGCTTGAGGATCAAGAAGGACCCCCAAAGGCATCTCCATCAACCACCAAAGTCAAGAAGGACAAATCAAAGGTGAAGTGCTACTATTGTAGCAAGATGGGGCATTATGCCTCAGAATGCTTCAAGAGGAAGCAAGATCAAAGCCAAGCCAACATGATCAGAGAGGAGGAGGAGGAGAGTTCACATGAGGACTCTCTCATGATGTCCATATTTTCTTCAACAAGCTTCAAAGGAGAAGATCCTTGGTGGATTGACTCGGGTGCTAGTTCACACATGACTAGTAAAAGGGAGTTTTTCTCTTCTCTCTTATCTTATGATGGACCTATAAAGTCTATCTATACAGCAAATGATGAAGCTTGTAAGATTGAAGGAGTTGGTAGCATTCCCCTTTGCTTAGGATCTTCCAAAAAGATCAACATAGAAGGTGTTTTGTACATTCCTACAATAACAAAGAATCTACTAAGTGTTGGCCAAATGGTAGACAATGGTTTCAATGTTGACTTTGCTTCAAATGAATGTTTCATCAAGAAGAAGGGTAAGATAGTGGCTAAGGGCACTAGACTTGGCAAACTTTATAAGCTGGATGCATTTGTGGATACTAATGTTGTCATGTTGGCCGAGAAGAGCAAGATATCTACCTTTACTTTATGGCACAAAAGACTTGGACATGTCAACTCGGGTTCCATGGAGGCTATGATCAAGGAGGAGTATGCTTTAGGCCTACCAAGGTCTATTGGGAAGGAAGACAAGGTTTGTGAAGCTTGTGCCTTATCCAAGGCACATAAGAAGGTGTTTCCTAACTCCATCACAAAGTCATCTCATCCTCTTGAACTCATACACTCGGATGTGCACATTGCTACCACCAAATCTAATGGAGGTTCATCCATGTTTTTAACCTTCATTGATTACTACTCAAGATATTGTTGGGTGTTCTTACTTTCCTTCAAGTCTCAAGTATTTGATACTTTTGTAAAGTTCAAGTTGTTTGTGGAAAAGCATCATAATCATAGCATCAAGATTCTTAGAAGTGACAATGGTGGAGAATTCATCTCCAATGAGTTCAAGGCCTTTTGTGAGGAGGAAGGGATCAAGAAAGAGACTTCTTGTCCTTACACTCCTCAACAAAATGGAGTTGCTGAAAGAAGGAATAGAACATTATGTGAATGTTCTAAGGCTTTAAGGTTAGATGCTTGTTTGCCCAAATCCTTTTGGGGTGAGTCTCTTGTATGTGCAAACTACTTGATGAATAGGGTGTCTTGCAAAGCAATTGAAGGCAAAACTCCTTATGAGATGTTGTATGGAAAGAAATCCAATCTTAATCACTTGAAAGTTTTTGGGTGTATATGCTATGTGCATGTGCCATTGGAAACAAGAACCAAGGAGGATCCATCTTCCACAAGAGGGATCATGCTTGGATATGCAAGCTCAAGCAAGGGCTACAAACTCTATCTCCCATCCTTGAACAAATTTGTTGTTTCAAGGGATGTCATCTTTGATGAACATCATATGCATATGCTTGAAGAAGGCTCAAGTGCTCCAACAATCAAGAAGAAGATGGCCGAGGAGCAAAATCTTGGTTTTGAGGAGGAGCTCATGGAGGAGCAAGCACCAAACCCACCTATCACACCAAGGAGATCTTCAAGGGCAAAAGTGGAGCCATCAAGGCTCACATATCAAGGCAAAGGACAGCAAGTTGAGGGTATATCATCCACTTCTTATGCTTTATCTAGTTTTGAAGAACCGTCTAATGTTGAAGATGCATTGAACTCCAAAGAATGGTATAAAGCTATGTTGGATGAGTATGATGCCTTGATTGAGAATGAAACTTGGTTGCTTGTTAAAAGACCTCAAAGGAATGTAATAGGATGCAAGTGGGTCTTCAAGCTTAAGTTGAATGCAAATGGGAGTGTTAACAAACATAAAGCAAGATTAGTTGCAAAAGGTTATGCTCAAGAGAGAGGGATAGACTATGAGGAAACTTTTGCACCCGTGGCCAAGATGGTCACAATAAGACTAATCATTGCACTTGCATCACATTTTGGATGGATTCTATGTCAAATGGATGTCTCTAATGCTTTCTTGAATGGTTTTTTGGAAGAGGATATCTATATGGAGCAGCCAAAAGGGTTCATCAAGCATGGAATGGAGAACAAAGTATGTCATCTCCAAAGAAGCATCTATGGCTTGAAGCAAGCCTCGAGATCTTGGAATTCAAGACTACATTGCTATCTTATTTCACTTTCTTTTGTTCAAAGTGAATATGATCCTACTCTTTACATTAAGTTTGATGATGTTGGTATTGTACTTTTACTCATTTATGTAGATGACATCATCATTAGTGGAAATAGTGTTGATGGTATTGAAAAAATCAAGATAGATCTATCCTTAGAGTTCAAGATGGTAGATCTAGGGTGTCTTCACTTCATCTTAGGCATAGAAGTACTTAGAGGGTCTGATTTTATCTTTATAAGTCAAGTAAACTATGCTCAAAGTCTTTTGAAGAAGTTTAAGATGGAAGTATGCAAAAGTGTTGACACACCAATGGAGCAAGATGTAAAAGTGCCAAATGAAGATGATGAAAGATCCTTCATGGACATCACTTTGTTTAGGCAACTTATAGGTTCCTTAATGTGGATCACTATAACTAGACCAGATCTTAGCTTTAGTGTATGTAGGTTGAGCCAATCCATGCAAAAGCCATTGAATATCCATTGGAAAAAGGCTAAGAGGATTCTAAGATACATCTCGGGTACATTGGATTTTGGGATTCTATATAGAGGAGATGTGATTAACCTTCATGCATTTAGTGATTCAGATTTTGCAGGGGACAAGAGGGATAGGAAATCAACAAGTGCCTATTCAACTTTCATAGGAGAAGGTGTGGTTTCATGGCTTTCAAAAAAAGCAAGAAACTATGTCTCTATCTTCAACCGAGGCCGAGTACAAAGCTTTGACAACCACTACAAAGGAGGTACTTTGGATCAAGAGATTATTGGTGGAACTAAAGATCATGGATTCAGAGGAGGCACCAATCATCTACAATGACAATATATCAGCCCAACACCTTGCATCTAACCCAATCTTCCATGCAAGATCTAAGCACATTGAGATATGCCATCACTTTGTGAGAGAAATGGTGCAAGCCAAGGAGATTGCTTTGGAGCATGTTCCAAGCAATGAATGTGTAGCTGATCTACTTACTAAACCACTTCAAAAGACACCTTTTATGAAGTTCAGATCATCACTTGGAGTGATTAGTAAAGCAATGATTGAACCAAGCTAGATAGTGAGGAGGAGTGTTAAAAATTCACAATTCTAGCTTGACTAGTTTTGGTCATATGACTTGTAAATAGTTAGATGGTCATGATGTGGCTTGTCACACGTGCCAAATAGCATAGGATTCCATTCATAAGGATGTTCTCAAGTAGACCTAAGTGTTAGAACCTTTGGAATGAGTCCAAATTATGCTTAGATACAAGGGAGAAAAAATAGGAGCTATTTTTGGTAATTTTTGCATTGTTGAGGGATCTCCAAGATTCCAACCCTAACTTGGTAGGGATGAAAGATCCACCAAAATTAGCATTAGGGATAGGTTTAGGGCTACTCATACCTGCCCAAAACCGTGATGGATCATGTATATATAGGTGATGATATCTCACCAAAATCAATCAAGCAATTTCATGATTTTTCTCTCATAATGGTGCAATTGCTCTCTATGTTCATAATTGTTTGAGTACTTGTGATTACTAATGATTATAGGATTGAATGTAGGTCTGGTGTACAGTACTCAGACTGTGGGAGGCCGTACTTTCACACGTGTGAAGCCTTCTTCAAGGATTTGGGCCATTTAGTGAGGTTCAAGCATAGTTTTTTGATGGATTTTGATGGTTCAACTTGTGCTAATCTTATGAAATCATAATCTATTGTTTCCCTCATCATTTCAAGTGTTTTAGGATCCTTATTTGCTATAATTTTTACAAGCCATTGGAGGAATCACACCATTTGAAGCTCTATTTGGAGAGAAGCCCAATCTCAAGGATCTCAAAGTTTCTGGATCCACTTGCTATGTACACCAATCCTTCGATAAGAGAAGGAAGGATGATGCAACATCCATCAAAGGCATCTTTGTGGGATATGGTGAGAATAGCAAAGGTTATAGAGTCTTCAATCCCATCACTAGAAAGGTGATAGTGAGTAGGGATGTTATTTTTGATGAACGACATGCTTGTGATTTGGATGATAATGCTACTAATCATCTTGATGCCAAGGATTATGCTAGGATGGAGGAGGAGCTTCCAAGTGAAGAAGAACTTAAGGATCCACCTCAAGATGCAAGAAATCCAAGAACTCCAAGAAGATCTACAAGGGCAAGATCTGAGCCATTGAGGCTCACCTATGATGGTCAAGGTGATCAAAGGGAAGACTCATCATCTTTCACATCTTACACCTTTATTACTTCAATTTTAGATGAGCCAGCATGCTATGAAGATGCTTGTAAGTCTAAAAGTTGGATGGATGCTATGCAAGTAGAGTATGATGCTCTTATTGAGAATCATACTTGGGATCTTGTGGATCTTCCTCAAGGGAAGAAACCTCTTGATTGCAAGTGGGTATTTAGATTGAAGTATAATCAAGATGGATCAATAAGCAAGCATAAAGCTAGGCTTGTAGCCAAAGGTTTTTTACAAACCAAAGGCATTGATTATGATGAGACTTTTGCTCATGTGGCTAAGCTTGTTACTATCAGGTTGATCATTAGTCTTGCTACAACCTTCAATTGGGAGCTATTCCAACTTGACTTCACAAATGAGGCAACCCGAGGGCTTCATCAAGGAAAAGCATGAAGGAAAGGTGTGTTTTTTTGAAGAAGAGCCTTAATGGGCTCAAGCAAGCACCTAGAGCATGGTACTCTAGGCTTAACTCTTTTCTCATTTTCATCAATTTTGTAATGAGTGCGTATGACCCATCATTGTACATAAGATTTCATGATGACATGATCATTATTCTTGTTTTGTATGTAGATGACATTATCTTGAGTGGTAATGATCTAGATGGAATTAGAGACGTAAAAATTGCTTTAGCAAAAGAGTTTAAGATGGTAGATCTCGGCTATTAAGCTTCATTCTTGGAATAGAGGTTATTAAAGGATGTGATTTTAGCTTTATTTGTCAATCTAAATATGCTACATCCATCCTAGATAGATTTGGAATGAAGAATTGTAAAGGCATTGAGACACCAATGGAGCAACATGTAAAATCATCTATTGGTTGTGATGAAGCATCCTTTGAGGACATCACATTATATAGAAGGCTTATTGGCTCCTTGATCTATTTAACTATAACTAGACCTGATCTTAGTTATAGTGCTAGAAAGTTTAGCCAATTCATGCAAAGTCCTCTAGTTTCACATTGGAAGATGGCCAAAAGAGTTCTTAGATACATTTCATCCACTAAGAATTTTGGCATTTTGTATAGAGGAACTAATCTTGGCTTAAGAGCCTATAGTGACTCGGATTTTGCAGGTGACAAAGTAGATAGAAGATCAACAAGTGCCTTTGCCACCTTTCTATGTGATGGAGTAGTATCATGGCTTTTCAGAAAGCAAGATACCATCTCCCTATCTTCCACAGAATCCGAATACAAGGCTTTGACATCAACTTGCAAGGAGGTCTTGTGGCTTAAAAGGCTATTGGTGGAGCTTCATGTCATGGAGGAGGAGATTCCTATCATCTATTGTGACAACCAATCAGCCCAATCTCTTGCAACTAATCTTACATTCCATGCAAGGAGCAAACACATCGAAATTGCTCATCATTTCGTGAGGGAGAACAAGGCAAAGAGATCAAACTCCAACATGTGCCATCATCAAGTTTCTTGGCCGATTTGTTTACTAAATCTTTACCTACAGATTTATTTGTCAAGCTTAGATATTCAATTGGAGTTATTGATAAAAGCATTGTGATTTCCAAGGCTAGATTTGAGGAGGAGTGTGAAAAATTACCTACATTGACAAATCTAGCCATGTAGAATATTGTACATTTTGTTAATATTATTTGCTGGTTACTTGAATGGTCAAAGTGTCACTTGTACATTCACACCTAAAGTAGGTTGCCACGAGTAAAGAGGAGTGGTTGTATCCATTTGGTAGTGATTCCTACTTTGTAGGAACTAGACCATGATTTATGATGAGATTTGTACCTATCATGCACCTACCAAGCATGACTCTTGGATCTAGGCTAGGGTTTTCACATTAGGGCAAGAAAGTGGACATACAATGAGAGGAAACTCAAGTTTCTCCTTGAGGCTCCAAAAAGTTTCTAACTTCTCACTATGGAGAATGAGAATACATAGTAAAACACACTTCCTTTGCTAAGTTAGGTGAAAATCCAGCATATAATAAGGAAGTAGACTCCACTTTCTTGCCCTAATGTGAAAACCCTATCCTAGATCCAAGAGTCATGCTTGGTAGGTGCATGGTAGGTACAAATCTCATCATAAATCATGGTCTAGTTCCTACAAAGTAGGAATCACTACCAAATGGACACAACCACTCCTCTTGACTCGTTGTAACCTACTTTAGGTGTGAACGTACAAGTGGCACTTTGGCCATTCAAGTAACCAACAAATAATATTGACAAAATGTACAATATTCTACATGGCTAGATTTGCCAATCTAGGCAATTTTTCACAAATTTGATTGATCTTCAAGAGATTTTGATCAATGAAGAATATAGGCTTCAAGCAAGAGGTGGATCTTCACCAACATCTCAAGTTGGAGAGGAGGCAATGAATTCCCGAGATACGGCTAAAGCTATCCAAGAGCACCTCTCACCTTAGACTAAGGAGGCCTCTGAAATGAGAGTCAAGAAATGCTAGCTAGGACAACAATGAAAAGTTATGTGAGTCTCATGGTGAATCCCAAGTGATGGAATGACCATGTAGGAGCTAGTATTTGTAGACATTTGTAATAAATGCAAGTAGACCCCTCTTAATTAAATTAGAGTGAGCCACCTTTTGATGGTGACCTCTAGTGGAGAAGCTAATTCCACATGTAATTTGTAAAATTGTGGAATTGCCACTTGGGCTCCACATAGGCAGCCCTCTTGTTTATTTAAGAGGTCCCCTCTCTTGTGAGAGAGCTTTTATATTGGCTTTACTCTTTTTATTGAATAGAAGATCCTCCAAAACAACCGAACAAGATTCTCCTTGCACACCATGTATGCCATGAACCAGTGAGGGTCGTCACTCGATCTCAACACAAAGCTCAACAACAGCACACAAATTTAGACAAACCTGCTGACCATAGGAAAAGTTCCTTGACAATTTCCACAGTTCCTAGAGATTATCCGGATCCACTAGTGAAACAAAGGTGATACCACGAAATCCGAAATGAGTTATTGCAGGAATAACAAAAAATAGAAAGTCCGTTATCTGCTCAAATCCTCACGCAAGAGCAACCTCTACAAGGACTCGAAGTATTCTCCGAACTTCTACAAGCTCAAATCAACATGTCGTTCCATAGTGCCATCAAATCCTTTACGGGTCTTAAAGGCTATATCAATAGAAGTTTTCAGCTACCCGATGTACAAGATGAACAATGAAAACCTGAAGAGATTCCATAAATACTTCAGATTCCTATGAATATGATGAATATCGGTGTTTCTAAGGGGAATAACATCACTTTACCTATGATCTACAAAGACTACCCAGCAGTATCCGCTATCTTAGATAGTGGATCAGGCGTAAACATTATGGCTTTGTCACTAGCAAAGTCATGGGATTTTACCTAGTTAGATCTACCACGATACAAGTAATGCATGGCAGATCAAAGAGTTACTGACCTTGCAAGACATTTATCAAATATCCCCATTCGTATCGTAGGCATCAAATTCACCATCGAATGTGGTATACTAGACCTACCAAGATGATGTACATACCTACAAAGTCCTTTTTGGTATGCCCTAGCTACAGATGGTAGGAGTCATTCAAGATTGAAAACGAAGTAAGATAACCTTTGGCAATAATGATAAGAGAGTCACCGTTGACTCTACAGGCCACGTTAAGCTAGCCAAAGTAAGTGATGATTGGTCATTCACAACCTATAACACATCTAATAGTGTTTCTATCATGGTGAAAGGACACTATACAAGCTCCACCGATATCTTCAATTGGGGTCAAGCACATGCCTTATAGAGACCACCAAAGAAGACACCTATATACTCCCGTCTTCTACTGATATTGAGAACCCCATCATTCTGTTGATGATGATCCTATTCCCATATCCTAGTGCCCAAGAGAAACTATTGTTTATGTAGCCCAATTCACGTATCGGAAGATGGAATTCTTTCAGAGAATGGTGAGGAGATGAGTGACTAACAAGTCCTCAATTATCTCGATAATAAACGATTCGCACCGAAATTGATCCCAAAGGAGATCAGGTCACCAGGCCCAATGGCTCATGTGTAACTTACCTCTAAGGTAGTCAACACAGTGACCTATAGGCCCAAACCCAAAGTCTACCACTAGGAAGTGCTTCTAGACGAAGTCTGCGACGCCATCAACAAAGAGTTAATACGAGAGGCAACCACATTGCCTACGAGAAATACCAGAAAACCTCAGTTACACAAACAAAAAATAATCGACACAAAACTAACCGAGCGACAAAAACAAATGCGTGCAAAACTTAAACAACTGATCCAACCATTGTTCAAATCTCAAAAGGCCCATCCAATCGAAAGAGCATCATGCTCCGGTAGCAAATCACCCACAATGATTCCCAAAGTTCTCGAGAACTTTGTGGAACTACCTTTTGATCTTCTACAGCACTTTAAAAACTTCATGCTCGATGATGTTGTCATCCAACTACCCCAACCAAAAAGGAAACTTACATAGGCTTCCCCATCCTTTGAAGGACCTGGCAAGATTGTCTGAGGATCCTGATGAGGAGATGGATTGATTGATCCACGTCGGAGCCCACCTAATGCCAGATCAACTATTTGATTTGAAGACATTTTTAAGGAAATACAGAGATGTATTTGCTTGGAATTACATTGAAATGAAGGAAGTTCCACCCGAGGTTGCGGTCCACATCATTCTCCTAAAGGAACGCGCTAAGCCTATTCAAGCTAAGCCATATCGTTTTAACCCTGTCTACAGACATCGATGAGGATATTAAGAAGTTTCTTTATGTTGGCTTCATTTATGAAGTACAGCATACATAATGGGTACCACCCATAGTCGTGGTGCCTAAAAAGAATGACAAACTTCGTAATTGTGTTGACCTCAAAAATATTAACGCGAGTACTAAAAATGACCATTTTTCTTTGCCTCTAACAGTACAAATCCTCAAGGAAATGGCGAGAGCTAAAGCTTTGAGCTTCTTAGATGGCTTCAGTGGATATTTCATGGTCCAAATAGCTCCAGAAGGTAGACACAAAATAGCTTTCGCAACGGAATATGGAATTTATGCCTCTATTTATATAGTATTTTTTTGTAGTCTATTAACTTTTGTTGTGCCAACTTTGAGAGCTAGAGAGGAGTGGCTATGGTGATTGTGTGATGTGACCTGCATACTGTACTAGATTCTATCAAAATTTCAACTTGGTATCAGAGCGGCAGGGTGATGCAAGTATGCATGATCCGATGGAGCTATAGGATAGCATCTTTCACCAGGAAAAATAGCACTTGGAGCATCTCAAGAGAGAGGACTCCATGCGGGGTATCGGCAGTCCGGATGGCAGGAGACAGCAAAGTTCCTTCGATCGGAGCTTTGGGGAAGATCAGAACGATCGTCGTAGGTGGATTTCGTGGAGAATTCACGGGAAATCTTGCAGTTTTGGTGGTTTCGGGGAAATCATTGGTGGTGGCTTCCATTAGGGGATATTAGAACTCAAAATGGGCCCTTTGTCAAGATGTTGTTTTTGACTTCGCACGCTTCCAACTCTTATGTGTCCCAATGAATGGTGTCCATCTGTGAAAAACTATAACAGTGGTTGACGGACAGAAACTGTATTTAACTTTTTCGGCCAAATTTTTGTGATTTTCAAATATCCCGCCGGGCAGAACAAACAATTGTGATTGGACCACAGTTACTGCCCAAATACTCTTATGTTACCCGTCATTGTTCACTCGAGGTTGATTTGACATCAATAGTCATAAACTATGGTTAACTAATAATTGTAGTTTAGGAACTTCTTGTCATTCATAGGTATACCTCTCATTTTCTTCATTCTATCTCTTATTTTGGATTGTCATTCTTAGGTCTACCTCGCAATCTCTACATTCTCTCCGTTCTCAGCTTGCATACTCGTATTTTTTACTAATGGCTACACATAATCGGAGACCAAGAGGAACCATTGATGCAATCAATATTTGCAATGAAAAAAATGCACAAGATCAATGCATACCAAGACTATATCAAAAATATCAATGGATCTTGATGCATCCCTCTTCAAAAGGCTCATTCCAAAAAAGAAAAAGATTGGATAACATATGTAGAAGTTCTTGGAAGGCATGATAATGGATTTTAAAGTATCACCTGCCGGTCAATCTATCATGGAAGTTTTTGTTAAGTATGTTTATCTTCACAATGAGCTCAACATTCATGATCTGAATCCAAATGATAGAAGGAAATGCAATTGTAAGTTTTCAGATTCAATTTCTTTAGAGTTAGCCTTTTCTTTAAATTATATTTTTCTTGAGATGTTTTTGTTGGTTTTGCAGACTTGTATCCATCAAATTTCGTTGAATGGCAATCAGTTCAATCGATTGCAGAAATAATCAATGTCATACATTTGGAGATCGGCATTTCACAATATAAAGGTCGTTCTCCAAAATCACTTTTATGTGAAGAATTGCCAAAAATTGGCAAATCTAGCTTGATCAAAAACCATGTAGAATAGTGTAAATTGTGTACACAAGTGGGTCCCACACATGTGAGGCCATGATGCCACATGGGAAACCCATCCTAATGTAGGTTAGGTCAAGTCAAGAGAGTTGGTCATGTCTATTTGGTGGTCATCCCTACTTTATAGGACCCACACCTAAGTTTAAGGTGAAAATTTGACCAACTAGCTACCTACCAAGCATAACTCTAGGAAATAGACTAGGGTTTCATTTTAGGTCAAGCAGAGTGAGTTAACTTCCTTATTACATGCTGGAAAGCCACCTAACTTCAAGAAGGAAGTCGAATTTGCTATGTATTCCCTCTCTCCATAGTGAGAAGATAGAAAATTTTTGGAGCTCATTGGCAATCTCAAGCTAGTTCACTATGTATATTGAGTTTTTGTGATCCAAATGAAACCAAATCAATTTCTACTTGTTTCTCAGGTTGAAGGCCGTACTATAGCCTGTAGTACACACTTGTGGGCTCGGATTTCAATGTTTATCAATGCTTTTGATTGTTAATGCTTGTTGTTTGTCAAATTGCCAATCTAGATCAACTTTTTTGTGTCTAGTTTTTTGATAGATTGTTAAGCAAGCATCCAATCACTCTTGTGGATCTTTTGTAGATCCATTTATATTCCTAAAGTACAGTACTTTTACATGGTATTAGAGCCAAGTACAAGAGCATAAGCCATTGATCTAATGCAAATCCATTTTTAGCAAGTTTTGTTGCTAAAAACTAGTATTGAGAGGCAAGCTAGAATCTTGATTTTGGTGAGGAGATTTGATCCCAAAATTGGTAGGGGTCCAAATCCGTACTGTCCACATGTGTGGGCACCTCTGAACCTGCATTTAATGCATGGTATTCATTTGATCCAAAAAAATTCAATTTGTGAGCTATTGGTGTAATTTTTGGTGGAGATCCTAGGATAATCTACCAAGATCATTTGCCATTGATTAGATTTAAATTTGTTTCATGGAATCTAATTAATCTAGGCTGAGATCAAGTCCTATTAAGGTTAAAAACAGGTCTTGAAAGTACATCAAGAAGGAAGAAAGAGATTAAGTCATTTTTTTTGGTCCAAACATAGCGAAATTTGGCAAGATTTGATTGTAAGTAGATTTCACATCATCTTATCTTCATTCCAACTTTGTGAGGGAGTGCTAGAACTGAGATTATAAGTCCATTTGTTGGATTAGAAATCTAATTTGAGTGAAAAACTACAAGAGAGAGACCTTAGTGAGTTTCTAGAGACAATCAAATCCATTTCTTGGCAAGATTTGTTTGAAAGTAGTTTTCACTTCATCTTATCTTCATTCCAGCTTTGTGAGGGAGTGATAGAACTGTGATTATAAGTCCATTTGTTGGATTAGAAATCAAATTTGAGTGAAACACTGCAAGTGTGAGACCTTTGTGAGTTTCAAGTCAATCATTTCTTGTTTGTAGAAGTCACTAGTAAGATGGGATCTGTTGGAACATACCTTCTAGAAGCTAGTGAGAGGTTGAATTCTACAAATTATGCTATTTGGAAGGTTAGAATGGAGTCACTCTTAGTGCTCCAAGATCTTTATGAGTTCTTGATTGAAGATGAAGATGAACCTCTAGGTGCAAAGGAGTTAGCTAGATACAAGAAGAGATCTAGGCTTGCACTTCATTGTGTGAAGATGAATGTGAGCAATGATTTGTTGAGAGAAGTATCAGCTTGTACTAATGCTAAAGAGGCTTGGGAGTCTTTAAAATCAATCTATGAGTCTAGAAACACTTCTAGAGTTCTTATGCTTAGAAATCAAATTTTGCAAAGCATGAGGAGAAGTGAGGAGAGTGCACAGGAATATGTACTCAGAATCAAGTCTCTAAATAGGGAGTTGGCTTCCATTGGAGAGAAGATTCGTGATGGAGAGCTTGTACAAATTGTCCTTAATGGTCTAGGAGATGACTTTGCAAATTTGGTCCAAAGTTTTGCCATCCAAGACACTTTTCCAACTATGAAAAACTTCACAGTGTATTAGTGGCTGAAGAGTGTAGGATGCTCCATGCAAAATCTAGGATGAGTTCCTTGTTGTTGCAGGATGGTGATGAGAAAACCAATTTCTCATTCAAGGGCAAAAAGAAGACCAATGGAAAGAAGAAGCATCCAAAGGAGGCCAAATAAGAGGATGATGCATCAAGTTCAAAGGACAAGTCAAAGCAAAAATGCTTCTTTTGTGGAAGGAAGGGGCATTATGCATCTGAATGCTACAAGAGGCTAAGAGCACAAGTGGAGGATGACAAACAAGGAAACCTTGCAAAGGAGGAGGAGGAGGATGAAGTAGATGTATTCTTGATGGCATCTACATCCTCACCAACAAGCAATGGTAATTCAAGAGACAATTGGTGGATTGACAGTGGGGCTAGCTCCCACATGTCTTGTGAAAAGGACTTTTTCTCAACCTTACACTCTTTCAATGCTGCTAAAAAGTTTGTCTTTACTGCAAATGATGAAGAGTGTAGGATAGATGGTGTTGGCACCATCTCTTTGTATCTAGAATCCTCAAAATGCATGGATCTAGAAAATGTCCTTTATGTACCATCAATCACCAAGAATATGCTTAGTGTTGGTCTACTCTTAGAGAGTGGTTTGGATGTCCACTTTAAGCATGGTGTTTGCTTCATATTGAAGAATGATGTTTGCATTGCAAAGGGATTTAAACATGGAAGATTGTTTAAGTTGGAAGCTAGTGTTGCTTTTAAAAGAATGAGCTTGGCAAAGGAGGAGATCACTCAAGAGGAGATCTTGGCAAAGTGTGATCTTGCTTGCATTGAGGAGGAGCATCAAAAGGAGGAAGATTTTGGGGATTGGCCTCAAAGCATGAGAGTTCCAAGGGAGTCCTCAATGACAATGTCCGAGTCATCAAATTGCATGCAAATTGTCCATTCAAGTGTGCATCTTGCAAGGGTGGTGAGCATTGGAGAGTGTACTATCTTTGAATAATTTTTGGAAAGTATTAGTAGACATGAGGTGACTTGTTTCTTACCTTTAAGATTCATGGTGTTTATTACTTTGTATGACAAGACAATGAAATGGGATGCTTTGAAATCTACATTTGTTGTTGATAAAGCAATTTCATTGGATAACTATTTTTGTAATAGTTTGAATAGTGTCATAAAAGATGAAACATCATTTGTATTGGAAATCTTTGGGTCCACATGCTTTGAGCATGATCATTCCAATGTAAGGACCAAAGATTATCCTATTTCAATGATAGGAATAATGGTAGTGTTTTGCTCTTCAAGTAGAGATTGTAGAATCTACTTGTTTTCAGCCAAAGAATTTGTCAATGGTGGAAATGTGATCTTTCAAGAGTGGAAGATTTGTAAACTTGAAGAAGCACCTTTGGATCAACACCTTATTCAATTCATTGATGGTTTGGAGTCAAGTCAAGTGGAGGAGCAAGCTCAAGACCCGAGGACTCCAAGAAAAACCTTGAGTATCAAGATGGAGCCATCTAGGCTCAATCATATGGATCAAGCAAGACAAGTTGTCTTTGGCAACATTATTTATGCACTTAATATTTTAATTGATGTATCTTCAAGTGCACAAAATGTCTTGGAATCCATGGCTTGGCATGATGTTTAGTTTTGAAGTGTGCTACATGTATATAGACACATTTATGGGACATCTTGTAAGGGATCCTCTAAGAGGTGGTGAAAGATCCTTCATGGACACCAATACTATCAATTTCGATTGAATGGTGTAAAGGTACGTTATGCCATATAAAAATATTTGTTTTTTTCTATTTCTAAGTGAATCAGTTTCATAAAATATATTAACTAAAACAATTTCTCTTGTGCAGGTAAGAGTAAGGCAGGAAGAGCATATAAAATGCAAAGACATTGGAACATCCATCAAAATTGAAGATCCATAGATTATGAACTATGAAATTTTGTATTATGTAATAAAAATTTTTGTATACATCATTTTTGAAAATATATGAACCACTTTTTCTATGAGACTTTCATTTCTATGATCTCCATTTCCATGGTGCAGAATACAATGTAATAGCAACTGGATAATATGAGTTTTTAATAACAAGATTCATTGTCTCTTGCAAGAAATGCACTATCTCCATTGGGGAGATCTTCAGTCACTTGAACTCCGATGACCACTACATTCGACGCTTGCCCTTGTTGATGTCTCGTATATGTCGGTTGTATTTTTGGTCTTCATTGCCTTGGTCTGTATTGTCCTTGTCTTGGCATATTTGGACATGTTCAGAAGATGATCTGATCAAAGTTTTGCTGCAACAAATCTAAGTTTGTCTTTGGATTGGTTGTGACAAAGGTTCGATCAGATCATCTTTCTGAACTTATCCAAAGAAAAAACCATGGTAAAGGCAAGGCAGACCAAGGCTATGAAAAACAAACATGTCAGAAAACCGTAGAAATTGAAGATTAATGAATCATAATCTGAATTAATAATAGAAAAAAAAACAAGTAAGAACAACCATTGACAAAGTGTAAATATATTTCTATTAGAAATATTTGTACATGTGTCTCATCCACATCAAGTGAGATGAATATTTAATCAGTATCAACTATCAATGGTCTCTAAATCCATTTCTCCAGTTGGAAGTAGCTTGGGTGGAGAACACTCAGCCACTGCAACTGGATATGAATTTTCAATCACAAGCTTTATGGTCTCCTGTCTGAAGTGCATTATCTCCTTTGGCGAGACCTTTGGGCATTTAAACTAAAAAAAAAAAAAACATAACAGTTAAATGTAATTAATCAAAGATCAGTTAATAGGAATTTGTATATGAAAAAAATAAAAACACAATTAAAAGTAATTAATCAAAGATTACCTCTTCCAGATTTGAAAGTCCATCTTGTAATGCAAGCCAATTAAAAAAGTGTTTGGCATTGCATACGGTATACCAACCACAACTGACAGAATCAACTTGCTAGGAGGACTGCAGAATCTAAATTTTAACATTATGAGATATCGGATCAACGCGCAGGATGTTAGAATAAAATCTACAACGGAAACAAGCACGCGTCGAACCGATATCAAAAAAATATTGATTGAATATCGGATCAGCGCGCACGTTATGAAAATAAACCAATCAATAACTACAAGGGCGTGTCGAACCAATATTAAAAATTTTATACCTCTGCATCAACCATTTTCAGCTTTGAATATGCTTTTGTATTTGGTACTGGAAAGAGTTCCAGTATTTTCTGGATATGGGTCCTGGCAATTTTGTGTGTGTGTGTGTGTGTGTGTGTGTGTGTGTGTGTGTGTGTGTGTGTGTGTGTGTGTGTGTGTGTGTGTGTGTGTGTGTGTGTGTGTGTGTGTGTGTGTGTGTGTGTAATAGAGTTCATCTTTAAACAAATTGGATTACACACACCCTCATCATTGACGTACAAGGACAACACATATAAGCTCCAATGTTCACTGCAATCAGAAAACAATAAATCTATGAGAATCAATGTGAAATCAAAATTCATATGAAAAATTCAATATAATAAAATTTGAAAAAAAGACACTTACTTTGTTATGTATGGCAGCACGAGAATTGGAGTCCCCAGTCTGACGTATTGGAGCATATCATCATGCAGACTTTTGAAATCAGGGAAATCAAATGCAGCCATGAATTGAAGGAGAAACAATGCAACATCTATAAACAATGGGGTCTGGAAAAACTCCATCCAGTATTGAATTGCCCCACCTCCTACATTGTCCCCTAGCATTTTATCTCTACTTTCTAATTCACTTGTATCTAATCTAGAAAGGGGGAGACCAGTATTGGTCTTCAACATCCTAAAACTATATCGAGGACCTAAACCATTAAGATACATGTTTAACAATTGATCATACTATACATATTGAGGAGTATTTACAAAGGCAAGTGTAGGGGCTGACGAAAGTAATACAGATAAACCACAAAAAGAATTGTCATTCAAAATTGATTCTACCTTTACACTAACAAATTATCTAAATCGTTTCCAAGAACATGAAGAGGGGAACTAATATTTACGGGGTTAGGAGGAGGAGGAGGTTTAGGAGTGGAGATTTATTAGGAGAGGAAGATTTAGCAGGAGAAGTTAAAGATGGAATTCTGGGAGGAGAAGAAGGAGACTTAGGAGGATTCTTAGGAGGAGAAGAAGGAGACTTAGGAGGAGAAGAAGGAGACTTAGGAGGAGAATTAGGAGGAGAATGTCTAGAAGAAAGAATAGTATTCAGAGAAGATGGCTTGAAAAAATCCCTCGCTTTATTTGGAGGGTCAAGAGACCTCCTCTTCTTTGAAACACTCCCGCTTTGTATACGAATAACAAGTCGGGTTGGTTGAGATTGCTTTCGTTTTCTCCTCTCTGAATCTTTTTTTTTAGGAGAGGAGGGAGCAGGTCTAAAGTATTCTGCAAACTTGTCATATGTGTCCCGAAGCCTGAACACAATGTTGAAATCCTTGGGCATAATGGTCACCCTCTTGGCATGGACAGCTGCAACAATAGTATCCAAAAAAAATTTCACCTAGAAATCCTCATATGTTGTGTGCAACGCCTCAATTGCTACTACAGTCCATCTCACATCTGCAGATAGACTTCTTGTAACGTCTCTGATGGACCTCTGTATGTGAGATTTCGGAATCAGAAGATTATTTGTCTTCTGAAGCTTCCGAATATCCTTGAGCCAGGGTGGGTCTCTTCTTCTGCCCCTTGGCCTAGGAGGAGGTGGTGGTGGACGAGGTGATGGTTGTGGATTTCTCTGACCCGTTCCTGAAATTGGTATACCACCTGAATGACCTCGTGTTGTCTGCTTGGTCTGCCCCATTAATGTGTAGTATCGGATTAGCGCGCGATAATATTGATTTTAGGATCAGACCTCAGGTCGGACATGTCGAAGCGATACCTGAGCTCAACAAATCCGTTAGTTGGTAGCGGATGGGTGCGCGCGAGTAGTAACGGATTGAAGGAAGTTGATTTTGAGTGCGCTGAATTGATATCGCATGGATGCAAATAACAATAAGCAAAAAAATTTCATGTCGTCGATCAGTATATATAGAGAAAATCAAAAATGATTGCAAACGTGGTGGTTTGGATGTCGGTGAGATCATGGGGAAGCCTAGAGGAAGTCACTTAGAGCCATATACCTCAGTACGATCAGGGAGACAATGGTCTTGGAATCCCATGAGCGGTGACTCAGGGATATGCTTGTGTTGGCATGGTGTCGGGTGACACATAGCCAAGGAGAACGAGCAGATGCTAGAAGCCAGGTGGAGCAGGTAATGCTTTGGACCTCGGCTTGTCTTGCAGGATGGTGACCACGAGTGGAGACATCATGTGAGCATAGTATGTGGATGACGAGTCCATTGGGGTGGCACTCGGGGAGATGCTACAACTGCTCAGGTTGAAGAACTGGTACTTGAATCAGAATCTGAAACTTCATCGCTGTCACTAAAATCAGTCTTCGGCTTTCGAGATTTCTTCATCGATTGTCGCTTTCGTGCTAGTTTTGAGGTCTCAAAATTTTTGGCACTAGCTATTACTGCTTCTAAGGAGGTCATGTCCTCTTGTCTACAATACCAATCAATCTTTGGTGGTAAACCAGCCAAAAACCATTCGATCTGCATATCTACGGGATATGCACCGGTTAGTTTTCCTATGAGACTTTTCAACCTATCTTTTACACACCTCTTTCCAACATGGTATCAAAGCCTTGATCTTCAAGGCCTAACTATCAGAGCACAAGCTTTTATACTTGATATCTTTTGCGATATCAAATTAGTCTTAAGTTTGAATCAATTTGTTTCGGTATCAGAGAATTGATTTTCATGGCATGGTATTTCTCTTAACGTCGACAGACTAAAGTTCCAGATGAATTCTCAAAGTAAAGTTGATCTTACCGCAAACAAGCTAAAGGTGAAGGTACTGTAAGATTAAGATTCCAACATGATCAATTCAAACTACTATCAAAAGTCTTGTATGTTCCTAAACTGTCCACAAGTTTGTTATCAGTAAGTAGAATTACAGATTTAAGTCATAAGGTAGAGTTTGAGTCTCTTGATCAATGCAAAATTATCAATAGGAGTAATAAGATCCTTGCACTCGACAAGAGACATGGATACTTATATAGATTGGCACATTGTTATTCTGATTCTAGTCAAACCTTGAAAACCTTTGTTCTTGTCAATAAAGCATTATTATGGCATCATTGCTTAGGACAGTTGAATTATGCATATGTTTCGAACATGTCCAGACAATTTCTAGCACTTGATCTCAACTATCCTTCTGGTAAAATCGATCTCCATGTCTGCCATAGCTGCACCCTTGGAAAGATACTAGGATTCCTTTTAGATCGAGTCATAGGCATGCAATAAAAGGTCTATTAGATGTTGTTCATTCAAATATATGTGGACCTATGCATCATTACTAGATGCAAAGTATTTTATTACCTTTATTGACAAATTTCCCAGAAGAACAACTATTTACTTCATCAAGCAAAAATCAGAAGCTTTCATCAAGTTCAGACAATTCAAAGCGCATGCAGAAAATCAAACTGGCAAACGAATCAAAGCACTGAGGTCCGACAATGGGGGAGAATTCACCTCCACCAAATTTAGAAGTACTGTCTCAACAATGACATTGAGCAACAATACATTACCTCCTATTCGCCTCAGTCAAATGGTCTTGCTGAGAGAAAGAACAGAACCTTAATCGAATCGGCAAAGTGTATGTTATCGCATGCGACACTTCTGAAGTCCTTCAGGATGTGTCTAGTAAGAAACAACTTGGTTATGCAAGCAGGGGGCTGCCACCAAAATTGAAGTCTATGTATAGTTCTTCTAGTGAGAGAATTACACATTGTGTGCACATGCTCTTTGGTTTTTGGAAAATTTGTTTATGGTGCTTATGTTTATTCCTCCTATGCAAATTTGTGATCATGTTTTGCTAAAAATTTACCTATTAGAAGACTCTTTTTCCAAATCTCAGGTTTTAACATTCTATGACTAAACTTTTTGTGAGTTTCTTCTACTCATGATCTAACAAAAAGGTAGCACATGATGTGCTTCTTTTTTTATGCCACTACATGATTTTTAAGGAACAAGAATTGTGATTCAACACATAGTTACAAATTTGACTAGCCAAATTTTAAAATGAGTCCATCACAAAATACCTTGTCACTCTTTAAATATATGTTTATTTTGAATGTTCATGAAGTTGTACAAACTAGCACGCCGTGTTCTAGCATAGACTTATTTAAGTGTCTTTGATATTCTTAGGTTTATTCTGAGTATGGAAATGTTCATGAAGCTCTAAAAGCTAGCCAATGAAATTTCCACAAAAGAAATTATTTTTTTTTGGGGAGCTAACTCAAATAGCGCATTGACATGCTAGCAAAATCGGCTTCAATTTTATTTTTTAATTTGAAATTTTATTTTTCTCAGTTAGCATGCCAACGTGCTAGAATTTATAGCCCCATGAACATTTTACATGATACAAATAGACGTACATTTAAAAGAAAACAAATTATATTTTGATAAACCCACTCAAAATTTTAAACCATGTACCAAACCACAATCCTTATTGATAAAAAATCATGTAATGGCATGAAAACAATAGCCTATCAAGTTTGTTAAATCATGGGCAAAGATAAACTCACAAAACTTGCAAAAATTTTACTCACAAAATGCCAAGGCTCAACAATGTCCATAAAATCTAAAAGTTGAGAATTTTTTGCGTTGAATGATCCTCCAAGAAACGTAAAAGAGCAGTAAGTAGTAATTGCTAAAGATAGAAGTAATGACAATGAAATCTATACCTTGAGAACTTCTTGAGCTAAAGGAGCTTTCACATTGATTCAACTCATTTTAGCCAGCTATCCACCCCATTAGGTGAGATTGACTACACATTTGCAAGGCAATAAGAAGCCCTTAAAATTTTCAATGGCAACCTAAATAGCCCTTTTTCTTTGCAATTTCCAATGGCCAATTCATAAACTAATGCACTTTTACTCAAAAACTTGAAAGTTGAAGAAAAGTTTTACAAGCCCTTATGTGAAGGCTGAGCCAACAGTTTTAGTGAGATCAAAACAAAAAATAGTTTGGGAAACTTGTAGACTTTTTTCTTCATTAACATTTTCTCTCTTCTCTCTACACAACCTTGTGAATTGCTCTTTGCAAATTGAAAATGGATACTCAAAATCAAAAATGCTCTCTCTCAGTTCCTTTGTGGTTGAAGTAGCAAATCCTCATGGCTTAGCACATAGGCAGTAGCCAGTTGCAATCACAACCAATAGCCCAACATCTTCTTTCATGAATACCAACCACGTGTGCCACTTTCAACCACAAGAATGGTCTCGCAACATGTATTTTTTTTAAAAGACATCTAATCCTTGCAAGCAGAGTTTTTTTTATTTATTCTAATTCTTTGTAGAATAAGGAGTCCATTCAAAAAATGGGTCTTATTTAATTTGGATGCTTAAGAACCTAGACTATCATGATGTGTTGGTCATATGATAATGTGCTAAACTAGTATTCTAAGCAAGTCAACATACCCAAGATAAGGTCTTCAATTGAGAAAATTTATGTCTGGTATTTTTTTTTTAGCTGTAACTTTTTGTCCTGATGTCCCACTTTTGGAATGAACTCCACAACTACCATTTACATCTTGAAGATGAATTTGTAGTGGACAATATCATTTTCTACGTGACGATTTCTAAAATGCACCCATTTAAGTGGAATTGATGGCATATAAAGCACTAACGATGAAACATTATAAAATGTGCCACATGTAGTCCTACAACTATATATGAGAAAATATATAGCACCACTAAAGTCATGCTAATAAAAAAAGAGGGCCATAGGAATTTTTTTCTCTATTTTGTAATGTATGCTTACTTTTTGAAAAGAGATCTTTGCACGCCCAAACTATATTGATAAACTTCATTCTCTTTAAAATTAATTGTATCACATGAAGAATTCCAAAGTTCAACATATTCCATTAAATACATATATAGTTCAAGGATCAAATCAACTTTGTTCAAATAACACTATTATTCTAACTATGTGAATGGGTAACTGAGAGGATGTTGACTACATGTCATTTCATTTCCTTTCAAGTATAATGTGATCCAGAAGGTTAAAATGCACTCAGATGAGATTGAGCTGACACATGATTTGTTTTAGTCTCTTCTCTCTAATACATGTCCATGATGATCTTGAAACTTTTGATTCTTACAATTTCATAAAATAGAAATCATTAAAAGTGAAAAAGTCACTAGAAGGATAAGTATCTCATAATGAATAGAATGTACACCAAAATATTCATCTTGATGACTCTATCCAAAATATGCAACCTTTTTGGATTAGCATTCTATACAAAAGGAACTAGGTCTACCTATGCACGTGCAATCACATAATAGCATGAAAGAACAACCACCATGAATTGGACTAAGTTATTGACTATACAACATACACAATAAATCAATCTATAGCATAAACATTTCAAAAGTCCACGTAATTTTTTATTCACCTATTGTAAACATTTTAAAATTGGTAAGCCGTTATGAAACTTTTTGAGTTGTAAATCCATTTTTCATTATGTAAAAACTTCCATTCACCAAAAATTGTCTTAAAGAAGTTCTCATTTGATAATAGAAATACATATTTCTCTTATTTTTCATGCAATTCATGGCTATAGCCAAATTTTTGTAGTAAATATACTCTTTGTATTCGATGTGGATACTATAAAAATTCATCATTTAGGATTAAATGAGCGAAAGTGAGGTTAACAGAGGTGTAAACAGACAAAAAGCAAGGTTCTTGATATACTAAAAAATGATGGCGATTTGAGACATGTGAACATATGGTGAGAAATTTAGGGAGGCAAACATCCAAGGACATGTGGAATGGTTGAGAAGGCATGCAGAAAGCAAGAGATAGAGTAAACTTATAAAAATTAAAGAACAAAGACTAAGCAAGCATGTGCCGACAAAGGTGGGTAGTGTAAAGAGAAGTATATTGTAGTTGTGAGGGAGAATTCAAATAGAGAAGAGCGTAATACCAACATGGACTAAAAAGAACGTAGAAATGATCATGAAGAAAGGATAATTTTCTTATTATAAATTCACCAACTTCAACAATGAGAAAAAATTGAGACAACATGAGGTTAGCAAAGAAGAAGTTAAAATGAGTTTAAAGGAAAAATTGATGAGATTAGAAGAAGAAAAGCTAAGTTGGAATGGGTGCACACAGAAAAATAGAACAATGAATCATGGCATGGAAATTTCCAAGGAGGATGCCTCTCCAAGGAAAAGATCATAGATACACAGCATCATGACTCAATTTGTGCATAAACTTCTAGCAATACTCTATGGGTTGTCTAGTTATCTTTTTGGAAACTTTTATAAATATGAACATGAAAAGGTGAGTGAAAATTTGACAAGGATTTTCCCAAGAAATTCGAGAGCCACCTCACATTTTGTTTCCTCGAAACAAATTTTATCTGACTATAAGAAGACGAATTCTTCAAGATTCATTATTCTTGGAGATGGTTCTAAGCATGAAGTTGATGGAATTGGTGTATTATGGTTAGACACGAATCAAGATGACAAGAAACTGGAAGAAGGTCTCTATGTTCCTGCTCTCAATAAAGATCTTCTATCCATAGCAAAGATAGTTGACACAGAAATGTCAGTAACTTTCACAAGTGACTCTTGTAATTTGTTCGATGAAGATTTTGATAACCTAGTAACTAAAGGTAATAGAAATGGTAATTTGTATCACTTGAGCATTCAAACTCGAGTCAAGCAAGCAAATTAAACTCAAGAATCGATAGGTATTTTGTGGCACAAGAGATTATGTCACATAAACATGGAAGCCTTGTACCAAGCCAACAAGAGTCAGAGAATTGAAGGAGTCGAAATCAGGAGTCGAGATATTTGAACTACCTGCGAATCTTATTTTAATGGGAAAATGACTTGTACACTTTTCAGTAAAGATGTTTATAAAGCAACTAAGGTACTGGAAATTGTACATTCAGATATCTGTGGACCATTCGGAGTATTGTCTTTAGGTGATGCAAAATACTTCATAACATCTATTAATGACTTCAGCAAGTTCGTTGTAGTATACTTTATTCGTACAAAATTAGAAGCTTTCGAAAAATTCGTTGAGTATACGAATTGGGCTGAGAAGTAGACAAGCAACAAGTTAAAGCAAATCTGCATAGATTGTGGAAGTGAGTACATTTCTAACAAATTCAAAACTTTTTGTACTGATCAAGGTATTATGCATACGAAGACTACATCATGCATACCTCAGCACAATGGAATTGTTGAACGAAGAAATTGTACACTAATAGATGCTGCCAGGTGTATGATGGCTCATGCGAAGGCACCAAAGCAATTGTGGGCGAAAGCAGTGTATCTTCATAATCGAATTCCTTATACAATGGCTCATGATCTCAAAATCCATATTGTGGATGAGAAAACTGCTTTCTTGCATGCAAAATTAGAAGAAGATTTATTCATGGATCAACCACTTGGTTTTATAAGCCAAGAATATCTAGAATTCGGATATCACATGAATAAAGGCATCTATGGTTTGAAACAGGCAACCAGACAAGGACGAAACACTATGTTCTTTAGGCTTCGAACCTTTATTCGTCGAGTCGAATGTCTATATCAAACGAGTCAAAGATGAAATTATCATTCTAGCTGTTTATGTTGGCAACACTCTTATCTTATCAAAAAAAAAGATAAATTGATCTCAAATGTCAAAAGAGACATTTTTGGAATATTCAAGATCACTGACCTAGAAGAAGCAAAAACCTATCTAGGCTTACAGATTGAAAGAGACTTTGAAGGTGGCAAGTTGTATCTTCACCAACAAAAGTATACTCGAAAAATCATTGAAGATTTCAACATGCTCGAATGCAAAGGTGTGCATACTCCCATGATACCTGGAATGATACTGAACAAGGTAGATTGTCCGTAGACTCTCAAAGTAAGAAACAAATGGCCAAAACACCCTATCGAAGGCTAATTGGATCATTGTTGTATCTTGCAGACAACACTAGACTTGATATAGCATTTGCAGTATACAGGCTAAGCCAATTCAATCAAAACCCAGAATCATTACATTGGAAGTTAGCAAAAAGAGTAGTACAATATCTCCAAGAATCAAAAGACTATGGACTGTGTAGCTGGATTTCTTACAGTGACGCAAGTTGTGGGCATCCATGAAGGATGATAGCAAAAGTATTTCAAGAGGTTGTACTCTAGTATCTGGCGTAGCCATACTTTGGATAAGCAAAAAGCAAACAACAGTAGCTCAATCTTCATGTGAGGCTGAATATGTAGTAGCAGCTATGATGGCAAACAAGCTAATATGGATCAAACAAATGTTGGAAGGATTTGATGAAACTAGTTCTGAATCTTATGTCTTACTAATGGATAACACTTCAATAATCTATCTTACGAAAGACCCTGTGTTTCATTAAAAAACAAAACATATAGCTATTAAGTATGATGTTATGCGGGACTTAGTTGAAAAGAAGATACTGAAGGCAGTCTTCATATCTATAGAGGAAATGACAGCTGATATTTTTACAAAGCCACTCAGTAAAGCTTTGTTCGAGAAGCAACGAAGAAGATTGGGGTTAATCCAACTGCCCACTTTGAGAGGGAGCTGTAGAACACCTCAATAGAAAAATCTCGGTTCTACCAACAACGTGCACAATCTAGTTGACAAAGGTTGAGAAACCGAACTCGAAACATTTTTATTCTTGTTCAAACTCGAACTCGAACTCGAACTTGAATTCGAACTTGAATTCGCAGACTCCAGATCACTCACACTCAGCAGTGCGGAGAACAGAGATAAGAGAGAATAACTCATAGAACTCTATTCACTTCTTCAATCTCTTACATAAGCATAAACTCTTCTCTCTCGATGATCGAGACTGAAGTGCGAGATCAATATATGTTCTATGGGACGAACAAACACACCTCTAAAACAATAGGTGTGTCGCTCCCGCAAAAGGGTCTAGCTAACGATTAGACCGAAAATATGTTCACCTATACCATAAGAGGTATACTTTAACTATGAGTTAAAGTTACTCTAGTTTATCATGTCTTTTCATATCTAGTCATTTCGTATGGACAACCTAGTAAAGGTTGTCCAAGACAATGTCTTTTTCTTTAAAAGGTCTTGCCCTTAATTACAAGGCAAGTACTTAGGAGATATATTCCCGAAAAATGACTTAGGCCTCTTCATGATTTATACTTATCCAGCTCATATCTTCATTTTCGTGTACATCATGCCATATTTATGTTAATATTTAATATTTAACATTTTTGTGGCATCACATATCCCCTTCCTCAAATGTGAAACGTCCTTGTGAACATATCATCTTTATTTCAAGGAGTATTCGAGAAACATTCTTGTTCATCAAATTTTCGTTGAGACAAAAAGATATTTCTTCGTGTATTTCGTCCTTTAGATATTTCTTCGTGTTAGAGAATATATGTCTTGCTGTTTCTTTTAATTGAATAGGTTATTTTGAGTTGATCTTTGAATTGCTGATGAAAACTGGAATCAAACTTCAAAACATCTTTAAACTTCAAAAAGTCAACATCCCATAGAAACATCACCACGACAAAGACACGAATGACTTTTCAGGAATGATTCAGTTCTTCATATAACTTCTGAGCAAGCTACAAATTCTGTTGAGCTTCGATCAAGAGCAAGTCTTTTTTCGATTTGGTATAGCGGCCAACTGGTAAGTTGCCGAATTCTTCTAACTTAACCGGGAGTAATGTTCCATCGAACAGCTCCTGGGTTAACTTGGTATCTTCATCTGAATCACTTCGTAGAGTGATTTCTTTATAGTAACGAGCTAAAAATCTAATAAAATTGCTTTTAACATAAAGGTTTTGAGCAAAAAATAATGTCAATGCCGCAAAAGTGCCAAACTGCCAAAATGTATATGTACAAAATTGCTTATAACGAAATGACTTCCTTCTATCTTGCAAATTATGGCGAATCTTCGCAAAATATTCTGCAAGATTTCGCTCCCAATCCACATATAGACTGAATAATTCCAGATAAACCATATTGATATTTATTAGCAGACCTGCATCGTCGAATGCGCCTAAATTTGCAACCGCTTGTGGTTTGTACAGCTAAAACTGCGACTTTCGCTTCCAAAAATGTCGCTTATTATCTTTGTTTCGCAAAAATTGAAGTTCTTTGATACGGATATATTCGAGAGCATACATAGCCAAAGAGCCTATGTATAACTCTGCCGATCCAAAAGGTACGACCTGGAATTTACCCTGGATTATGCCCCAGCAGAGACATCCTTTCTGCTCGATAGTGAGCTGGGCCCATAACCAGAGAAAGTTGTCCTTCTCCCACGGTCGTTTCCAGTCGTCAAAGGCGATGCCTACTGTGCCTGGAAGCATCATGTAATCCACACGCCATTACAACTCAATACTAAAAGCATGTGGACACCATTTCCAGAAGCGATCAGCAAATGCACAGAATCTGTCAACACATACCTTCGACTGATTTCGCCGCATTCGCTTTGGCTGAGTAGATGTAGTTGCAAAATCCTGAGTTTGCAACTCAGCAGCCAGCTTCTGATATTCCATTTGTTGCTTTTGGGTTGACAGCTCCTGTTCGAGCTGGTCAATCTTCGCGACAGCCTCCAGGAATTCTGGATGGTCTGAGGCTCCAGTGCAGGTAGACACAACTTGGAGTTGCATCTTGGCTTTCTCATTCATGGATCAAGACCACTAGGGCTGGTCGTCTGGTTCTTCGTCATCTACCACATGTGCCCCAATGTCACCTTCAGCAGCTATGTGTCCCTTGTCTGATGTATCGGACTGGATTGTGTCATCCTCAGATGTGGATGCACTCGACTGCTTCTGAGATGTGGAAGCAGATGCTAGCTTTAAAAAATCCACATCAGCAACAGCTCCATCGGTGTCCATTACCACAGCTTCACTCTCCATAGCAGTGGTGGCTGCTACTTCAATTGCTGGTGCAACATCGACTGGAACCGGAATAGGTACAGAAAAGATGCTGGAAAGATCTATTGGCTTTGGAACCAACAATCTTCCTGTCAGCATGGTTTTCTCTTGATCGCTCAATATGTCAAAATGAGCGCAGAGTCGAGATACATGGGCTCCAACTCCAGAAAACTTTTGGTGCTTAGTCCAGCGCAAAAGGCTTTGTATGTGATAACGTCGAAGCACACTGGATTACCCGCAAGAGCATCTAATATATATACAAAATTTTGGACTGAAATGGTAGCATCTGCATCCGTCAAAAAGATTGCTTGGTTTGCATATTTACAAAACAACTTGAATGTTGTATCTCGGATCATAGAGATTTTGTACCCCTTCGTGGGTACGAAATAGTTTCTTAAGAAATGGGCAGCTTCATCCACCGAATCTTTGTTAGTTGAAAGCAGCTTCCCATCCAGAGGTAATCCGAGAGCTGTGCAGAACAGGACTTCAGTGATAGTGAAGAATTGGCCTCGTATGTGAACTTTGAAGTCCACCTCTGAAATTGAATGGATGGAGTTCACGAATTCAGTACTGACTTCAGAGAGGATGATAGAGGGTCCACTTTCAAATCACCCAACCTGCATCGATCCAAAAAGGACTGGATGGATGCCAGGCGGATTCCTGTGCCTGCTTCCAAATGATATGAGAGCTTGAACCTGATGCGGAAGCCATTGTTCAAATGTTGAACGATAGCTTCGTAGATCGCAATAGTTCACAAAAAGGTGTTTTGATCGCAAAGAGTGAGCACAGGAAAGCATAAACTTCGCTGTTAGAAAGTGTAAAGAGGAAAAATGAAAAATAACTTTGATAAGCAGTAGCGGTGTGGAAGGGATGATGATGTGTCATGGTGACTTGACATCTGTCACTTCCATTTATGGAAGACGTGCATGGCTCAGTGTTTGACACTATAATTTGTCAGATCGATCTTTAATGAAGGAAGACCGTTTGTAAAAAAAAAAAATTAAGGAAAAAATAATATCTATGAGCATACACACGTGTGAATAATGATGATCACGTGGCCATCATCTTTAATGGAGGGATACAAAAAGTAGGTCGAGAGATTCTTGAAAGATTCTCAAAAATATTTCATCATGGATGAACCCAATAGGTTGATCCATATAGATCACTTCTTCTAGATAGCCATTTAGAAATGCATTAGAAACATCTAGTTGAAGAATTTGCCAATTGAAAAAACAAGCAAGAGAAATTATGATTCTAATTGACACCATCTTTGCAATTGGGGCAAAGGTCTCCTCATAATCAAGTCCATACGCTTGAGCAAATCCTTTAGCACAAAGCCTAGCCTTGTACTTGTTGATTGTGCCATCTTGATTATACTTGACTCGAAAAACCCATTTGCAACCAATGATATGCTTGTTGGATGGAAGATCCACAAGCTCCCATGTATTATTGGCCATCAAAGCATCATATTCTTCCCTCATGGCAAGGTACCATTCCTTTGAGTTGATAGCATCATATACATCCTTCGGCTGCTCATGAGAAATAAAATAGGCACAATTAGTGGAGTTGATTTCCACTTGCTTTCCTCTATCTTCATAGGTAAGCCTTCTAGGCTCAGATCTTTCTCTTTGAGATCTCCTTGGTGAAAAAAGTCGAGGTGACTCCTCCTCGAATCTCAGCCCCATCTCTCCGTGATGATTGGAGTATCTTTGTGAGAATCTTTGAACTCGGCCTTCTCAAGAATGTATTTTTGATCTTCATGGAATATCACATCTCTACTCTCAATTGTAGTTGAGGTAGAGGAAACATAGATCCTATAAGCTTTCTTGTTGGATGCATATCCAACCATGATTTCTTTAATAGAATTAGGATCATTTCTTTTCCTTGTTTCCAAGGGCATATTAACAAAGCAAGTACAACCAAAAACTCTAAGGTTATCTACCTTAGATTTTTTCTTAAACAAGACTTCAAAAGGTGTTTTTCCAGCAAGAGCATTGTGAGGTAATCTATTGCACAAATAGTTGGCCCAATTTATAGCTTCATCCCAATATTCAATAGGCAAAGAAGCTGCTACTCAAATTGCTTTAGCACATTCACATAAAGATCTGTTTTTTCTCTCAGGTACTCCATTTTGGGATGGAGAATAGGCACAAAAAAATTCTCTCTTTATTCCTTCACCTTCACAATAATTATAAAACTTGTTGGAGATATATTCACCTCCTCCATCGCATCTTAAAGCTTTAACTTTGCAAGAAAATTGTTTTTCTACATAAGCTTTGAAGATAAGGAAGTGATCAAAAACCATAGCCTTTGAAGAAAGTAGATACAACCAAGTGTATCTAGTAAAGTCATCAATAAAGGTGACAAAACATGTTGCACCGCCAATACTTTTAGAAGAGAAAAAATGTACATCTGAATGTATGAGTTCCAATGGATAAGTAGTCTTTATAAAAGACTTCTGATATGGCTTTCTGTGTGACTTTGCAATGGCACAAGCCTCACAAGGCTTGAAATCTTTAGAAAGAGATTTTGGAAGACCAATAGCCTTCTCCTTCTTTACTATAGAAGACATAGATGTAAAGTTAGGATGTCCCAACCTTCTATGCCACAGCTCCTCCTTAGATAACAAAGCAACTTCACAAAGGTTTGCATTCTCATAAGAATTCAACTTAAAAAATTCCACCACATCTAGTTCCATCAGCAAGGATCTCATCTTTTCTCTTGATAAAACAAGTATTGGAGTTGAACTTTACATCACAACCATTATCAAGAAACTCTCCCACACTAATTAAGTTCTTTGTAAGTTTTGAAATGAAAAGAACATTAGAAAGTGCAAGAACTTTTGAAGAAGCAAGTTTCAATGGAATGTTGCCAATTCCTTCTATTGGACACTCATGATCATTAGTTGTCTAAATAGATCTCTTGAGTCCTTTGAAAGGTAAGATTGAGTCAAATGACTCCTTTGAACAGCACATATGTGAAGAGCCTCCATTGTCTATGTACCAAGCTCTATCTTTCTTAAAAGGTGATAAAGAAAAACTGGACACCATAAGTGATCCTTCTCCATCACTTGCAACAGAATCTTCTTCAATCTCTTTGGAGAGATTAGCTTGCTTGAGTTGGTTTTTCTTCTTAAAGCAATTAGAGGCATAGTGCCCCATTTTGCCACAGAAGAAGCACTTCACTTTCTTCTTCTTGGTTTTTGAGTTAGAGGGATGAGATGTTTCATCCTCTTCACCATCTTGATCTCGATCTTTAGCTTTGTCTTTGTTGTATGCTTGAGAGAATTGGTTCTTACTCTTTCCTTTCTTCTTGCCTTTGACAAAGAGGGCTTTGTCACTTCCACCATATTCAAGTTTGTTCATCCTGGAGAGTTTATAGCTTTGTCTAGATTCTTCAGAAATAAGCATTCCTTGGAGAGTTTCTAGATTAGGTAACTCTTCTTTAATAGCAAAAGACTGAACAAGATTATCATAGCCATCTCTCAAGCCATTTAGTATGACTTGAACTAGCTCAACTTGGTTAATGGTAACACCAACACAAGAAAGGCTCTCTATGTAAATCTTTAACTCTCAGAACATAGTAAGATGCAATCTCTTCACTTCTTTGAAAACTTTGGAAAATTTGATTCCTAAGAGTGAGTATTCTAGAAGTATTCTTTGCTTCATAGATGGTCTTTAGTGCATCCCAAGCTTCTTTAGCTGTAGTGCAAGATCCTATCTCTTTCAAAATTTCATTAGATACATTCATCTTCATGAAATGTAGAGCCATTCTAGCTCTCTTCTTATATTTAGGAATTTCAACCTGTGCTTGAGGCTCCTCCTCAATACCAAGCACAATACCAATAACATCCTGGAGAATCAAAACAGACTCCATTCTTAACTTCCAAATTGAGTAATTAGAAGTGTTTACTCTTTCACTGGCTTCTAGAAGATATCCTCCCTGATATGCCATTATAATGAAGACTTCTTAGTTATTGGATTGAGATATGTTTGAGCTTTTTCCTATCAGACTTAGAGTTGATGCCCTCTTCACTATAGGTATTTTCAAGGTTGAACTACCTTCCTATGTGAGACACTTGCAACTATATTTGAGATGAATATCAAATATTCCACAAGACAAGTTTTCTAGATCAGACACAAAAAGTGGTTTGAGACACTTTGACTGGTTTGAATTCTACTTTTGGCACGTGTGAAATGCTTCAAAAGAAAACATTATTGACACTCGGAAGGCTCAAAGGGTGTTCAAATACTTCAACTCAATCTTGATCTATAGTTTCTTGTGTTGGATGCTCAAAACAATGAATTCAGAACAAAGTATAATTGAATCAAATCAAAATGCTGTCACTCAGATTTTGGACCTATCCCTATCCTCATTAAGAGCTTATAACTCTTGCTAGACACATCAAATTGATTTGATTTCAATTTCTATGGAAAGTACGGATCAAAATAACACTGCTATCGTTGGATCTATAAGAAAGGAGAACAAAGTGACTGAAAAACTCTGATTTTCACACGTGCGGAATTCCAGAATTCCGTACTACCTCAATTCAAGTCTAAAAATTTAGTTCAAGTCCGATTTGATCCAAATACACTTCAAAGAAGGGTTAGAAAAAGTGCAAAACTGCTTTTTTGCTTGATTTAGCTCTCAGTTTCTTGTACAATCAGAGTTGTTAGCATGCAAAGCTTAATGTGGCTCTGATACCATGACAAAATTTCCAGAATTCACACATGTGGGAAATGTCCACAAGAGTGACTGATCTTAATTAAGCTTTGTGATTGGCACTATAGCCTGATTCTAGATTGATCAACAAAATCTAGTTCAGGAAAAATGGCTAATCCACAATCTAGCATGCTAATCAACTATATATAATAGCAATGAATCAAAGAATGAATAAAAATACAAGATTTCAATGTATGAGCATTAGCCTCAACACGAGTTAGAGAGAGAGAGAGCTAGAGAGATAACAAGCAATATTTGTTTAGATCCAAAATGGCATGAGATAGCTACAAAACTTTGGTTCTTCATCATTGATTGTGTGGAGAGCTACACATATTTATAAAGATGGAGGTAGCTTGAGGTAGAACCATATCTATCCATTCCAAAATGACATCTAGAGTCTATGTGACATTTGTCACTTGTCATGCATGGAATTCTACCAACTTTTTACAAGTGTACTAGTTCTAACTAGAAATGTCCAAATCATCATGCATGTGTCCATAAAACTTTGTGCATGCCTTGCATGTCACTATGGATCACTTACAATTAATGCATGTGAGTTGTCACGAGTTTCTACAAGCATAATCATGCTAATTCTATGTCTACAAACTATATCCAAGTTGTTTTTATCAAACTAGATAATACATAACCATGTAGCTCGAGTTCTATGTAGGCCAAACTTGGCATTTTGCATTAATGAGCTACATACTTGCATGGTACAACATCTGTAGCAAGCCAAAAAATCAATATGGATTGTTTTTCAATTTTACCAATTACATATCAGAGTGCAATTTTTATCTCACTACGTCGTTCATTTGCACAAACTATAGCAAATCTTCCACTTGAATATTTTTGCTGCTAATTGTTGTGTTTTCGTTCCTACACGCCTACACTCTGAGCAACCGAGCCTCCGCTGCGCTCACAACCACTGTTTTACGACACCATGGTCTAAATTGCGGTTTGTAAATACACCTAGAGAAGATGAGCCATGACCATCTAAATCTAACACTGACATGGTAGTCCAAAGGATAGAAGTAGAGTCTGAGACCATAGATGATCAAGACCACGATTGGCCTGAATTAGATTTAGATCTAAATAAAGTCACAACTAGAAGTAGGAAGAATACACCAACTCTTAGAGATAAAAAAAAAAAAAACTACGAAGGATAATTCGCAAAAAAAATACAAAAAACACGAAGAACGCGACAACCAAGACATAATCTGCAGAGCAATCCATCGAAATTCCTAAAGCCCCAGACTTTGATAGATCTAATGAAAAATAATATGAACCAGATATCAGTTTAGAGACGAAGAAACGAAGGAAGTTAAGAAAGTAACGTTCTCAGATCCAATAATAAGTAATGAGATACCTAGAGATCCATCCCCACTTAGACATCGTTCATATGACATAGTGGAGGATTTTTCCTCTAGAATGTCCAACATAACTTTTAAACAGTTATCAGAGGATAATCAATACTATAAGAAAGAGATTAAACAATTCTTACAAAAGAAAAAAAAAAAAAAAGCTAAGTTGCCATTGGTCGACATGGGACTGGTAAACCATGGTGACGAAGGCTCACTTGAATCCAAGTAATAATCAATGGTTGTATCTTAGATAGGGTAAATTCTTAGTAATAGATGGAATGAACAAAACATCCTCCAAATAAACATTCCTATTTGTAGAGAGAGATAGGAAACGTGCCAATTCCTTTGATTGCACACTCACCATCATTGGTCGTGTAGATCACCCTCTTGTCATCTTCATATGCCAACAAAGAAGTGAAGTACTCTTTGTGAAAAGTCATGTGTGAACTTGCTCCACTATCAATCCACCATGGATCTAGATCTCCATCATTGGTAAGCATACATGAAGACATCACAAAAGCATCTTCATTTTCATTTTGAACATCAAAACCACATTCATCAAGAGTAATATTACCTTGCTTGTCTCCTTGATCTCTCTTCTTCTTGTAGCACTCACTTGCACAAGTGTCCTTTGATGCCACAATAGCACTTGAGTTTTGATCTATCTTTCTTTTTGCCATTTCAAGAAGCCTCCCCTTGATCTTTCCCTTTAAAACACTTACTTTTGCTTTTGCCCTTGAATTTTCCCGTGTGATCCGACATGGACGTCGGAATCCAACGGATGTAGGAATCCGACGTCCACATGTGCAAGCCAAAAAGCCTATCCACGGCATCTGGCACATTTGTCCGGGCCTGAATGGGCACAGATGTCAGATTTCGACGTGTTTGGAGGCCGTCAAATTCCAACATCTGTTTCAATCTTTCCAATTCGCGCAATCTAACGCCTTCTCTTTCACTTTGTTTTTTGCAGATTTGAGCGTCTTTGGAGTGATTGAAGGCGATTGAGGGCAATCAGTGATTGAGGGCTTGAGTGCTTAAGGGTGCTTCAAGATCAGTGCTTGAAGATCATTGTTTGAGGTTGGTGCTTGATTTTTGTTTGTTTTGCTTTTTGTTTGTTTGTTTGAGGTTGGTGTTTGTTTGTTTGTTTTATGAAAGAGATAGAGAGTGTGAAAGATAGAAAGAGATAGAGTGTGTGTGTGTGTGTGTGTGTGTGTGTGTGTGTGTTTTTAAATTTTGCATTGATTTAAAATGGTTTTGAATGGTCTTGTAATAGATTATTAGTATTATTCAGAATAGTAGATTTAAGATTATTAGATTTGTAATATGTGTGTGAGAGAGAGAGAGAAGAGGTGAAGTGTAGATGTATGGTTGAAATCTTTTTTTTTAAATAAAGTTTTAAGAGAGAGAGAGAGAGAGAGAGAGAGAGAGAGAGAGAGAGAGAGAGAGAGAGAGAGAGAGAGAGAGAGAGAGAGAGAGAGAGAGAGAGAGAGAGAGAGAGAGAGAGAGAGAGAGAGAGAGAGAGAGAGAGAGAGAGAGTTATAATAGATTATGATAGTGTTTATAATAGATTGATTTTTTATAGTGTTTACAATAGATTGTTAGAATTATTTGAGATAGTGTTTAACATTTTGCATTGATGTAGAATTTAAGATTATAGATAAATACATAATCTATGGTAGTAATAGATTGTTAGATTTATATTTATTTTGGACTAAGAATGATAGATGAGAGAGAGAGAGAGAGAGAGAGAGAGAGAGAGAGAGAGAGAGAGAGAGAGAGAAATAGTGTGTGTGTGTGTGTGTGTGTGTGTGTGTGTGTGTGTGTTTTTGTGAACATGTTAATCATTTTACATTGATTTAAGATTTAAGATTTGAGAGAGAGAGAGAGAGAGAGAAAGGAGAGAAGAGGGGAGATGTGTGTATGTATTGTGTCTTGCATTTTGAATTTAAGATAATAGAGAGAGAGAGAGAGAGAGAGAGTGTGTGTGTGTGTGTGTGTGTGTGTGGTAGTAGATAAATAGATTGTGTGTGTGTGTGTGTGTGTGTTTTTGTGTTCAACATTTTGCATTGATTTAAATTTTAAGATGTGAGAGAGAGAGAGGTATATATGTATAAAGAGAGAGAGAGAGAGAGATAAAATGTGTGTGTGTACATATGTGTGTGTTGTGTGTTTTGTATTATGCATTAGTTTAGGGTATTTAAGAGTGATAGATAAATAAATAGCGTAAGATAGTGTATGTGTGTTTGAGGATGTGTATGTGTTTTGAAATTTGCATTGATCTATAATCTAGGGTAATAGACAAATAGATATAGATAGTGTTGGGTAGTAATAGATTGTTAAATTTATAATGTGTGTGTGCATGAGAGAGAGAGAGAGAGAGAGAGAAAAAAGATGTGTGTGTTTAACATTTTGCGTTGATTTAAAATTTAAGATTATAGATAAATACATAGTCTATGGTAGTAAAAAATTGTTAGATTTATATTTATTTTGGACTAAGAATGATAGATGAGAGAGAGAGAGAGAGAGAGAGAGAGAGAGAGAGAGAGAGAGAGAGAGAGAGAGAGAGAGAGAGAGAGAATGTGTGTGTATGTGTGTGTGTGTGTGTGTGTGTGTTTTGTATTATGCATTAGTTTAGGGTATTTAAGAGTGATAGATAAATAAATAGTGTTTGATAAAATTTATATTGGATTTTGAGAGAGAGAGAGAGAGATAGAGAGAGAGTATGTGTATGAGTGTGTTTTGATTAAGATTTATAATAGTAGATGACTAGATAGTGTTTGATGGTAATTGTATGTTTGAATTCGCTTATAATAATGGTTCAATTGTGTAATATAGTGTTATTTTTTGATTGCTTGTGCATGTGACAAAAATATTCAAAAAAAAGAGAGCAAGCAATTGCACGTTTGCACCTAAGCTTCAAGTGAGTTTACCAGTGAGTTTGTGTTGTTTCAATTTGTTTTATTATTGGAATACGTTATCTAACATAGTAAGAAATTAAATGTAATTCATAATTTTTATTTTGTTCAAAGCAATATCGTAATTTATCGCATACACTAGCAATTAATTAAAATGAAAAGGTGAAATGTAGATAATCAAAATCCCCAATCCTAGGAAGGTCTTTTCTCCCGTTAAAGGCGAGGTTCTAATCTTTCCAACTTGCATGGAAAAACCTACACGCCGCAAGGAGGGAATATGCGGTGACATTCTGAAATAGGACATAACCGCAAGGTTCAAGTATCACATTCAACTCTATCTATAAAACTATACATAAAAAGTATTGCGATGAATATAAAAAAAAGAATGATAGATAATCATAAATCTTTCTCATCATTTACATCATTTTTGTCAACACACAAGCCTTGACACTCATCTGAATCTAGGTCTAGGTATAATCGTAAATTTCTGATCGTGTCTCTTTCATGATGTGAGTTATCATCATATTCAATCTCCTCTTCTTCTAATTCTATCTCATCCAAACGTGGGGGCCTCAAATTACCCCCAATTTGGTCCTGTGCGATCGTAGGAATCTCATCATTTTCATTTGTACCTTCTTCTCCCATCATTTGGAGTTTGGATGAGTGGTTCAGGTTCTTCCAAAATGTCGCCAAAATTGGGTGGTGGTTCGTCGTGTGTATCCAATTCAACAATATCTTTTCCTTCAAACACACGTCATTTTCTTGCATTAAGTTGGATTACATACCACCATCTTGGATCTATTCGATCTGGATGGAATATAATCTGCCAAAAAATTAAAAAAAATTAAGTTAGTCATATAAGATTGATACATAAATAATTGGATTGCGAATATTAGTGACATTGAAATTTTAGAGTCTCACTTGTTCGCAATGTCGTGGAAATACTAAAGTGTCATGAGAGTCCATCGATATACATTTTGTTGAGTCGATTTGAAAAAATTTGAGTTATCATTTCTAATTGTGGCGTTGTTTCCATGATAGATGACCTTAAACCATTTTACGTCAAAAATAAAGTATTTGTCATTAGTCTCGTAATCGACTTCATAAATATGTTGCAATGTGTCGACATAGTCTAGGTCGCCCGAAATGACATTAGGGTCCCTCGCACTAGAACGACTCTCTTGTTGAAAGTTGGCCATTATACCACAATCATATGTACGTCGCTTGTTGTCAACTCTCTCAACACGGTAATGATGTCCATATGCCCACATGGCAGTATATGATGTATTCTAAGACACACACAAAAAAAACAAATGTGTAATTAGAAATATTATTCATATATTGAGTAGTACAAAAACAAAACTTCACAAAAACAATATTACACTAACCTTCCATCCACATCCGCGAACAAATTCCCGTTCTAATTCGGTCACTTCTTCTCCGTTTTCAGATGCTTTTAGCATCGTATCAAAAATCCATTCACGAGAGCACTTTGAAGGTAAAGGCTCCAAAGGTTCGTCGTTCTCCAACGCCCTTCTTCTTCTTCGATTGATATTTCTTCTTCGTTTCAATGTTATGTTTCTTTCCTTTTTGGCTTCTTCATACCTTAAATTCCACTTTTCCATTTGTCCACAATTATATAATATGAATGTGTCAATTTTCTCTTTTAATTGAGGTGAAAGTCTTTTTTGCACACCATTTCCTTGTGGTACTTCACCCTTAACACGTTCATCTTCTTCTTCACACCACATTTTTGAACTTGCAAGATGCAATTGTGAGATTATTTCGGTAATATAAAACAAAGATTCTTGTACAAGCCAACTTTCTGCAATGCTACTTTCTGAACTTGCCTTTTTCCTCACAAAGCCCTTCAAAACTTTCATAAAGCGCTCAAGGTAGAACATCCATCTCGTGTGCACAGGTCCTGCAATGGATACTTCTTCGACCAAATGCACTAGAAGATGAACTTGTATATCCAAAAAGGAAGTTGGAAAATCTCTTTCCAACAAACATACCATTTTGATCATTTGTATTTTCATGGAATCCAATTCACTATTTTTTATTTCTTTTGAAGAAATCCACCTGCAAGATTGATAGTACATTAGGTTGTTTAACACATAAAAAATTGAAATATCACATATTCATACAAGTGCTTAAAAAAAAATATACAAACCTAATCATCGATGACAAATTCTAAAGAGTATTTTGTACATCGTCATTGAAGAGACCTCGAATAGAAAGTGGAAGTATGAATTACAACATCTTATGCCAATCATGTGATTTCAATCCACTTAATTTACCATCTTTGGTAAATGACTTGCATAAAGAATGTGCATAGCATGTTGGAGTTCTCATTTGTTTTATGACATGTTTAACATATGAGAGTTGCTCTTTTGTAAGAATTCACGGCACACTAGGTAGAATCTCATCTCCACCTTCGGTGTATTGAATCCAATAGGGTCTTGTCACATCGGCCGCTTGTAGATCTTTACGAGCTGCGGAGTTGTCTTTTATGCCAATTATGTGGTTCCATAAGGATTCACCGACGTTTTTGAATATATGCATAGGATCCAATAGATGGTTTATCAATAAATTCCTCCAATAGGGTAATTTATGAAAAATAGACAACCGTTTCATACCATCAATGGATTCATTCCATGAAGAATTAACGTCGTGATGTTTAAGCAATTCACCATGCCATTCCGCTACTCCCATGCGTGGGGGTGGTGGTGTAGTTAGAGGATTATCTCCTAGCCCTCCAAAAAATCGTCTATTCAACCTTTGAAAAGGATGATCAGGCGGCAAGTATTTGCAATGATTTTCGTACACCACTTTTTTAAACATATTCGTGCTATGTCGACCCTCCAAAAGTGGTCCACAAATATAACATGCATTGTAACTCGATGTGGTTAAACCTGCATAGTTCATAAACCAAATTAAAAATAAGCTTAGTTAAATATACTCAAACATTAAACTCTAAAATGGATTAGATTCATTATATAGATACCTGAACATTCGCTTAAACTGAGGTAGTCATGCATCGTCCACATTAGAATTCCATGAACAACGAAGTTCCGCTGTTGTAAAGGTCTCGAGATGTCGTAAGCGTGAATACCATTCCGAAGAATGCACAATTCATCGACCAAAGGTGCAAGATACACATCCATGTTCTTGGTCTTGTACTTTCCTGGAATCAATAAAGCCAATAACAAGTGTCCCGTTTTAATACTCAACCATGGAGGTATGTTATAATTAACGAGCACAACTAGCCATGTGGACCAAGTTGACGCTTGAATGCTAAAAGGATTTACGCCATCCATAGCAAGGCCAAATCTCAAATTACGAGATTTGTTTTTAAACTCAGGCCATTGGTCTTCAATATGTTTCCATGCGGGTGAATCACTTGGTACTCGCATCACATCATCCGTAGATCGATTTTTGACCAAAAAAAAAAAGAAAAAGAGCAATGTGAGTTGTTAGAAAAGAAAAAATATTAACTTAATGTAAATACGCTATAAAGTATAATAGTTGAGTTGTGCGTTAAGTACCCGAATAAAGATGTCACGCTACGATCACTCCATTTGTATGTTGCTTGAAGGTTTAGAATAAGAATTGACGTAGCTAGTCTTGAAATGGATGCTCCAAGATATAGAGGAGTGTCTACCTCCTTGCGCAATAGAATCTCGTCTTCATCCATCTCAAATTCTTCGTGATTTCCGTTTTCATTAGAAGATGCATGCATATCATCATTCTCATTTGTTTCAAAGTAAGATTCAAACATGTTGTGAATTGTTTCATCATGTTGCAGCTCATCATCATAATCGTTAGAATCAAGTTGATTATTCTCTTTTCCAATTGTGTTTGCCTCTTTAATTTGTTTCATTCTTTGTTTTCTCATGTCTATCAAAACTTGACGTTGATTGTAACTAAACACAGATGGATCAACTCCGTGAAATGGCATTCGATGTATTGGCTACACACATGAAACAAATTTCATAAGTGACATATATAGATTAACGAAGATTATAATAAAAAACAATCATATAAAATCAACAAACCTCAACGTCTTCCAAATTCGATGGTTGACCTTCTTCTTTTTGTCCAAACTTTCACAAATGATTTTCAACAATGCGTCTTTCACGCATCTTTTGTCCATCACACTTGAGGCATGTGCACCATATTTTATTTTGAAAATAATTTTTCTACGAGAACAAAAATCAAGTACATGTCACTTTAGCACAATATTTTAACTTATAATAACAAAGTTTTTATGAACAAGAAAACATGCATGTTTATTACTTACCCTGTTAACTTGAGTACTGTCTTCATCGCTAGACTGATCTGAATGTAATTCATCTCGTTGTGATAAATTGCATATATGCACAAGTACAAAACACAAATAACATAAAATTATTGTATGATTCTAATGTTTTAATTTTTAGATAGTACTCTTCTTATACATTGTCGCTTATATGATTCTTATGCCAATCTTGGTGCAGGCTCGAGCTCTAGACGCATATCTCTCTTCTTTTGTTAACACATGTATGAAAGTCCCACTCCAATATGCATAAAAGTTCTGTAATCGATTTTCTTTTCTACTTCATATCGATATATTAGGGTTTATTGTAATGTATTGTATGTTTATAAATGTAGTAATCATGTCGGGGTCAGGCAGTGGTGAAAGCTCGGGAGACTTTGTAAAAAAATTTATATGAATCATCAACTCCTGAGCAAAAAACACAACTGCAAAATATGCTTAGCCAAGATGAGGGTGGTCCCTCACAAGCGGCTGCGGCTCCCGCCCCACCGAAGAGTCATCCACAAATCCTTATTATGACGTGGATCCTTAAGGCAATATAATTGCAATAGAAAAGGGAGGGTGGTTTTGGACTGACTCTATTCTTTATGCCAACAAGAATAGGAATACGAGGAGAAGGAAATTCATAAGCATATGAGCTTATGGATTAGGCATCGTCGTGATATGGCATGACGAGCTTATAGGGACGGGCAATCCAAGCCCTCCTGGTGTTCAAGAAATGATTGGAATCGTGTAAAAGCAGATGAACGAACACCAGATAAATACAAGATTCAGAAAGATGTTGTGGCTACTAGGATGCATGGGATAGGCAATCCTAAGTTGGGCTCGAGTAGAAAGACGAGATTGCAAGCAAGCATGGTAAGTGAACTTACACTACTCTTATAGTTTATCTTTGATTTTATATGCTTTTATTTTTTAATATGCATTATGACTAGCTGCTTCAACGTAGCTCTAAATTAATTTCAACTTTAATTGAATGCATGGATAGTTGGCGGACTATGGACGTCTGCCAACTAAGGAGGAGTACAAATTTGTCTTCAGGGAATCGTACGACGCATTAGTCGACAAACTAAAGAGCGAGGGTCATCCTCCAAATGTAAGTACTAGTTTTTGTATTCATACTAATGTGGTTTGTATTTCGACGTCAATTTTATTTAATTTAATACGATCAATATAGTTTGTTTGCTTGTGTTCATGCAGACTGGACGTCACGACGATGACGAGTAGATTAGGTTTATAAGTTTTAGTCGACGTTAGATCTAGAGAGACCCGTGCGACATTAAAGCACCAATTTTGATATACATTATTTCATATTATGAAAAATATTATTATTGCAAATGATCGTGCTATATTGCCATTGCTTTATATGTGCAATATTTTTTTTTCAAGAATTGCAATGTCAAATTTAGAGATGTGGATTGACGTAATAACTCGGGATTATTTTCATCGGAATATGGCACTTTATGCCCGTCGGATTGCGACGTGTTTTAATGTCGTCAGATTCCGACGACCTTATAGCGACATGTTTTTCCGACGTCCGTGATGAATTAAAAAAAAATTAAGCTCGTGATTCACGTCGCAAAACACGTCACAAATCGCGGCGGGTGTTGTTGTGAATTACACAAAAATATAAGACCTCTCAATTCTCTTCTAGCACTTATACCAAGCAAATCAACACACAAAATAGTGATATCTTGATCAACCTATAATCTATCCTCAATCTAATATGACTCTTGCCACTTCTTAAGATTGAAACACACTCAAATGAAGTTCAGTAGCCTCACAATCTAGAGATCCAATCAAAATTAGGGTTTTGACAAATTTTCTTGTTATCTCTCTAGCTTTCTCTCTCTAACTCATGTTGAAGCTAATGCTAAAACACTATAATCTTGTACTTTTAATCATTCTTAGATTCATTGCTATCATAGTCTATTGATTAGCATGCTAGATTGTGAATTAGCCATATCTTCTGAACTAGATCTTGTTGAACAATCTAGAATCAGGGTACTGTGCCAATCACAAAGCTTAATCAAGATCAGTCACTCTTGTGGACATTCCCCACACGTGTGAATTCTGGAATTTTCAACAAGAATGCCTGACAATCCCTGATAAAATTGGGCCATTCTTTTGCTCGTCGTCTCTTGATCTAGCTTCACTCCTTTGATGTATCGAGGCCAGTCCAACAAGATCCAGAGCTCTCATGCACGCTCCATTATTTCAGTCAAGTTGCTCCTTTTAGGTTTGCTCTTAGGTTCATAATTCAACCCGTTGGACTCCAATATATAGCGGGGCGTGCTTTTATATATACAAATATACGCATGCACATATGCAAATAGTCTATCGTATAGTTGGCTATGAAGATTACCAGTTCTAACTACGGTCAACGCTATCTCATTACAGGCACAACAAAAATGTTGACCATCAATAGGTTCAAAAGTACAATGAGATAAGAACCTATTTTTGCATAGCCCATCCAATTTGGAACCTTCATTGGTGTCCGTCTCTTTTGGATACAACTCTAAATACAATTGCGCTGCTTCCACCATATCCACATGTTTGAATTCACGGTACATCTTTAAAAAATTTCTCTAGACTGTCGAACAAAACCTCAGGTTCATCTCCACTCTTAAAAGAAATCGGCCGCACTGTGACATTGATGGAAGTAGGTGCAGGCCCATTTGTCATGCAAGTTGATTGATACAACTGCTCAACAAAAGAAAAATCAAATGCACGTTGGTTCGTAAAAAGCGAGGCTCGACGAATATTCTTTGACTCAATTCGATACATATGCTTGCCCCAAACGTAACCAACATCATCAGAGGAATATGCATCAAGATTGACATTTGTTTCCTCCTCAAACTCACCCAATGCATCATCATTATCGGAGGATGATACAATGTCATAGAGGCCTCCAGATATTGTTCTAGTTAGATCAACCCTTGGATCCAGTGGACGTTTTCCAGCCTGTCCAACCAACAGAAATTGCATCTTCTGGGTGGCGTCGTTTCGATGTAACTTTTTGTCGTGCTAGATTTCTGCCTCTAGATAGAGTTGGAGCTGAGGACGGTGTCGATACTGTCTCAGATAATAATACCACTTCTGTTCCTCTCAGCTCGTTGACTACGGCTGTGGCAATTTCAGCTGTCTCCATCATTGTTTCTTCACGTTCTCGGATCATTTCATGCAAGTTGTGAAGAGCAATCATCCCATCGAGTGAATTCCATGATATCTACGCAATGCACCAATTGAGTCATGAATTTCGGGTGCCTCCATATAAAATGCACTGTATCCGAGCAAGACAGAACAAAATGGCGTTCTTCTCCATTAGAACCTCGGGTCATGAATTCAACCCTTTCAATCAGCATGGTTTCAGGCATTATAATTGCCCGCACCACACCTATAGTTCCACCATCCTCCATCAAAAATCCAGGCTCACCAACCGATACTTTGGAGACAACGACAAAGACTTTCATGTACTGCCCGTTGGGACTAGGCTTCTGAACGATTTTCCATGCCTTTGTAAAGAAAATCGGATTCGCATCACCAACAGGCATGAGGACAGTCTCTTCTGCTGCATAGAAAGCTCGCAAACACTCATCATACAAACAACATTCGTATGAGAAGACGAAAACATAAAGTTTTTAATATATATAGTATATATATGAGTTTATGATAGTGTGTGTGTGTGTGTGTGTGTGTGTGTATATATATATATATATATATATATATATATATATATATATATATATATATATGAATATATAACCATATATTATCTCATATGTGATTAAGGTTTTTAGATTAGAAAAAAAGTTTGTAAAACCCCCTCCGCCATGTTAAATTAAATTTTCTAAATTTAAAAAAAGGTTAAACCTCCGCGGGTGGGCAGAGGGGAATTTAAAAAGAAATTCTTATTTTAAATTTCTAGCCCCCCCCCGCAGCGGTGGACGAGGGGGGGCGGGGGGAGAATTTATAAAAAAGCATTATGGGCGGGGGTGTGTGTGGAGTGTGAGAAACATTTAAAACAAAAGGTTTTTTTTAACTTCTCCCACGCCCACACTACTTAACTTAGAAAATTAGATTTAACTAAAAAGGCATGGAGAAAGCAAAAAAATTTACCATGTTGTAGGAGCAAAAAAATTTGAAGCAGGTAGCAATTCACTCTGATATAAAAAAAGCCTAAAAATTTCAAAAGACAATGTAAATAAGCATTGTAGCGGGGGGGGTGTGGGGTTTATTTATGTTTTTTTGCTATTGTCAAGTTCCATAAATACTTGTGGGACAAATGGGTCGATCTCTCTCTCTCTCTCTCTCTCTCTCTCTCTCTCTCTCTCTCTCTCTCTCTCTCTCTCTCTCTCTCTCTCTCTCTCTCTCTCTCTCTCTCTCTCTCTCTCTCTCTCTCTCTCTCCAACACCTCACATTATCGCGGCGGGTGGGCAGGGGGGATCAACTCGAAAACTTCAAATTTTTCGAGATGTGGCGGGTGGGGGGGGGGGGGAGTTAAAAAAAGTTTTTTTTGTTAATGTTCCCCCCGCCCACCCGCCGCGGCGAGGGGGGGGGGGCGGACATTAAAAAAATTCTCACGAAAATCCCTGTGCCTTCGCAAAAAAAAATTCTACAGGGGGAGGCCAGTGTCGCATTTTTTTCGAGGGTCAGTGTCGCATTTTTTGAGGGATTTTTGAGATCCGCTCTTCGGGATCCGATTTTCGCGAAGCCTTCGCAGGTTGTTCACGAAGGCTTCGCGAAAATCGGATCCCGAAGGCTTCGCGAAAATTTCGCTTTTAGATTGTCCCATTGTACATGAAAAAAAGCACAAGGAAAATTATGAACCTTTGTCAGATCTTCTTTGTTTTTTTTAATGTTAGAGGAGGAGGACACTCGTATTGAGTGTCAGTAGATGTATCATTGTTACTAAAAGTGTTGTCTACCATCCTTCTCCTCTCTTGAGTCATTCAAGGCATGGATGGCTTTTTTAACTTCCTCTCTATTTTTCAAAAAAAACAAAAAAAATTTGGGAGGGGTATTTTCTCTTTTCTTGAAGATGGAGACATATTCATTCCTTTCTAGCAATCATTCTCTCCTACCTTATAGATATTTAGTTAAGGAGGTTTCTGCCAAACACAAATAACATAAAATTAAAAACGTTGATTATTACGTTTTGATTTTTAGATAGTGCGATTTTTATATATCACAGTAGATTCTTATATGATTCTTTGCATCTTTAGTAGATTGTAAATGCATGTTCATCAAAAAATTTGTTATCACAGGTATGAAAGTCTAACTCTAATATGCATTAAAGTTTTGTGTTTTTTTGCTATTGTCAAGTTCCATAAATACTTGTGGGACAAATGGGTCTCTCTCTCTCTCTCTCTCTCTCTCTCTCTCTCTCTCTCTCTCTCTCACCAACACCTCACATTATTGCGGCGGGTGGGCAGGGGGGATCAACTCGAAAACTTTGAATTTTTCGATACCCGCCCTCCCGCCGCAGCGGGGGGGGGGGGGGGGGGGGGGGGGGGGGGGTGGGTGCGCGGGGACATTAAAAAAATTCTCACGAAAATCCCTATGCCTTTGCGAAAATTTCACGAAAAAATTTTCTACAGAGGGAGGCCAGTGTCGCATTTTTTTTCGAGGGTCAGTGTCGCATTTTTCGAGGGATTTTTGAGATCCGATCTTCGGGCTTCGATTTTCGCGAAGCCTTCGCGAGATTTTCGCGAAGCCTTTGTAGGTTGTTCGCGAAGGCTTCGCGAAAATCGGATCCCGAAGGCTTCGCCAAATTTCTCTGAAGGCTTCGCGAAAATTTCGCTTTTAGATTGTCCCATTGTACATGAAAAAAAGCACAAGGAAAATTATGAACCTTTGTCAGATCTTCTTTGTTTTTTTTTAAGTTAGAGGAGGAGGACACTCGTATTGAGTGTCAGTAGATGTATCATTGTTACTAAAAGTGTTGTCTACCATCCTTCTCCTCTCTTGAGTCACTCAAGGCATGGATGGCTTTTTTAACTTCCTCTCTATTTTTCAAAAAAAACAAAAAAAATTGGGAGGGGTATTTTCTCTTTTCTTGAAGATGGAGACATGTTCATTCCTTTCTAGCAATCATTCTCTCCTACCTTATAGATATTTAGTTAAGGAGATTTCTGCCAAACACAAATAACATAAAATAAAAAACGTTGATTATTACGTTTTGATTTTTAGATAGTGCGAATTTTATATGTTACAGTAGATTCTTATATGATTCTTTGCATCTTTAGTAGATTGTAAATGCATGTTTATCAAAAATTTTGTTATCACAGGTATGAAAGTCTAACTCTAATATGCATTAAAGTTTTGTAATTGATTTTTCTGTTTCATTTCAATATATTTTTGGATTAAGGTTTTACATTCAAGCATTAGGGTTCATTGTAATGTATTGTATGTTATGAACGTATTAATCAAAACAACCTAGCCCTAAACTAATTTAAACTTAAATTGAATGGATAGTTTGTGGACTATGGATGTCTAACCAACTCAAGAAAAGTATGACTATGCCTTTAGGGAATCCTATGAGGCAATAGTCGATAAATTGAAGAGCGAGGGTCATCCTCCACGTGTAAGTTTATTTGAAAGATTTAAATTTTGTATTCATCGCATATTATTGTAAAAACATGTTCACTCTTAACCATAATTATTGTTTTGTTGGCTTGTATTCATGCAGAGCGGACGTCATATATATATTGCATCACTGTATAGCAAGAATATGATGTTCTTATCACCATCATGGTAATGGACCATCATCAATCTAGCCACCGATAGTTGTACATCTCACCCATTTCAATGGATTGACCTGACCAGATTCTCATGATTTTTTGGGTTGGTTTGCAATGGAGTTCTACAAGAATAATTATGACTTGAGCCTCCAAAGCATTTTTGTCCATAGAGGGAAACAAATTTGTAAAAAAATCAACTAGTGAGTATACATGAAGAGAGTAACATTGTTGATCCCGGAAATGGAGAAGTTCAGAAGAGCTTGCCTATAAGCTAATATTACTGAATATAAATATATATGCACACCCACCAATTCATTTTCAGAAACTTCCTTTGCATTCTGCATTAAGTCAAGTCCTCATCTGAGTCACTGCCATATAAAATAATCATCAACAACCATAGCTATTTCATACAAACACAAACTTCAGAAGAGCTTAAAGTGAGATTCACCTGGTTCTCAGTCACAGTCATACAAAATAACCCATCAACAACCATAGGTATTTAATGCAAACATACACTTTCAGGAGAGCTCAAAGTGAGATTTCGCATGGTTCCATAGCATACAGGATGTCGTTTTGTACACAACAGACAATATTAAATGATGAAATTCAAATTCTCTTTCATTCTGTATGTAAGAAACCTCTTTCGTTCCGTATGAAACGTACTTTGCAAAAATTTATGAAACAGGTATCTATGAGTGAAAGTTATCCATAATTCAGAAAACATTGAAAGGTATGCAGACCTGACAAGAAAATCAGCAATTTTGATATTCTTTCGCTTTATAATTCTGAATACAGGGGCCTTGTCAAGGACAGGAACTGTGGAATTGGCCGCATTGGGCAGTAGGTCCTTCACAAAAGAGGTATTTTCACACGGACTGCATTCTCTGTTCACCTGTTGAGTTTCGTCATCCATATTACTGTTTGTAAATGCTTGGAAATGTTGAGTGGGATGTTCTAAATTGGTCTTAGCATGAAAATCCTCTTTTTGGGTATTGCGCATCAGATCTGAAACTCTTCTTGGGTCAGAATTTCTTATCCAAATATCTGATGAAAGCTCCTGTAACCTGCTCTGTTGAAATGAAAAAGCCCTTCTGCGTGCAATACACAGATTTGCTTCCTCTTTTATGGAGTTTAACAAATTTGGTGTTGAAGAACTTGCAAATTTCCTCTGAAGAACAAACGACTCATTGGGTGTAGGTGCTGCAAAAGTAAAACTCATTATTCAAGGTACTGTGATAATGTGAATATTGGCAGTGCCTATTCTGTAAGACGAAGAATCCCGTCAAATCATGAAGGACACAAGTGCTTCATCAGAGAAATTGTAGACGGTAATCCAGTCCTTATTGGTGCAGTAACAGCTTGCAACACGAGATACAGACTCTTTGATAAACCTAGAAATCCGAATGAATGGCAGGTCAGATGAGAACATACAATCTTGAAGCCATCCACGAACAGTAGCAACTATTCGCTCTAGTCGCTGAGGACTAATGTGATGCAGCCTTTCCTCTGTTGAAGCTCTATTAGAAGTAATTCTTGTTGAAAGGATTTGAGGATAGGCTACAAACATCAAAGTCAACAGGTCAAGATTTCACAAAGACACAAATTGAAAAGGGTCAACTGCAAAACTAGCATTCACCTGTGATAAATAAAATAAACAATCTGCAGAAAAGGCCAATAGCATAAGAACGAAAGAAAATTATATTGTGAGAAGTTTACAGTCGTTCCCAGAATAATCTGATGCATGAATGCTATCGATCTTGAGAATCTCCCCACCAAGTTTTCTGAAAAAACGAAAACCAAAACAGACCACTTCCTTAGATAAGTAAGTAGCTACCATTTCTAGAAGACCTTGCAAGTACGGACATTTTTGCATAGTAGTTAAGATACAGAAAAAAGAGTAAAGCTAGCTAGGAAAGTCATACTTTGGGCTCTGCCTTTCAGCTATCTCCAATTCATCTTTATTGAATTGTTGTGGATAATCCAAGCATGACCCCTTGTGTCTTGCATCTTGCTCATTCTGTCCTTTAAGCAAAAGGAGACCAGAGGTAGTGAGAAGCAAATACCAACAGCTTAAAAAAATTGGGAGCCAATAAGAAAGTGGGCTCCAAAAATCAGTCTCATAATAGTTTTACAGCTCATAGAAATTCCATTCTAAATTTTTTTCATTATTATTATTTTTTTAATCATTCTTTTGTGTGTGAATAGATTTTTTTTTCCAACAGTAGCTGAGCACAGCATAGCAAGGGATCAAACCGTTATGCCCACTACATTTTCAGTTCATACTTTCCACCACAGAACCAGGCCTTTAGCCTGATTCGAAAACCGCTAGTTCTTAACTCATAAGACTTGGAGAGATCAGAGGCTACGCTCAATCTAGTGACTTGTACAAGTTAAGTGTCCGTCCTCTCTGTGGGGAAGCCTTGTCATTTGTTGTACAAAGCTCCTTCTCAGTCAACCATACCTATAGCTCCAGAATTTCTGTACATCCTCTTTGATGGCAACGATCTATTACAACACCTATCAAACAATCTTTCTCATTAGCTTTTTGCCAGTTAAGAGCGAGACCATGTGTATATAGTATAGGGTATTGAATCTTCTGAAAATCATCAAAGCAATGAATCAAAAAGAAGGAACCCAACTTGTGCAAATAAAGTTCCAAATTTTTTATCATACATGTACAAAAATACTTCTCAATCTTGATCTTTGATATAAGAATTGGATTAGACTATGTATTGCATGCTTAAATGGCGCATAGTAGCCAGTGTATGCAAAGATGGGGTGGGTTGACTATGATCAGGTCTCGTAAGAAATCAAAGAAGGCAGAAAAGAGAGGAAGCACATAGAATAGAAGAAAGAGGGAGAAGGAGCTGATTAGAAGGGAGAATTAGCAAAGAGAAGGAGAAGATCCAAGAGGAAAGAGGAGAGAGAAGGGAGAGAAGCCATATTCAATATCCAACTATGCTGTCTAACATGGAAGGGAAAAGAAGAAGGAGAAGGGGCAAAAGAAAGAGGTGCACACTAAAAAGACATGTTACCTGGCTTTGTTTGAGCTACGACCCCTATGTTTCTACAAGTTTTCCATTCTATTGAGGGACTTGGGGAGACTTTGTGGTCCTTTTGTGAGAAAGGAGCAAACATAGATTGTACAGAATGCCATTCAGATGGCAATACTAATGAAACCAAGGTTACACCCCAATTCGAACAGGTCGATTCAAACCGGCCGGTTTGAACCATTCTTTGAGGTTTGAACCGGCAGGCCAGGTTCAAATCGGAAAACGGTTCAAACCTATCTTTTCCACTTTTCAAAAAACAATAATTTTCTCTGATGTACAAGTCATATATTCACTATACATATACTTAATAGCTAAACAAATTCCTCTGAATTTACAGATATCAGGATAATTAGATCTCTTGTGACCTATCGTATCAAAACATAATGACCCAAGTTTAAGAGACCTGCAGTAAGTTGTAACCATATCCTGGGTACAAGGATCTGCTTGCTAAGGAGACTGTGGATTTGGAACTTGCCACTTGGAACTTAGGGTTTAGGATTATAACTAAAATTTGAGCTCAGAGCTGATAATAGTGACTAGTGACTAGTCTCAGTCTGATATGGATAATAGCTGTTGTGCAGTCCTGTGAGAGAAACCTGGATAGGCTCTGCAGTGGTCTAGAGTTTATCCAAAAGTCTCAAACACCAACCTCTCCAACTGTGCAAAGGAGAGTCAATTCCTCTTCTTCGTGTGAATCAGGGAATGGACACTCTAGTTTCTCTCACAAGCGGCTGCTGTGCAGTCCTGTGAGAGAATCCTGATGGCAAGGCGACACAATTTGGGGACATCAAACCCAAACTTCGACCACCATGACACGGGACGCAGCTTGCCTGAATCACAATTCAAGGGGCAGGTAGTACTAGCAAGTTGCAACCAAGTCCCTACAATACGATTGAGTAATTGTTTAAACTGTAATGGACCATGGTCAGTTTATTACTGTCTCTCAAAAGCGTCGGGCCAGAGGCGAACTCCAAGGTCTCCTTCCTAAAAATCTGGAGCTCATCCAGCAGGTTAGCTTGCTCGCGTACATCAGGATAGACTCGTGAGATATAGGCATTCCAGCCATCCCTGAGCTCCCTATCTGTGTACTGCTCCTCGTTCCTCCAAAGTGGATGGAGTATGTGGGCCATAGCATGCAGGGGCTTATGAAACCACTCCCACCTGCTCCGCCAAAGGAGCCGGACCTCCTCAAGCCTACAAGAATCAAGATGAAGGCACATTGATAATTATAGTACATACTACATATTACATACTACATTTGAAATTTGAATCTTCAATCTTCAATCATGAATGTTAATGGTGATTCATATTTCAAACATTAGTTACAAGTTACAACTTAGAAGTTTCAAGTTAGTACCAACTAGTTACTAGTAACTACTAACTAGTAAGGCTTAAGTAATAAGCGTCAGCGATATACGTCTTTGGGCTAATGGGTCCAATGTGCAGCCCTCTTGATCTGTAAGGTGCAGCCCTCTCGATCTGTAAGGTGCAGAACAGTGTAGATAGGCTGTAGGCCCACCACAATGGATCGTGCCTCATCCCAAAATGATGAAAACGTAATGGTCCGCTCGAATCTCTTACTCCTGGGCTCCTGGGATTGCCCCCACTGCACCCACTCAACGGTAGCAACCCTCTACCTCAAGCCCTGATGAACTTTCAGCAGTCGTTCCAGGACTAGGAACATAGATGCAAACCTGCACAGGGCACAAGTGACAAGCTCTAACTTCTGACAACACAATACATGCATGAAATATGATGCACTGCATTGAAAATTCAAGAGTAGGTACATTGAACATTCAGTGCTCACAAAGTTAAAAACTACAATAGCCATTACTAGTAACTAAACAGTAAATACTTACCAACAGAAGCGCACTCAAATTTGAGTTGCAACTTGCATACCTGGTGGGGGCAGGTCTCAAGACATCCAAGGTGAACTATCTCCTGAACATGGCCAGGACCCTGGGCCTCTTGGTGACGAATCTCACCAAGGACCGTGCAGTACGTGGATCTCACAGGGATTTCTCGTAAAGTAAATTGTTTTTGCTTATGAAAAATTTTGCTTACATTAGTGGATGTATTCTGCTACAGATTGTAGTCTATATATGTGCTTGTGTACAAGGTTCAGTCTAGATCTCCGGATTTATAGGAGACAAATAAATCTATTGAGATTCAGATGGATTGCTGATTTCTTGCATGAGATGCTAGAAATGGGGCTTTTAACTCATTAGAGTAACTGCAGTTTTCTGAATTGAGTTATAATTGTCTGAGAGATTGTGGTTATTAAATTGTTGTGTCTTGGAATATTTGGATGTTCTAAAAATATTCGTACCAACAAGCATTATTATCTACAAGGAATTGTGGACAAATTTTAGACTATGATTAAATTGGAATTTCTTCAGCTTTCGGACATGGTCTCTGAATAAAGCGTTGATTCACCCAGGGATTCGTGTGATTACATGAAGGTGATGTCTTTTAAGAGATGGTCAACCCATTCGGAAGATTCATAGCTTAGTCTATCTTGTTGGATTCTGAGTTAGTACTCCTATGTAGAGGCAAGCGATAGAAGAATTGTTGCATCTATGAGCACTTTTTCCAGATGGGTAAAAGTTGACGGCTTAAGGAATAATTCCATGTCTTCCTTTCCCGTTCTGAGGACAGAACCTATTTAAGGGGGGAAGAATGTTACGGCCATATTCAGCTAAGGATTTGGAATACTCCTAATATGGTAGATCGGCCCTCCGGTATTCGAGATTGTTGGTTACGCCTCGATTTAATTCCATGTCAAGGCCAGTTTGTAACTAATAACCTTGAGAGGACCCAGACACTCCTATTGAGACTTGTGGAGTAGTGTATGGCTTGTGACGGCTGTATGCATGAGGATAGCATGGGATATGTGACCTATGTTTAGATGGACTACATGGGAGGTTGCATGGGTGCATACAGGCTTCCTACCCCTATGTATACTAGAAGGGACACGGCCTTCTCCATTCTAAGCTTTTGCCCTTGGTTGCTAGCTTCTCTCCTCTCCTCAGGTATTCACTTGCCATGGCTCGGGGGTGAGGTGTTCGGATACATCTCAGTTGGATGGGTGGTTTGGCTCCCCCCAATCTCTTCTTGGTGTTGATCCTATCCTCATCTTAGTAGCTTTCCTGGTTGGTCCTTACACTCTACATGGTGCTACTATGTTTCAGAAGATAGACTTGAAACATCATCGGGTTAAATTTCATGAAGAGGATGTCCATAAAACTGCCTTCCAAACTCAATTTGGTTAATATGAGTATCTTGTGATGCCCTTTGGTTCAACTAACACCCCAACTACACTCATGATGTTGATAAATGATTTGCTTACACCGTATATTGGTAAGTTTGTTGTGATTTTACTGATCGCATCCTGACTTGCAATGCAAGTGATGTCAAGTATATGACTCAAATTCGGAATGCTTTGTCAACTTTCAGGGAGAACATCTTGTTCGCCAATGTTAAAAAGAGTGAACTATCTAAGAAGAAGATTGAATATTGAAGTCATATTGTGTTTACTGACGAAGTAAGATAGGATCATAAGGAAGTTGTTGTAATCGTTGTGTGGCTGTCTATGCCAACTAACTTAAGGTCATTACAATCTTTCCTTAGATTGGTTGTTTATATAGAAAATACTTTAAAGGATTACTCCATGGTCGCAATGCCTATTTTGATAGACATGACTATAAAGAATAAGATTGTTGAGTGGACTAAGCTTCAACCAACAAGCTTTGATCAATTATAGAAAGTTATCACTGAGTGTTTCACTCCTGAAATTATAGACCCCACAAGAAATTTTCCATTTCTCTAGGTGAGGGCTCTCATTAAACAGCTTTGTTTCATGTCTTTTTATCTTATTATTATGCAAGCTACTTGTCTTGGAAAGTTGAGTCATAGTAGGGCATGCATCATATTAGTTTTCATATCCTAAGCTTGTAGAAACGTATCTGAAGCGTAACAATCCTCACCTCGTTGTTGTATGTGACTCGCTCAGAAAAAGATTGTTTAAGGTTGTCCATCTGCTGAATGCACTGCTGCTCCAAGTTCAATGGTTTTTCTTCAAGTTTCTGATAAAGCATGGACGATAGAGGGATTTGCACTTTTAACGGATTTGTGGCTTATGATGGAGCAGTCATCTCTCATTTGTGCCTTAAGTGTCAACAATTGACAAGAATTATTACTCAAAGATAGATATTGATAGCATACGAGCACTTCGTGTTATCTTACTTGAGCTAGTTGTTTGATTTGTTGCTTATTTGAATTTAGATCCTTCAAAGCCGTCTCCAAATCAAGTTGCATCCTCACAATCTCTGAAAGATGGATGATGATGTAGTTAACTAACTATGCATTCATCAAGCATCGAGCAATTAAAACAAAGATTAAAAAACTTTAAATACTTAGATGACTCACATATTGAGATTGTAAAATGACATTCTTTTAAAATAGGTGAGGTAGATGGGCAAGTTTCTACAATTCTGCTCTGGAATTTCACGCAAGTCTGAAACTCTACGTTTTAAAATGTGATGCATCTATGATACCACGATGGACCATTGTTTTGTCAAATCTCCATCTTCTTGTTCCTTCGAGTTAAAAAGAAACTACTTATGAGCATAATGTGACTTTCTACGATATGACTCTATTTCCATCTTCTCATTATATGGACCCAATCGCTCTAACGGCCTAGAGATTGCAATTCATAAATTACATTTTGAAGTATATTATGATATAAACATCAACTATTAAACGTAGGCTGACCTATTCAAATTGATCTACATTTTGTGAATGAATGGTTATCATTTGATTACATGTTGAAACCCTCAATTACAAATTTAACATTGAGGTACGGAGATATAGTATCTAGAACACTTTTACGTGGATCCAAGAATATCAACTCCAAAGCAACCAATTAGTTGATTATTGAACCTTAGACTTCATTTTTAGCCACAATATACACTTGGAACAAATTTCCATTAGTACTTTGGAATAAAATGAAACTTGTTAAAACCTCTTCTAATCACCTAAGCAAAGCTAAAGGATGAACCCAATTCTTAAAGATCATCTAGTCCAGGCAAAGCTAGTGAGATGGTTGCTCAGATAATAATATAGCTAGTGTGTTTTCATGAGATTAGCTCCCAGGCTCCAAGGTGAACTTAGATTCATCAGCGCTATGGAGGGATGGTGAGTCACAGATCTAGTGTTTCTTGTGGGTGTGACCTGATGGCAATCTTTGGGGGGGGTAATCCAAGTACTTTGCCCATGGGCACAAATTGTCTCCCAATGAAAACTACTTTACTTGCATTTTAAATGAAATGGACCCTCATCAAAAACATTTTGAAAAAATAACAAGTTCACAAGTACCAACCTCGTTTCATGTCTACAAGGGCTATTTCTAAGGCTTCCTTCAATTCCTTTGTGAGACAATTCAGTCCTGTGTTCTCGCATGTGTTTGGTACTCTTCTACTTTCCCATTGAACATCGACACCTGTCTGAAGTAGAAAAAAATTAATATACTAATTGGTACTCATGAACAATTATTCAATATCTAATGAAGCAATCTCAAATTGACGCCTAAGTTGCATTATTTTCCTTGAAATCTCATAGATTGAGCAAAAACATACAATTGTTTGAAGCTTTTATGTAGGGTAAAATCCTTAGGAGAGGACATAAGGGGATTGGAGCACAACTTCTATGCATAGTGAAAAGTCCCCGCCCAAGGAATTTCCCCATTTTAAGAACCTAGGGTTTGAGGGTAGTAGCTGAAGGGCTTGTATTCTTAAAACAAGGAAATTCCCAATGGCTGAGATTTTGACGACGTAGAAATGGTTATAAGCTTTAGTTTTATCTTTGTTATTTTGATTTAACTTGCTCACTATGAGCTTTGGTAAAAATTGGTCACAGGTTCTATAAAGCCCATAGGTGTAATGTCCCGGGCTTAAAAGAAGGTTTTTATGAAGTATAATGCCCTCAAAATACTAAAAAAAATAAGAACATTATGGTATAGCACAAAGGCCTTGCTTTTAGGATGGTATTTTGCAAAAATGTATGCTTATACTGATGTTCTCTGTGTTCATTCATAAATATTCGTGTTTTGATTATTTGGCCGCATGCCCTACTTTGCATGAATTATAACATGATTTAAAGTGCCTATCTTGTACTATAGCCACTCTTCAGCATTTTAGCCACCTCCTTTTCAGTTTCACAATTGGACAAACTACATTGACCAGCTTGAACACTTAGTATTATTGCCTTTGCAAGACAAGGCCAAAAACACTCCAGGTTTTTACAGATAGTGAAATAACAACTTACAGCCAGTGGGACTAGTCCTTCCTCCTCTACTACGTTGATGGGCGTCGTCGAAGATTCACCCAAAGGCTTCTGAGGCCGACCTGCAAAGACATACAAATGCTTAAAATGCTAACTGACCAGAGACTGTGTGTATTGGCACGGTTCACAATTTTGAGCTTTCTGAAGGAAAAATCAGGTGCTGCATCATATTACCTGAAGCCAGGGCAGCAGCATTGCTTGATCGTTTGCCCGAAAAAATAATCTGCTCCAGCTTATGTATGCGCGCCTGCTCTGTCTTCCTGTCGTAATACACCTTTGCTTGGACTGTTTTCTTCACTTCGCTATTGCTTCCGCTGCTGTCGTCCAAGGCGCCCATCTCTCTCTCTCTCTCTCTCTCTCTCTCTCTCTCTCTCTCTCTCTCTCTCTCTCCCCACGTACAAGGGAAAGGGGGAATAACGGTTGTATTTTTTAGTACTTCATAACCCCATTTGGCTTTCCCGTGTGCCCTCGTGGGGGAGAAAGAGAGAGAGAGAGAGAGAAAGAGAGAAGTCGTGACACAAGGAGAGAAATAGAGAGAGAGAGAGAAAGAGAGAAAGCCTGAGATATGTCAATAGTAAAAAATTTGCATTCCTCTTGCCTTTTGCATGCATTTCTAGGCTCTCAACCTACCGACGCACCAAGGTCTAGGCCCTTCTAATGTGCAAGCAAAGCAAATTGGTCAAGGCCAATCCAGATGGCTTCACATGGAGGAAGGAGTTAGCCAACTCCTAAGTTCTCTTGAGCTTATTCTTATACACAATGCCAATGTGTGAAGCCAATTGATCAAGGATGGTGTGATTGACTTCACACAACAAAAGGAGTTTAGATTGCACCTTTTGTAACTGTGAAATAGGAGAAGTCTACTTTACACCAATTCGTAGGAGTCCTCCACCAAAAAGTTCACTAAATTGGAAAACTTTCTAGACTATGATCTAGCATTTGGGTGACGTGTTTGACAATGCAAAGAGAGAACCATGACTTGATTTCACAGTGTTGAATCAGCCTCTTGAGATATCATAAACTTATTATCATACACAATGCACGTGATGAGCCAGGCTCTTTCAACCCATGGAACAATGAAAGCATGTCTCACCCATGTATGTTACATGCACTAGCAAGTAATCTCAACAAAATTCAGTCACTTGTAAAAGGTTGTTCTATTTTCTTTTGTTTGGAATTTTAGTTCTACTCCAAACTCATCATGTCATAGCCATTAAAGTTTGTCAAATCCTAGCAAGATTCAAAGGTTTGCAATTATACTCACAATTCGAGCTAGAGAGATCAACTTTGAATCTCTACATTTTTATTTAGGATTCGAGTAGTAGGAAATCCATATTTGAATATCTGAATTTTATACTCATTATTGAAGTAGTAGGAATTCTATCAAGTTTGAAACTCCAAGCAGTCGAAATTTGTTAAATTTTCCTTCAAATTTCACCTGAATATGGCTTGAATTTTGTTGCAAATTTTGTCTGAATCTATCTGCAATTGTATTCAAACATGTTCCACATTCAAATTTAACCTTCATCTGACATTCAAATTCAACCTTTCACACTCCTTCAGTTGAAATTTGAACTTTATTCAAATCTCACATGTTTCTACTAGAGTGTCCAAAGTAAATTTCCTACACTCTTTGGCAAAAATATACCATTGTCTCTGTCACACTTTTAAAGATGACTTTTTGACGATGATCATGTATGAAAACCAATATACATTAACTACAATCCAACCACCGAACCTATACTATTCTTAGATAGTAGGCTTTATGGTATTTCTACATATAGAAGCCAAAATTGGCATCTAAGACAAGCAATCAAGTAGTTGTTTATTGTAGCCCTAGCTACAAGCTTTCAAGTTACTTGAAACTCCATAGAGTTTTATTTTTCTGTTCTCTAAAGTTTAGACAACAAAACACATTTTTTATCAATTTTCTTAGTGATTAATCCTTAGACTTAGATTATGATCTTGAGCTCTATAACTCTCAGTTCTTATAACACTAGACATAGGAAATTTAGTTCAGATTATGTAAGATATAAAGCTCAAGATTACTCATTTCAATTGAGTATAGCGAATTTTCATGATTGATGATTTTTCTATGTAACTTAGTCTATAAAAATTATTGATTCATGTATTTTCTCAACTATTGGTAAATGCAGTATTGTGGGTTCTCCTTTCATCACAATTTCCATCACTTTTTTCCTCTAAAGAACGAGAGAGAGAGAGAGAGAGAGAGAGAGAGAGAGAGAGAGAGAGAGAGAGAGAGAGAGAGAGAGAGAGAGAGAGAGAGAGAGATTTTACTTGACAAGTCAAGACCAAACCCTTTGAACCCTTTTATTTTATAGCATAACAGGTAAAAGAAAAGTTGTATAAATTCATACAATACCAAGTACCATAAAGCGAAGCAAGTTTTAGGATACCCAGCTATTACCTGCCACCATCCCACAACACAAACCGTACGAGTTAGTACAGTGGGGAAGACAGGTGTTGTGGCTGAGCATCAGTTGTCAATCCATGTCCAAAACAAGATTCAGTACTTTATTAGCATAGATTTACTTGCATAACATACGTCCAATCTTCCCAACCATAGTTTACTTTACTAGCAATAAGTTTTGTCCTAGGTACCAAATTGTATCAGGGAGGAAGCCATACTGATCAGTCTTTGGGCATAAGCAATGTATGAAATTTACAGAGTAACTTTTAACAAATGTATAAAGCTTTCATTTTTTTTAAACATACAACAAGGTACGGTTCAGATATAGTGTTAGATGCCAGGGCAGATCTGTGTCATACTGACCCATCAAACTCCATGAAGCCTTATTAGAGTTCGAACTCTATGAGGCTTGGGCAAATCCATGCCATTCAAGCTTCCAAGTAAAAAAAACATATTCACAAGTCTAGCATACTAAATGCTACCAAATTTTGCTTTTACCTAGCAGTTCTGCAACTTGTAATTTCATCTTTCTACGTTAAAACCATCCTAGAACTTTATTCGGCATTCATTATAATGTTTATTGGACGGTACTATACAATCCAAACAATACATCTTAAAACATGTCATGTGTGTTAGGAGGGCAATATCATCTCGTATAGTTATGTGTACTATCAATAGCAATTTCTATTGTAAAGAATCTAAATACAAGTTTTTATAAGAGAACTTCAATTTTCACATATGGTATTCAATACGAAGTTTCGTATTGCTTCATACATGTATGCGTGGTGATGACATCTCCTAAGAACTACCCATCCTTCAACAAGTAGGCAGCACACCTTCCTTATATACTAATGATTCAATTCAAGCTTCCAAGAACCGAAACCTATTCACAAGTCTAGCATACTAAATGCTACCAAATTTTGCTAACCTAGAAGTTCTACGACTTGTAATTGCATCATTCTACGTTAAAATCATCTTAGAACTTATTTGGCATTCAGTATAAGGTTTAGTGGACAGTACTATACAATTCAAACAATACATCTTAAAACATTTCATGTGCAGAGAGAGAGAGAGAGAGAGAGAGAGAGAGAGAGAGAGAGAGAGAGAGAGAGAGAGAGAGAATGCTTGAAATGTTGCACTCGCACCTCTATCATTATTGTGCATATGTGATTGCAAATGAGCTTGATGGACTCTACTTAATCACCTTGAGACACATCCACACTTATTAGAAAAAAAACAAACAAGGAGTTGAAAAACAATAGTGATAATAGAATGTGCCATATGTGTCCACACGTATGACAAATAGACCATTTGTAAATGGACAAAGCATGTCGTAAGGGGATAAGTGATGCACGTGTAGTCCTCTTTAGATGATGCGTACATAGAGCCTCCCATGCAGAAATATTCAAGAACTAGCACAATGAATAATCTCTCTCATCATGTAGTTAGAATTAAAGTAGAATCATTGTGCTACTGTACTATGGGTCCTATCAGTTGATAAGGATCAGTTGGCCTCGCCACGAGGCAAGTCGACGGGACACGCATCCCGCCAACGGCAACCTGGGTCATGCATGAGTTGCTTGAGTGAACAACTATATGTATAGTGTAATTTCATTTTGAGAAATATAGTTGCTATGTGAGCTTGCTGAGGAGAGTGTTTTCTATCTGTGTTAATGTGTAGCATGATCTGTGTTCCTGTTCGAAGCAAATTCTAAGTTGGTATCAGAGCCGTAGATGTGAAGAATTGCCAAAAATTGGCAAATCTAGCTTGATCAAAAACCATGTAGAATTGTGAAAATTGTGTACACAAGTGGGTTCCACACATGTGAGGCCATGATGCCACGTGGGAAACCCATTCTAATGTAGTTTAGGTCAAGTCAAGAGAGTTGGTCATGTCTATTTGGTGGTCATCCCTACTTTATAGGACCTACACCTAAGTTTAAGGTGAAAATTTGACCAACTAGCTACCTACCAAGCATAACTCTAGGATCTAGGCTAGGGTTTCATTTTAGGGCAAGAAGGGTGAATTAACTTCCTTATTACATGCTGGAAATCCACCTAACTTCAAGAAGGAAGTCGAATCTGCTATGTATTCCCTCTCTCCATAGTGAGAAGATAGAAAATTTTTGGAGCTCATTGGCAATCTCAAGCTAGTTCACTATGTACATTGAGTTTTTGTGATTCAAATGAAACCAAATCAATTTCTACTTGTTTCTCAGGTTTAAGGACATACTACAGCCTGTAGTACACACGTGTGGGCTCGTATTTCAATGTTGATCAATGCTTCTGATTGTGAATGCTTGTTGTTTGTCAAATTGCCAATCTAGATCAACTTTTTTGTGTCTAGTTTTTTGATAGATTGTTAAGCAAGCATCCAATCACTCTTGTGGATCTTTTGTAGATCCATTTATGGTCCTAAAGTACAGTACTTTCACATGGTATCAGAGCCAATTACAAGAGCATAAGCCATTGATCTAATGCAAATCCATTTTTAGCAAGTTTTGTGCTAAAAACTAGTATTGAGAGGGCAAGCTAGAATCTTGATTTTGGTGAGGAGATTTGATCCCAAACTTGGTAGGGGTCCAAATCCGTACTATCCACATGTGTGGTCATCTCTTAACCTGCATATAATTCATGGTATTCATTTGATCCAAAGAAATTCAATTTGTGAGCTTTTGATGTAATTTTTGGTGGAAATCTTAGGATAAGCTAACAAGATTGAGTGCCATTGATTAGATTTGACTTAGGGTCATGAGATCTATTTAATCTAGCCTGAAATCAGGTCCTCTAAACTTGTTTTATAGGTCTTGAAAGTACATCAAAAAGTGTGAAAGAGATTAAGTCATTTTTTTGTCCAAAAATAGCCAAAATTGGCAAGATTTGATTGTAAGTAGATTTCACATCATCTTATCTTCATTCCAACTTTGTGAGGAGTGCTAGAACTGAGATTATAAGTCCATTTTTTGGATTAGAAATCTAATTTGAGTGAAAAACTACAAGAGAGAGACCTTAGTGAGTTTCTAGAAACAATCAAATCCATTTCTTGGCAAGATTTGTTTGAAAGTAGTTTTCACTTCATCTTATCTTCATTCCAACTTTGTGAGGGAGTGCTAGAACTGAGATTATAAGTCCATTTTTTGGATTAGAAATCTAATTTGAGTGAAAAACTACAAGAGAGAGACCTTAGTGAGTTTCTAGAGACAATCAAATCCATTTCTTGGCAAGATTTGTTTGAAAGTAGTTTTCACTTCATCTTATCTTCATTCCAACTTTGTGAGGGAGTGATAGAACTGTGATTATAAGTCCATTTGTTGGATTAGAAATCAAATTTGAGTGAAACACTGCAAGTGTGAGACCTTTGTGATTTTCAAGTCAATCAAATCTATTTCTTGTTTGTAGAAGTCACTAGTAAGATGGGATCTGCTGGAGCATACCTTCTAGAAGCTAGTGAGAGATTGAATTCTACAAATTATGATATTTGGAAGGTTAGGATGGAGTCACTCTTGGTGCTCCAAGACCTTCATGAGTTCTTGATTGAAGATGAAGATGAACCTCTAGGTGCATAGGAGTTAGCTAGATACAAGAAGAGATCTAGGCTTGCACTTCATTGTGTGAAGATGAATGTGAGCAATGATTGGTTGAGAGAAGTATCAGCTTGTACTAGTGCTAAAGAGGCTTGGGAGTCTTTAAAATCAATCTATGAGTCTAGCAACACTTCTAGAGTTCTTATGCTTAGAAATCAAATTTTGCAAAGCATGAGGAGAAGTGAGGAGAGTGCACATGATTATGTACTCAGAATCAAGTCTCTAAATAGGGAGTTGGCTTCCATTGGAGAGAAGATTCATGATGGAGAGCTTGTACAAATTGTCCTTAATGGTCTAGGAGATGACTTTGCAAATTTGGTCCAAAGTTTTGCCATCCAAGACACTTTGCCAACTATAGAAAAACTTCATGGTGTATTAGTGGCTGAAGAGTGTAGGATGCTCCACATCAAGGCAAGAATGAGTTCATTGTCTTTGCAGGATGGAGGTGAGAAAGCCAATTTCTCATTCAAGGGCAAAAAGAAGACCAATGGAAAGAAGAAGCATCCCAAGGAGGCCAAAGAAGAGGATGATGAATCAAGCTCAAAGAACAAGTCAAAGCAAAAATGCTTCTTTTGTGGAAAGAAGGGGCATTATGCATCTGAATGCTACAAGAGGCTAAGAGCACAAGAGGAGGAGGACAAACAAGGAGATCTTGCATATGAGGAGGAGGAGGATGAAGTTGATGTAATCTTGATGGCATCTACATCCTCACCAACAAGCAAAAGCAATTCAAGAGACACTTGGTGGATTGATAGTGGGGCTAGCTCCCACATGTCTTGTGAAAAGGAATTTTTCTCAACCTTACACTCTTTAAATGATGCTAAAAAGTTTGTCTTTACTGCAAATGATGAAGAGTGTAGGATAGATGGTGTTGGCACCATCTCTTTGTGTCTAGAATCCTCAAAATGCATGGATCTAGAAAATGTCCTTTATGTACCATCAATCACCAAGAATATGATTAGTGTTGGTTTACTATTAGAAAGTGGTTTGGATGTCCACTTTAAGCATGGTGTTTGTTTCATCTTGAAGAATGATGTTTGCATTGCAAAGGGATTTAAACATGGAAGATTGTTTAAGTTGGAAGCTAGTGTTGCTTTTGAAAGAATGAGCTTGGCAAAGGAGGAGATCACTCAAGAGGAGATCTTGACAAAGTGTGATCTTGCTTGCATTGAGGAGGAGCATCAAAAGGAGGAAGATCTTGAGGATCAGCCTCAAAGCATGAGAGTTCCAAGGGAGTCCTCAATGACAATGGCCGAGTCATCAAATTGCATGCAAATTGTCCATTCAAGTGTGCATCTTGCAAGGGTGGTGAGCATTGGAGAGTCTACTATCTTTGAATACTTTTTGGAAAGTATTAGTAGACATGAAGTGACTTGTTTCTTACCTTTAACATCTATGGTGTTTAGTACTCTTTATGAGAAGACAATGAAATTAGATGCTACATCTGTTGTTGATAAAGCAATTTCATTGGATAACTATTTTTGTAATAGTTTGAATAGAGTCATGGAAGATGAAACATCATTTGTATTGGAAATCTTTGGATCCACATGCTTTGTGCATGATCATTCCAATGTAAGGACTAAAGATTATCCTATTTCAATGGTAGTGTTTCAATAGGAATAATGGTAGTGTTTTGCTCTTCAAGTAGAGACTGTAGAATCTACTTGTTTTCCATCAAAGAAGTTGTCAATGGTGGAAATGTGATCTTTCAAGAGTGGAAGATTTGTAAACTTGAAGAAGCACCTTTGTATCAACACCTTATTCAATTCATTGATGGTTTGGAGTCAAGTCAAGCGAAGGAGCAAGCTCAAGACCCAAGGACTCCAAGAAGAACCTTGAGTATCAAGATGGAGCCATTTAGGCTCAATCATATGGATCAAGCAAGGCAAGTTGTCTGTGGAAAAATTTTAATTGATGTATCTTCAAGTGCACAAAATGCCTTGGAATCCATGGCTTGGCATGATGTTTAGTTTTGAAGTGTGCTACATGTATATAGACACATTTGTGGAACATCTTGTAAGGGATCCTTTAAGAGGTGGTGAAAGATCCTTCATGGATATCATTTTCTATTGGAGTCTCAAAAGTTCCTTGTTTGTAGCTGGATTTTTTAGAAACTTCTAAAAGCTTTCATTCATCTATTAAGAGAGTTGTAAATAGATCAAGCTAAATTTGAGGAGGAGTGTGAAGAATTGCCAAAATTTGGCAAATCTAACTTGATCAAAAACCATGTAGAATTGTGTACACAAGTGGGTCCCACACATGTGAGGCCATGATGCCACGTGGGAAACCCATTCTAATGTAGTCAAGAAGGAAGTCGAATTTGCTATGTATTCCCTCTCTCCATAGTGAGAAGATAGAAAAATTTTGGAGCTCATTGGCAATCTCAAGCTAGTTCACTATGTACATTGAGTTTTTGTGATCCAAATGAAACCAAATCAATTACTACTTGTTTCTCAGATTGAAGGACATACTACAGCCTGTAGTACACACGTGTGGGCTCGGATTTCAATGTTGATCAATGCTTTTGATTGTGAATGCTTGTTGTTTGTCAAATTGCCAATCTAGATCAACTTTTTTGTGTCTAGTTTTTTGATAGATTGTTAAGCAAGCATCCAATCACTCTTGTGGATCTTTTGTAGATCCATTTATGGTCCTAAAGTATAGTACTTTCACAGTACAACATCGTCATTGAAGAGAGCTTTGGGAGAACTGTCTTCTGAGAGTTCGGGGTTTACGACGGGTTGAAGACGGAAGGAGAAGCACTGGTGTAGAGAGTTTGGCACACAGAAGCTTGGTGAGCTTGAGACTATGTGAGGATTCAGAGACAAGGGTTGTCGGCTGAATCAAAACCTCAATAAACAGAATTTTGAAATTTCGAAGCAGGCTATTTGGTGTTTACAGTCAGTGTGCATTCAATTGAACACCGTTTGAAAAACGGATTGAAGCATCGGAGTTATAAGAGTAGGGAGCCCTGGTACAAGGATGATGACTGCAAAAGCCATGCTCAACCTTGGAAGGATGGAGCAGCAATTGGCAACTCTCTCAGATAGCCAAAAACAAGACAAGGGTTTTCAGTTGAAAATACATGGATCTTGTGATGTAGGATAGCTTTTTTTGATCTGTAAAAATTTGAAGAGGGGCGCGCTAGTAGGGCGAGACAGACTACAGAGGGTCATGGCTGGCCGTGGAGCCATCAGGCTGCAGGATCGTCTGGCCATCTCCATAAGAGAGAAGGAACAAACCATAGAGGATGAAGGAGAAGGAGACCGTGGTTGTCGCGCGCGTTGATCCAAGGATTGCCATAGCGTTCCTAGGTGCATAGCGGCCGTAGGACTTTACTTCAGCACGCGGGTGCAGTGATAACCATTCGATTGAGAGATAAAATGATGAACGGTCGAGATCCAGCTTCAAGGATGAAGCCTTGGCCGTAGGATCCACATCAATGGTTTTTGGTGAAAGTGGCCATGAATAGTTGAAAGGGACATCACCCTTCAACTTCATTAAAAGTTTTCAAAGTGAAAGTTGAGTTGGGTCCCTTCACAATTGAAGAGTGAAGTTTCTTCAAGGTGAAGAAACAGTTCAAAAACAAGGAAAATCTCTATTTTTGGGTCTTTTGCCCATTTTAACCCAAATGAAAGGCTATAACCTCCAAACGAAGGGCACCCGGACTGTACTCACAAGTATGATACAACAAAATAGAGTGATTGCAGTGGAGAAAGTGTTTGAAGTGCGCCAAAAGTGATTTCACCATTCCATTGGGCACGTGGTTGGGAGTTGACGACTGAGTGCATTTCGGAAGGCGGCGCCGATTTGGCTTTCAAATTGGTGGAAAAGCGGTGAGTGGCCTGGTAAGGGAAAAAAATGCAGGTCATTATTTTCAACTTCTGACATCACCGTTGGCCTCGGCATACTATTTTTAGTCTATGGCAGAAGTTTCAAGCAGTTTTGTGATGGCAAACATGGGAGAGTCCATTTTGAGTGAAAGTAGCAAATTGGACAGGATTTCCAACTATGTAGTGTGGAAATTCAAAATGAAAAACATACTGATGGAGAAAGACGTGTGGGAAGTCGTCACAGGTGATGAGAGAAGGCCGTCAAATGAAGCGAATATCAAAGTGTTCGACAAAAAAATGAGGAAAGCTTTGACCTTCATTAACTTGTCAGTGAAGGATCACATCATTACCCACATTTGTGATGCTGTTCACCCAGACAAGCATGGGATGTGCTAAAGGAGCTGTTCGAGATGTCAAATCTGTCAAGAATTATGTTTTTGAAGTCAAAGCTGAATAATGCCTGAATGGAGCAAGGAGAGCACATTCAGACGTACATGACCAGAATCAAGACAATGAGGGATGAACTACATTCTATTGGTGAGCACATACGTGATGTGGAGCTGGTGCACAATGCATTGTGTGGCATTGCAGAACCCCATCAGATGTTTGTGAGCAGAATAGCATCAAGAAAAAGATTGCCAACCTTTGACGAGCTCATAGGAATCTTGATGTAGAAAAAGCAACAGCGAGAAATGGTGAAAGCTAGACATCAAAATACTGACGATCAAGCACTTGCGACACGCCAAAAACAAGGCAAGGGCAAGGGCAAGAATAAGTCTAAGCAACAATTTGCCAAGACTCTGGAGGATGAGGGATCTTCCAATAAGACCAAGAAGAAAGGCAAGTGCTTCCATTGTGGTAAAAAGGGCCATTAGAAGAGTGAATGTCGCAAATTCCTGGTGGAACAAGGCAAGGGAAAACCAAAGCAAGCAAGTAACCTTGTCGATGAGGGTGAGATTGAAGACTCTAGCATCTTCATATCTGCATTGTCATCCAATCAAGATGATCAAGCGTGGTATATTGACTCGGGAGCCACAAGACACATGACAAGTAACAAGAATTGGTTCAGTAGCTTGAAAGTGTTGGATAATGGAACATCTGTTTCACAAGCAAATTGTGAGGCATGCAAGATCAAGGGGATAGGAACCGTTTCAATCCAACTACCTGATGGCAAAAGCAGGATGATCAGGGAGGTACTTTACGTACCAGGTTTGAAGAAAAATCTACTTTCTGTTGGAGTCATTACTGATCAAAAGTTGAAAGTGGAATTTGCCCATGATCGTTGCTTTGTGAAGGATGTGAACCAAAAGTTCAAAGTTATTGTGGATGGAGTAAGGGAGCCCAATACAAAATTGTATAGGTTGAATGCTACAATCAAGGGGCAACATGGACTCGTATCATCCATTCCATCACAAACTAAGTTGTGGCATAAGAGGCTTGGTCACTTGAACTTGGGAAGCCTCAGTTTGATGAGAAAATTGGAGATGGTAACATGATTGCCTACTATAGAAGACCACTTGAAACCGATGTGCGAATCATGTGTATATGGGAAGCAACATCGAGAGAAGTTCAATAAAGGTGGTGTTGCACGAGCAAAGAACATCCTGGATTTAATCCACACAGATTTATGCGGGCCTATGAGGACCATGTCCTTAGGTAAAGCCTTCTATTTCATGACCTTTATTGATGATATGTCACGTAAGATGTGGATCTACTTCTTGAAGAAGAAATCGGATGCATTTGACAATTTCAAGAGCTTCAAAGCATTGGTTGAAAATCAGATAGGTAGGAAGATCAAAGTCCTAAGATTAAAATTGTGGAGGTGAGTATAACTCTAATGACTTCAATGATCTTTGTGATCAATGTGGGATTAAAAGACAATTTACGCAAGCTCATACTCCTGCTCTCAATGGTGTAGCTGAGCGCAAGAATCATACGATTGTGGAAAGTGCCAGATATATGCTAGCTGAGATGAAACTACCAAAAGATTTTTGGTCAGAAGCATGCAGTACGGCAGTCTATCTTTAAAATAGAAGTCCTACCATTGCCATACCAAAGATAACACCTGAGGAAGTATTCACGAAGAAGAAGCCAAAGGTGAACCACTTGCAAATCTTTGGATGTAAGGCATTTGTACACATTCCTAAGGAAGAGAGACGTAAACTTGATGTAAAAGCTATCAAGTGTATATTCCTAGAATATGATGAACGTGTGAAGGGCTATAGATGTTTTGATCCAGTGGAAAACAAAATCCATGTAAGCCGAGATGTTATTTTTGATGAATCCAAGATGTATGAAGACGAGGATGCTGAGAAGATAGATACATCCAGGGAGAAAGATGGTATAGTGAGGATACCTCCTGATGATGATCCGTTCATTGACCTTCCGAGTGATGAATATGAGGATACATCTCAAGATACTACTACTCAACCTCAAGAGACAAGTTGGAGAGGTAGAGACAAACCTTTTGGTGCAAGAAGGATTGAAGTTGCAGGTGACAAACGCAAGGAGAAGGATGTACCGTGGGATACATTTTCACCAGGAAGCTCCCTAAATGGTTTGAGAGATTGTTGGAGAGCCGCGACATGGATGACTTTCCAAGATCATCTAGCCAGGGAGATCTACGAAGATCAACAAGAGAGAAGACACAACCTGAAAGACATGAAGCAAATTATGCTCTCTTATCTAGCATTATTCAAAGCAAAGAACCTTCGACTTATGGTGAAGCGAAGGACGATGACATTTGGGTCAAGGCCATGGGAGAGGAGATGGAGTCAATTGCTAAGAATAGCACATGGGACTTAGTAGAACCACCAGTTGGCAAGAAACCCATTGGTTGCAAATGGGTATACATGACTAAGTACCATGCAGATGGAAGTATAGCAAAGCACAAGGCAAGATTGGTGATCAAAGGGTATGCACAAAGTAAAGGCTTCGACTATGAGGAGACCTTTGCACCAGTATGTAAGTGGAATACTTTGCATCTACTTGTTGCTTTAACTTCACATTTTGGTTGGCCTTTGCATCAGATGGATGTGAAATCTACTTTTCTAAATGGTGAGTTAGAAGAAGAGGTGTTCATGGATCAGCCTGAAGGCTTTGTAGCGAAGGGACAGGAAAATAAAGTATGTCGCATGAAGAAAGCGCTTTATGGTCTTAAATAGGCACCACGTGCGTGATATAGCAGGATTGATGCCTACTTTCGTTCAAAGGGGATGGTGAGAACACATTCTGATCCAAATCTATATGTCTTAGGCTTTGATGGTATGGTTGCTTTGATTGCTCTTTATGTTGATGACTTGATTATTACGGGGAAAAATCAAGAGATGATAGACATGATCAAGAAAGACCTCATGGAACAATTTGAGATGACTGATTATTGTGCTACTATATTGTGAGTCTTATCAATTGATAAGGATCAGTTGGCCTCACCACGAGGCAAGTCGATGGGACACGCATCCCGCCAACGACAATCTGGGTCATACATGGGTTGCCTGAGTGAACAACTATATGTGCAGTGTAATTTCATTTTGAGAAATACAGTTGTTGTGTGAGCTTGCTGAGGAGAGTGTTTTCTGTTTGTGTTACTGTGTAGCATGATCTATGTTCCTGTTCAAAGCAAATTCTAAGTCATGTCACAACATGTAGCATTGTTAGCCAGTGCAAGATAGTCACTAAAATATCAAACAAAAATCATTCAACTAAATGTTCAAGCTATTTCAATCGAAATTGAAAAATTCAAACTAAAGAACTCTTTTTTTGAAAAAATCGATCATGTTAAAAGATAATAATGTAAAAAATATAGATGGGAGATGAGTAGTATAGTGAATGATACCCTAAGCGTACAAAGATTCTATGTGCAAATAGATTGTGACCTATAAATACACAAATATTAAGTACTTGTTGTGCATGACTTTTTCACAACCTGGTATGAAAACTATTTAGTTTTTGAAAAAAAAAATTCAGACCTAGAATTATTTTGAAATGCTTCCAAAGGTTCAAATTGAAATTTTTTGTGATTATGCAAGGCAAAAGCAACATAAGTGTTGTAGAAAAAATTGTCACATCTATCTAAAGAAAGTACTTTATGGCCTAAAACAAGCTCCATGTGTATGGGACAATAAATTTAATAAATATTTCTTTTATATAAAGGGATGGTGAGAACACATCAGATCCTAATCTTTATATCATATGCATTGAAGATGTAATTGCTTTGGTTGTGTTCAATGTTGATGACTTGATTATTATGAGAAATTACCAAGATGTAGTGGAAATGATCAAGACGGATCTTCAAAATCAATTTGAGATGATTGATTTTAACCTAATGCATTATTGTCTTGGAGTCATAGTGTGGCAAAAAAGGCATGAGATAGGTATGACACATGCTAAATATGTCAAAGAGTTGTTGCATAGGTTGTAAGCTACAAGATTGTAAGCTAGTGGAAAAGGCTTTCAGAAAAATATTGACGATGGAAAGGTACAAGTTGTCCATGTGTTTTTGGAATCTCAAGTTGGGGGGTGCACTATGATAGTGTTTACTAGCTAGAAATTGTGAACACACATGGTATTTTCCAATCTCCATCCATATGTTGTCTCAAAAAAAAATTGTGGTTCCATAGAATATCAGTAGGTTGCAGTAGGTTGTCATTTTGTGCAACCTCCATTTTTTGAAATTTAATCACTTGAAATTGATACCATAACAAAAATTTACAACCATCACAAGGGCATTCTTACAAGATCTGATAATGCTAGAGAAATTCAAGACCTCTAATATCATAGGAGAATACCAAATTACGAGTAATGGCATTGCGAGTAATGGAAGATATTTTCTCACAAAAAGTAAAACATTTATAATGCAATAAAAAAAATGGAAAAATAAATTTTAGGACTTTTTGTTGCTCGTGGCATTTTCTACAACCAAGCAACCAAAGTATAACAAGATTTCCTATGGGGTTGGTCAAAAACAAGTACATTGTGATTGCCATTGCCAAAAAAAATGGAAAAATGGAACAATTGTTTTGCATCAAACAATTATTCTAAAGCAACAATGCATTTTGCAAGAAACATTTGACATTTGGGCAAGAATTTCTATGTAACTTGCTCTTGGCCACCAAGACATCCTTCTAACAACTTTGTACTGGTTTCAAATATTCTAGATCATATTGGTACTTAATTTGATAGTTAGATTGTTCATTTTGATATTTTTTAGGTCTTTTAGTTCTACAAAGGCTTGAAGGTGCAATATAGTTGAGATTATGATGAAATTTTAAACACAATAAAATTAATGCCCATTCCAGGAGATGGGCCAATACATGGGAACAAAAGTTTGCAACATGACATCTAGAATAAACAAAGATCAAAGTTTCAAAAACAGATGTAAGCTAGAGCCTAATGCTTCTTGGTGTCCAAGGGGAGGCTCAAACTTGGGACCAGAGAAACTTTGGATGCCAAGCAAACCAATTGAGCCAACCCCATCGAGTTAGTTAGAGCCTAATGAAACAATTGGCACAATAATGTTTGCTATATACACATCATGTTTCAAATATCAAAGAAAACACAAGGCATGACAACATCAAACAGCAATTAAGAAAGGAAATTTAGGTTATCTCATGCCAAAACACACAATATCATAACAAAAGACATGTAATCTAATGCCAAAAAAACATTTCAGACGAGGAATACACATGAAGAATAAGGATCTAATATAATGTCACCAAATGCTTAATTGTCTTAGTCTCACTTCATAATCCCCATGAAGTGCGATTTAAGGCCATTAGAGAAGCAACTCCATTAATGTTTAAAAAGGATGAATCCTAAAGTACAAATTAATCCTCTTAGTTAAAGTTCTCTGCATAATGTTTGGTTCCCTTGAAATTTGGTGTCAATTTGTGTGAGCCCCATGCCTCAAGCTTTTGGTATTGGTTGAGGTAGTCTGTGGCTACGATTATGTATTGAGTCTGGGAACTCCTTGTTGCAAGACCTCTTCGGTACAATTGGCCGGCAATCAGCTGATAAGGTCTAGCCTTCAAGATCAATTTCTGCTGTTCCGCCTTTGGTAGTGATTTGTATGGTTGGCCCCGCATTAGTATTCAACAATGTCGGCAGCCCATTCTGGTATTGTGTCCACGTAAAATAAGGCAGCATCTGCCAACTCATCGTCGGGTTGGGTTGCAATCTCCTTTCCCTTGATTCGTGACACATGATCTGCCATGTAGTGTTGTTTTCCCTTGCGAACTACTATCCCAAAATCAAACTCCAATAACAGAAGTAGCCATCTGGTGATTCTTTCGGTGTTGCAAGTTTTATTAACGAGATAGAGCAAGGGTTGATGGTCCGTATAAAAAGCAAAATGTGTGGCCATCAAGTAATGGCCAGTGCTTCCCGCTCTGTGGTTAAATAGTTCATTTCGGTATCACTGAGTTGTTGGCTTGCAAACCGGATTGGAAAATCCTTTTTGTGTTCACTTGGCTGGGTTAAGACTACTTCAACTGCATAGTTCGATGCGTCCGTATGCACGTGAAACTCAATGGACCAATTGGGTGGGCGTAAGATTGGTGCTGAAACCAATGCATCCTTAAGCTTTTGGAAAGCCTTTAGGGCCTCCTCATTCCAATGTGGATCCGTTGTAAGTTTGTAGATTGGTCTGGCTAACTCCGCAAAATCAAGAATGAAGATCCTATAATAGTTAGCATGACCCATGAAAATGTAGACCTCGCGGATCGTCCCCGGTGGTGGTAGATCAATAATGATCCTGATCTTTGATAGATCTGTGGCAAAATCCCGTGTCTTGACACTATATGGCCGAGAATCAAGCCATGTGTCACCCAGAATTGACATTTTTCTGGATTCAGGGAGATCTGGTATTTGCGGCATTTTTGTAACACCTTCTTCAAATTGGATAAGTGTTCTGAATCTGGTCCATGCACGCACAGATCGTCCAAGAAAATTTCCAGAAATTTTTGCAAATAGTCTTTGAATGCTTCCTGCATGACTCGCTGGAAAGTGCTTGGGGCATTGCAAAGTCTAAATGGCATCACTTTATAGGCATAGGTTCCCCATTCTGTGGCAAATGTTGTCTTGTGCTGGTCCTGGGGGGCTATTTTCACTTGGTTGTAGCCGCTGAAGCCGTCCAAGAAACTGTAGGCTTCGGCGCCAGCTACCCTGTCGAGGACACTTTCCGTAAATGGTAAAGGAAAATGGTCCTTTTTGGTGACTGCATTTAGCGCCTTCAGATTCACACAGATCCGCATTTTGCCATTCTTCTTGGGTACTATAACTATCGGCGATACCCATTCCGTGTGCTCAATCTCGTAAATGAAATCTGCGTCCATCAGCTTTTGCAACTCCTGCTTGATCAGTTCTATATAATTCGGGTTGCAGCGGTAGTAACGGCTCACCTTGGGGACTACTCCGTCCACCAAGGGTATGGTATGTTGGACTACAGTTGGCGGAATGCCCTTTAGATCACTATAGCTCCAGGAAAAATAGTCTTTATATTCCACCAACAAGGATCGTAGTCTCTTGAACTACGTGGGTGTTAACTGCTCTCCCACATGCACTTCAAAGGAATGTGTAGCTAATATCTTCACCAAAGCATTGGTAAAATACTTGTTTACAAAGACATATTTGTTTATTTGGCAATTGAGGCCAATTTCCATATTAGACTTAGAGTTTGACTTTTAAAGTTATATTAGTCTAAAATCATTCCACTTTTAGAAGTGAGGGAAACAGTAGGAGGTCGAGTTTAGCAGATTCAAATTTGAATGTTGGAGATATTGAATGTAGTCCACATTAATGATAGGATTTTTGTTATGGAGGGAAACCAAGCTCATTAATGATTCATGGATTTGCTATAAAAAAAATGTAAACTTGTGGGAGAAATGATTATTCTCTCTCTCTCATCTCATTTCATGCTTATACACGAGTTCTTTTGGGTTGATCTATCCATTGATGCACTATTTTGATGATATCTTGCAATCTTGTGTGTAGAATGCCGGATCCACACGTGTGAAATACAGTAGCTTACTATTTTTTTACAGACATCAACTTCATATTATCTTAAGTTTGATATTTGATCAATATCTTATTGAGTTTGCATCTCTTTCATTAAGTAGATGTTGATTTTCTACATTATAAATGGTTTTAATTGTGATATCCTTTCAACCAAAGATCAAGAGATGATTTTGGATCTTAATGATTGACAAAATCTTCACATGTATGTTGATGATATTATTCTCACAGGAAATGATCTTGATGGCATAAAAGATGTCAAGTTAGCTTTGTCTAGTGAATTCAAGATGGTAGATCTAGGACTTTCTATGTGGAGGTGTCATGTCTTGGCTTTCAAAAAAGCAAGATACCATCTCTCTATCCTCTTGTGAAGCCGAGTATAAGGCATTGACATCAACCACCAAGGAGATCCTATGGCTCAAGAGATTTTGGAGGAGCTTCATGTGATCAAGGCCGAGGAGATTCCATGCATTTATTGTGATAATCAAGCATCACAACAACTTGCCACCAATCCTATCTTCCATGCTCAAACCAAGCATATCGAGATTGCACATCATTTTCAAGGGAGAAGGAGCAAACCAAGGAGATCAAGCTTCTTCATGTGCCATCATCCGAATGTGTTGTTGATATTTCGACTTAACCATTGCCAAAGGATTCATTTATGAAGTTGAGATATGCACTTGGTGTTGTAGATAGATGTACATTAGATTTGCCGAGCTAGATTTTGTAGAGGAGTGTTGAAATTGTCAAATTCTAGCTTTAGATCTATGATAGATTGTACATACACAAGAATGAACTAGTGAAAAGCTAGTCAAGTAGGAAATTGCCATTTGGCACCATTTTACTTGTTGATCAAGCATTCACATGTGAATGAGGGATGGTTACCACGTGTAAGAGGTTGTTCCCACATGTGTACATATCTGAAAAATATCAGTAGCTCATCATAGGAGTTGATCTTGCAATCAGTGGCCTGATGCTTGTTTCATTACAAAGGAAGAAATCTTGGTTTCTAGGGGCAATAGACAATGTAGACTTTTAAAGCTTGATGCTTTTGTTATGGCTAACAAAAAGGATGGAATGGAAAAGGAGATTGGTCTCAATTTTCCAAAGTTACCTTTTAGCATCAATAAGATTGGTGGATCTTATGCAAAGTCTAAAAAGCTTCCTTATGCTAGATCTAGGTCAAGATCTAATATGCTTCTTGGAGATGTTCATCTTTGTGCTGACTTGGCTAGTCTTGAGAATAATGATGGTGTTTCAATGGTTTTTCATGGCAAGTGCAAGCATGCAAAAGGTAAGGAAAGAGCAACTTCATCAATGGTGGTGAAGGTTCTTCCTTGGAAAAGATTGTTGCTAATGATTTCTTTGATCATATGGAAAAAGATGTTGCTAGGTGCATGCATGAAGGAGATGGTTCTTCTACATTCTTGTGTGATGAGTCCAAGAAAGTCATTTTTGCAGCAAGTGAAGTCACATGTCTTCATAAAGAGAGTAGATCAAATGGTTTTATCAAGAGACTTGGTGAGGGAGATAGTTACAAGTCAAGAAGAAGAGAAGTTTGTGAAGAGTTCAAAGTAGGATGTACTTTGAATGATGTCATTGTGAATGATAGTGAGGAAGAATCATTATCATATGAGTCATTACCTAAAACATTGAGTAGAAGTTCTTGTTTGAAAAAAGAGAGTACTTCAATCATCCTTATGTTGAAGGTACTAGTCATTTTTTTCATGGCTTCTAATGTCTGAGGTTTTTACTTCTTATGATGCAATCATTAAGAGGGAATTTTATGAAGGAAAGAGCAATTGAAGATTGGTTATTGGGAAGATCCAAGGCATGGATCTCACATCTTTTCATCAACTCAAAGGATTCTATGATTATGAATTGATCACTCATGATCAAGATTGCAAAAGGTTGGTTGAAGAAGACTACATGGAGCAAATCGAGAGGCAATTTCTTCAAGGCAAGGGAGATCTCATTGGTGAGCTTATTGAGGTTTTTTATGGACTCAAGAGAACTGGATTTATTAGGTTTGATACTCATCTTCACCTAATCTACTTCATGTTGGATGAGAAGTTTGGAATCTATCTTTTGATTTATGATGGTGCCACCAATGACATTGTTCTCACTAATCTTTGTGGAAGTTCGAGATCAAGCATTGATGAGATCTTGTTGGATCTAGATCATATGTTTGAGAGGGAGTATTTCCAGAGGTTCAGGTCTAAAGATATTCATATATTTGATATCTTTGAAGAGAAAGGTAAGCAAGTGGAAGCGACTCACTTTGCTTTACTCACATATTTTGGAGGATCTTCTTGTGTAGATGATGCTATGCAAGTGGATATTGGTTCTCATGGTTTTCATGCTGGAAAATCAAGTAATGGATCTGGAAAACAAAGTTTGTTCAATGAATTTGATGGTCAAGAGGAAGATCAAGAGGTTGGTACTCAGTTAAATTGTCAAATTCTCTATCCTTTTGTTCAAAGAAATGGGTTTCTCGATCTGACACTAATTCTTTAGGAGCTCCAAATCTTCCTATAACTTGATCTAGAAGAAACCATGCTATTTCTTTAGCATTGTCATTGGAGACAGCTCTTGCCTTGGCCCATTTGGTAAAATAATTCGTACCTACTATGATGTAGCTCTTCAGTGCGGAGAAAGCTAGGCTAATAGGTCCCACAAAATATCTATCCCCCACTTCTCAATGGCAAACACGCTTGTATGGGAATGAGAGACCACAGTCTATCTTCCCTGGGATTTGTCCTTTGGCAGATATCACAACGTTTTATCAAGGTTGGCCACCAGTAGCCAGCCCTCAATATCTTTTGTCTTGTCAATCAATCATGAAAATGGCCGCCACGCATAGAATCATGACATTATTCCAAGATAAATGTAGCCTCATCTTGGGTTACACATCGATGATAAATTCCATCCACTCCCCTTTTATATAGAACTTCGGCTATTAGAAAATTTTTAATGCTTGCAGCTTGAGTTTTCGTCTCTCTTGTGAGGTATAGGTAGGAAAAATTTCTAATGCGGACAAGTATATGGCTAAATCACTAGACCATTCAGGAATCAATTTCGCATCTATTTTGGAAAGTTCTTTCAAATGTTCATCCTCCCAACTACTGTTTTTTTCTTTTAAATCTCCTAATTTGCAAATGCAATCATTCAGACCCTGGAGCCTGGGTAGTTTTCTCTTCAAAGTATAATCAAATTCCTAAATGGATGTTATCCACTTGGATAATCTACTTGAGAATTCTAGTTTGTTCATCATTAGGGACACTGCCTCAGTCTTGGTGCAGAAAGTCACTTTTTAATGCAATATATTATGTTGATATTTTGCGGCCGCGTAGGCTATGCAAAGACATACTTTCTCAGCTTTCGTGTGGTTCAGCTCAAAAACATCGAGCTTTCTCCTATCAAATATTATCGGATGATACTTTTTATCCCAAATCTAGGCCAAACAATAATTTATGCTCAATGGTGCTAGTGAAGAAGAAAAAACTCCTTGTCATAGCAGGAGCTTTCCAAATGGGGGCAATGGCTAAGGCCTTTTTCAAATCCCTAAAGGCTATTTCACAATCATCTGTCCATTTCCAAACTACATCTTTCTTCAATAATCCATTGAGAGGATATGCTCTAGTTGCATATGCCATCACATAGGGTATGATTTTGTGAGTGTGGAGTATGTCTATGGGTGGGTGGATCTCCCTTCATCCCACTTCATTTTTTTGTCTTTTCATATGAGGTCGATTCACAATTGAATCAATGTATTCCTTAGTGCGACTAGGGCCCCACATTCATCCAAAAAAGATCCTCCACTATTTGGATAAATCGTGACGAGATGGATGCAGCTTCCTTAATCATTGGATGGGACCTACCTGCACCCTCAACTAGGTCATAAAATATGCTCATTCAACAAATTTGGTACTTTGGAGCTCAATGTTGTAAGTTTCTTCCTTTCACAACGATTTGGGAGTAAGACAAAGTCTCCTCGTTTGCATCAAATCCAATAGAGCCTTGTTTTAGTCCGTCCATGCTCAACATGCATGGACTCTTTGTCTCTCTCCTCAAGCTTCAATTAGATTGTAAGTTGAGTGTTCTTTTCAGATGTTGAAACTTTCCATAGAACACGTTGCCTTTCTGCTCAACTACCTTATCCAAAAAGTTTGTCCTTTTTGTTGTTGGAGATATGCATGGTATCACCATCACTAAAGTCTTCATAATGGCCTAGGTATTTTTGTCTACGATGAAAATGAAATCATTTTATGCCATTTTTGTTTTATGTAGAATTGCATCTTATGAAGTTGGTTGCTTTCTTCTTATTACTAGCTAAAGTCAACTACCATTGTCAATCTCCTTAAAGGATGCTACTAATGTCAATGTGTGTCAAACTCATGGATGTCCTTTAGCAATTAGCTTATACTTCACCAAACTTAGATTGACCATTAAATTACATAGTCTTGCCTTTGCAAGTCAAGGACAAAATTTTAGCTTCTATTTTATTTAGGAGAGACTATTTTCAGCTATGCCTCAACCTCATCCAAAGAGAGTGGACTTGAAGCTTACAACTTAATGTGCATACCCACTTTTTAGATTGAAGTATCCCTTTATTTTGTATGTTTCAAGATAAAATCTTAAGCCTTTCTACATAAAATCTTGTTGTATTTGAGAATGAAAAATTCAAACTTTTGACCTTGTATGAAATTTGACTTTTTATATTTAAGTTTCAATTTTGGTAGGTATTGCATCTTGCAAATGGCAAGTTTGGCAGTGAGAACTTTGAGATGGCATATAATGGTGTCTAAAGCTACCAAGCCTCCACACCACTCTTCGATGAGATCGGAACTTAACTTTGGTGTTGTAGGTTGAATGTATGCTTTTATTGCTTCATAGACCTCAAGTTGACCATCGAGGAACACATCATCTTGCCTTTGAAAAGTCCAGGCCAAAAAGCTAGCTTTTACTTCACAAATCACAACCCCTAGGCTGACTTAGAAGACACAATCTTTACATTTGCAAGGAAGGGCCATAGAAAGTTAAGGGAGAGTAGGGATGTGGGGGGCTCTTGGTTGGTGGAAAGGATCTCAAGGCATCTAGTACCCTTGGATGAGAGTGGGTGGGCTAGCTCGCCATTGTGGATGCATTTAGAAACGGTCTCTCCCTATGTGGATCACAAAGTAAGGTCAACAATGTAGGGAGGAATACATGTGACCCTCTAGCCTACAAAGTTTCAAACCTCCCATCCCAAGTCAACAAGAGCCTACATACATTTTCAACGATCATCCTTAGAAATGGGGAGATATCTGCCTAATGCATCAAACTTTAATGTATGCGAAAAAAATCGCACCCAATATTCTATTCACATACTCTTAAACACCAAATCCCCCCCCCCCCCCCTTGGTTTTTACAAAGAGGAAGGGTCCTTGATGGCAGAATATACTTCATGTTAGATCCTTGGATGCTAGCCACGTGTATAAGATTCGAAGTGTAAAGACTGTGACCGTCGATTTATGACACGTGTCAACATGTGAATGCTCACGATTGGATCTAACGGTGGAGAGGTTAAACTTGTAGCCCGTCGCCGCCCAGCCAGGAATTTGAAGGGCCTCTTCGTATTCTCAACTTTCCTTCGACGTGCATATCTGAAAGGCTACCATTCAAACCGAAAGCCGGAGAAGCTTTCAACCTCTCAAAATATGCTCTTGTCGAAGGAAAGTTTCAAGGATTTGACGTCCGCATGAAGTTTGACTTCTGAAGACTTTGGAAGGACAACTTTTATGCTTAGTTTTCAATCTGAAGTTTTGAAAGGCACATATCCCTTCACTGACATTCCCCCCTTTTCTCTCTCTCTCTCTCTCTCTCTCTTTGTTTTGTGTCTCCAACTATAACTGGTCTGGGAGGAGGAGGATCGCGAGCTATGGAGCTTGTCTCGCTAGATTGGAGATACATTTGCCACATCCGGCGACTGGGGGATACAATCTCGCAGATGCAGCAGGAGCGCCTCCATCGCCAGATTTTTTCAGCCGATCTTTTGCCTAAACATTTCACTGACATCATTAAATTCTTGTTATTAGCCGCTTCCTGCAGATTGCACCCTGTGGCCTTGATTTAGTTCATCCATCACAGCCTCATGGTCCATCGCAAACACGGATCTGGCTACAGAATATTGATCCTTTGCGATTTTGCTTTGGTCTGTTTGGCTGCTGGTGCTGCGATTGATGATTAGGGTTTGTGATCTTGTGGTCTAGGGTTTTTTGCTGTTGGGAAGTGGCAAGAGCGTGATGGAGGTGGATGCAAAGGTATGTTGAGGGCTTGCAATCTACCAGAGGATTAAAGCAACAGTTTTGAGCAGTTTTGACCGGGGCGCCGTCAGTGGCAGATACGTTCTACAATTATGCAGCCACAAGGGTTTGAGACGCCACATGTGGCAGTGGATGTCACTCCATTGCTTGAAAACGGCAATGATGGAGATGTTGCCATGGAAGTGGGGTCACTGGTGGCGGCCTCAGCAGGGGTTAGGCAACAAGGGGGGATCCAGGGAGCTGTGCAATACATCCGGCGAGTGAGCAGTGGCGGCAGCATGAGCGAACCCTCTATGCTTGTTCGGGAAACTGCGACAGAGCAGCTGCATGGGAGGCAGAATGAATGGGCATACTCCAAGCCGGTTGTGATCCTTGATTTTATATGGAATATGTCCTTCGTGGCGGTGGCGAACATGGTGATGATTTTGACCAGGAAAGAACAGCCAAAGACCCCCCTCAGGTTTTGGCTACTTGGATACTGCTTGCAGTGCATCCTTCATACGGTCTGCGTCTGTTGTGAGTATCATCGCAGACGTTGGCAAAGAATACATGCGCTACATGCAGTTTCTGCGTCACACACTTCTATGAATTTTAGCGATCATGCTACTTTGAATTTTAACAATCACGCTGTTCTGGAAAGCAACTCTCAAGATGTTGACGCCGCTGAGCAGCGGCATCACAGGTCTCAGATCTCCCTTTTCCTATGCCACGTTATTCTCAAGAGTGATATGGTTTTAATCCAAGAAATGATATACTATTAGTTAAAGATCATATGTATTTTTACCAAACTGTATTTTTTTATATGATTTATATGCAAAAAAAAAGAACAAGCATCCAGAAATACAATTACACGAACATATTATGTATTTTACTGCTCCTTATATTTTGGCATGGCAAACTTTAGCATTTTACTACAGACATACAGGGTGTAAGGGAATATGGTGACAACATTGGTTGATATTTGCAATGGCTTGCATTGCACTTTAATTGTGCCGGTTGCTGTTTGGTCTTCTATACAAGAAAGCATTGTTTATACTTTGCTTTATTTGCCCATCACATCCGTTTGATCTACAGATTGCTTTCAGAGTGGTTGTAAAGTTCTTACTGCTACAACCTTTCATCTGAATCTGGAAAGATTAAGCTTTGCTTGATCTTAAAGACACTGTGAGCAAATATGTCAATTGTTTATGGGATCTGTCCTTGTTAGGCTCGTATAAAAAATTGAAAAATATCCTGTCTTGTTTTTTTCAGTTAAGTTCTTTGATCTAAATGCAATATTGTCTTTCCTTAAGATGCTATGCTTTGCTTCTTGCAGTATGGCAGCTTTTAATTGTTGTACATGTAGGTTGGGGGCCGGGGCTGTGAATGCTTAAATCCCATTCTGACTCAAGTTTATTCTACTTTCTGAGCTGGATGTTTGCAGTCTAAGTCTCACAAACTTGTTCGGAGGTTTTGGTTTTGGAATGTACTGTACGTTCTGGAATGTACAGCCCCAAGACATTTTAAAAATGCTTCCCTTTTTTTTTTCTTTTTCTTCGTTCCTCTTCGAGCGTTGTGCCTCTTCAATCATTGCTTGGTTACCTCTGGTAGGAGACGTCCTGTTGCATATGCAAAAGACTGATCATTGCCTGATTCTAAAATAAGTCAACAACTAGTGTTTAGAATGCTCTCATGGCCTTCTAGAAGTGTCTTAAAACGAATCATGAAAACATGTTGCGGATTTACCTGCTACCAGAATGTTCAGAACAGAAAAGCTATACAATGGCATCCCTTCAATCCTTACGAGAGCTTATTCAAATGACTATTCATGCAGCCATCGCCATTTTCATTCTGATCATTTCGACACAAATTCGTACCGACCTCACTTTCATAATGATCTGAAAATGAAGCCAGCTCCTCGAATCGGCAAAGCTTTTTTCTAAGTCAGAAGGATCGTCAAATCTTCTAAGCCATCTGCTGCAAACTGCAGATCGAGTAGCAGTCAATGCATGAGTATAACATGTAACATACTTAAAATAGATGTATTTCAGGGTCTGTTTGGAAACGTGTTCCATTCCGGAATGGGCAACTATGGTCTAAGTCAATTGTCTTTCGAATGAGGTTTTACCAATTATCAGATTTTGGCTAATTTGTGCACCAGGGATAGCCTTTTATTGCATTCTAAGTTAGGCTGCAGCTATTGGATTGTCTGTGCATGTAGACAATCAACTGCCAGTCAAATTGGCCGTGATTGTAACCCTTCTTGCTATGATATGATGGAGCATTCAAAGGTAGTATTGAATCAGTATTATAATATCTGCAAGTAACATGGATGCAGACAGCTTACTCATATGACTAGAAGATGTTATTATGTCTATGAATTGAATTTATTTCTTTATATGCACTTTAATGATCCTCTTTGCTCATTCATTCACTTCAATGAATTTTTTACTTCTATATGTTTCAGGTAGTTGCTATTCATAGTTTGTAATTGGAGATGCATTCAAGGTTTAGGGCTTTGGGTTGTCTGGTTTCTTGATGTAGTCAGGTGTAAAGTGTGTTGCCTTAAGAAAGTGGCATTCTGGTTTCTGATTCTGTGCTCTTGCGACTTCAGTCTGGCGAAACGTTTGGAGTCTGCCAATACAATTTTCTCATTTTTATGGTGGATTGTTGGCTACTACTGGACTACTTCAGTTGCTGACACTTTGAGCCATGAATCTCCAGGGTTATACTGGTAACGTCAATTTCTTTTCCAGCTTAGTTCGTTCTTTTGTTTTCTTGAGAATTTATCTATAAGGGTTTATCAAATACAAATGATGGGACCAAAATTTAAGCTTTGACTTGTTTAGGGTTCAGGGTTTAGGTTTTGTTGGGATTTTTCTGTTGATAATATTACCTCCACTTTTCTCTTGGTTTTGAAGTTGCTGTTAACCGTTCATTAACTTATTCCTTTTCCTCCCCATATAGATATAGGCATCCTCCATTCTTGGTTCCAATTAGAGTTTCCAGATAGCTATTTATAGATTGTTGGTCTACTAGTATAGGCTAATTTGAAGTATTTATCTGAAAAGTTTTTTCTGTATGTGTACAGGCTATGCCTCATATTTTTGGCCTTTGATGTCTTCTTCGTAGTTTTCTGTGTGGCATTGGCATGTATCATTGGAATTGCAATTTGCTGCTGTTTACCCTGCCTTATTGCAGTATTATATGCTGTTACAGATCAGGTATGTAAACTTGAATCTACACTCTTGAATAAGAGATGACGTTTTCATAAGTAGTTAATCGTCTATCCAAATTCACATATTCTATTGCATGCTATTTCTTATTTTATAGCGCTAGTATATTCCCTATAAACGAGAAGAGTAGCTCAGCTATTCTATATGTCATGATTACTCTACCGACTGGTGAAATATAACACTTGCGTAAATCTAGGATGGGGCATCTGATGAAGACATTAATCTTCTACCCAAGCACAAGTTCCAAGGTAGTGGCTTCACGGAGAAGTCTTCATCACTTGGTGGGATCATGGACAAGCGTACTCTCTCTGCAGAGGATGCAGTAAGTTCTAATTTTGCGTTCATACAATTGCGAGCCTTTGTTAAACAATGTTTGATTCTTCATATTACTAATGCTTGGTTCAGGAGCAGATTGGCTTTATCAACACAGGGGGGATGTTATATTTGATAAATGCTCTGCATTTTCAATCCTCATGAATTTGCAAAGAAATGATATCATGGGTGTTGATATGCAGGAATGCTGCATCTGTCTAGCAAATTATGATGATGGAGTTGAGTTGCGTGAACTTCCGTGCAGCCACCACTTTCACTGTCTATGCATTGACAAATGGCTCAGAATCAATGCCACTTGTCCCCTTTGTAAGTACAATATTATCTATAACAACAGGACTGAAGAGGTATAACAAGCAGAATAGTCTTCCACAACTTATGATTCAGCAAATCACTTGGCCGCCAGGGTTGAGTATGATGGCTTCCAAGGAGCCACCATCTCTCTTTCCTTTTTGTAGTATATACTGCTGCCCATCATGAACAAAGGTTCAATGTCTAGTGGCAAGATGGGAGAAGGCCTTCGTGGATATCGAGAAATTCCATACTTCCATTTACGAGAAATCATCTGAACAACAAAATGACAAGTTTTTGTCTATCTGTTCATAGCCCTTATACTTCTTCCCTTAAACAATTATATTTGATTCGCCATTGTACATATTTGTAATATTGGCAGCACATGGCTTGACTTTCAGACAACAAATGGACTTGCTGCAAAAGTTCCAGCATCTCCGTTTCCATGCTTTGTACTTTGCCATGGATTGTGGCAATGTCAATCTTATGGCATCCGTAGCTGATGTCTTAAATTTAGGTGATATCAAAATTTCAGTTGTGTGAATGGACGGTATAGTTTACGGTATAGAAAACTGAAAGGATCCAGCTTCAAATTTTGGTTCTGTATTACTCTTGAGTCCTTGACAGACTGATGGCGAGGATAACTTATATGGCAAGCTCAGGCTTCCAAGAGAATGATTGTGTATTCTGTTTTGCAAAGTTCAACATGGGCGACATAGTTTTCACATTTTGTACTGTTTTATATCTTTGTTTTAGCGAAGTTTGAGATGAGGCTATAATCTATGTTAGGTTTTTTTTTTTTTTTTTTGTTTTTGCTCAAAATGTTGTCTTCGAAGCCAACATTTCGACACCAATTGAGATGTGAGGTGAAGAAGTGCTGATTGGAGTATGGGGAAGTCTGCAAATGATCAAACTAAGAGTTTTATCATGCTGATCATGCCAAAAACTTGAGAACAATAATTTTTTGAAAAATATGTACTTTGCTGCACAAATATTTCGTATGGGTCAATCAAAGTGAATTACGCTTTTGGATGCATCCATCAGAAAGTTTCAATATCACCACAACAGGAAAAAGCTAAAAAGATCTCATCACGCTTTGTTGAATCAATTTGTGAAAGAATGGAATTATAAAGACAAAAAATGATCTACCTTGAGCACATTGTATTGACATCAAGAGAATGTGATGGATTTTCAGAGGTGAAGTCCAGAGCTGCTTGTTTTTATATTTTTTTATCACCAACCTCGTCTTGTGCTTTGCAATTACTTCATTTGCATGGTAATTTATTCTATACACCTATATATAGCCAATGGGCTTTTTATCAATTGGAGGCTCCAGTAAACCTCACATATCATTTTTGGCAGTATTGAAATCAATCTCATCTTGCATAGCCTTGATCCATATGTCATCATCCTTGGCCTCTTCAAAACTTGAAGGTTCTTTACTTTACGTTGGATGATATTTGACAAAAGAGCATAATTTGCTTCATACCTTTTATGTTGCTTCTTGTCTCTCACAAGTCTTCGTAGCTCTCCCCCTCCCTGAATAAATGACTCTAGACAATCATTCACATCAGGACTTTCCATCAATCTCTCATACCATTTTGGAAGTTCTCTATTAGTTGATCTGCTTCCAAGTTAAAAGGTGTCCCAAAGTACACCTCTTTTCCTACGTTTATCACCTACAACCTCGATCCTCTTAGATCCAAATTTTTTTTCCTTCATCCATCCTATTTCATGAAGTGGTGGAGTGCTATCACAAGGTGTGTCACTGTTATAAGAATCCCCCAAGGATCAAGCTTACAACACATTGAAGCACTATGGAATAGAAGCCAATGACCAAGCCCGAAAGGCTTCACCCCTGAGCTATAATATGTGAATGCAGGAGAAAAGAGAAAAACTAATAGCTAGAACCATTACATCAGAAGTGTACAGGGGTGAGTTCCTATAAGTACATATAGCCTCCAGGGTTTTGTGCATGATGGCATGTATGTCCAAAGTCACCTTAATAAATAGGAAAAGCTACAATTGTTTCTCCTTCCATGCATACAACCATCACACTCTATGCACCACTCCACATGTCACTTTATGCGTGCCTAGGTCCTCTCAAGGTTGTAAATTACAAAACTAGCCTTGAATTAAAATCTACTCATGGTGTAACTAATAGCTCAAACATCGGAGGGCCGATCAACTAGTCAAGGATTACTCTAGATCCTCAAGACTAGACATGGATGTAACATTCTCCCCCCTTTAAACAAGTTCTATTCTTAGAACATGAAAGAAAGAATCAAGCCTATTTATTAAGCTTTTAACTTTTATCCAAGAATCATGATTCTCAGTCTAACCTTTCCATCTAAATAAGTACTTAGAGATAGAACGATTCAACACTAGAATAATATTTCAGAGAGCACGAGTATATTAAGCCATCAATCTTTTGATTGCACTTGAGCTTCTTAAAAACAAAGACCACCATTATGTAAATTCAATTTACATGAAATATTAAGTGGATAAATTTCTTATTCTAGGGATCAAGTCCAAAATCTAAAGAAAATCTATTTTAAATCCAACCACAATTTCTTTTAGACAGTTTATAGCTTCATACCTTTAAATATTCTCAATGAAATATATAGATCTACAGATATTTGGGTGAAGTAAAGTTCATTTACTTCACCAATCTGAGCGTTTGCAACCTAGTTAGAGCTTCCTTTGACATTTTGGATCTCATGATCAAATTCTTGCATAACCTTCAACCTTACGACCTCTCAGATCGTGTTGATTGCAAAAGTAATTCCGAGGCTGGTGATCTGCATACACTATAAATTGACTAAAGGTAAATCTAGATTCGCGATCTGTAAAAACCATATGTTTTAAGATCTCAAATTATTGATTCAGTTCTTCATTCCACTCAATAGGTGTGGACTAGGTTGACCCCTCTTGTTTTTTTTGTTAACTTTGCCTTTAGTCAGATTATTAAGAGGTGCTGCGATATTAGCATAATCTCCTATACCATTATGAAAGAAAACTGTAAAACCGAGAAAAGATTTAGCTTCTCTAATCATTTTCGGTATCGGCCACTCAAGCACTATCTTTGACGGGGCCTTTCAACAAATTTACGTAACTAGGATTTTCGAACTCCGTTCAATGTGGACCAAAACCGTGAAAATTGATTAATAGCATTGACTTATTAGTTTCACAGATGACTGATCTCGAAATATCCGGCATGCATCAGACATGACATTTAATGATTTATCCAAAAAATCAATTTTTTTTACATAAATTGCCTAACACATGGGAAATCAGTTTTTTAACTAGCTTTTACAAAAAATGTATCCATGCATGAAATTTCTCTGATCAAACTATTATGACACTCAATACCATGTTCCCAGACATGCAAATTGATTCAAAAAAGTATTTTCACCATTGGATATGCACACTATTGCTTCACGTAATGACATGTAATCAGAATAATTAATTTTTTTTGCAACTTTTGAACTAAAAACTACCAAAACTTCTGACAATCATAACTTTTGCTAGAAGACACCAAATTGGTTGATTGTTGCATAACAAAGAAAGTAAGAATGAGTTTGTTTTATTTCTCTAGGATCATTACTTGATCACACTTCACTCCACACTTGACTTTGCTTTTGAACATTAATCTTCTAGTGGCCCAATGTGCAATACAAAAAAAAAAAAAAATCAATTTTTTTTTTCTTGATTTGTGGTAACATTTCCATGTCATTTTGTTGATCTCAAGCTTGTGGCTCTTTCTCGGAAACCACTTTTTTATGCTTAATAAGGGGACTTTATGAGTTTGGGTGTGTGTGTGTGTGTGGTGTATTGCGATCTATGATTGTCGCAATCATTCACACTCTCCACATTTTTGGATCTCCTTATTCTCTTTCTAAAAGTTGTATTGTTGCTACACAGTTGTGGGTTCTCTTGCATACAACATTTGCACCATAAGAGTAATATGTGAGAGATTGGCAAAAATCTAGCTTTGTATTCCTATGTTAGAAGTTTGTGCGTGAATCTCACATGTGTGGAGGATGTTCCCACGTGTGGAGAACTGTAGAATAAATTTAAAATGTTTGTTATAGGGGTCTCATAAAGTTTCATAGTCAAGCTTCTAGGTGTCATTAGTAGATTGAGCCATTTTTGGCTTTAGAGGTCAATTAGTGAAGTACACTTGTTTTGTCATTATTAGGCCAAAAGCACAAGTGGAAAACTCAAGTTAAATAGGTTCTTGACAAGTGTCTTTAGTTAGTTCGAGTGACAAGTCAAAGTTCAAGAGGTCCAATAGAATTAAGAGGTGGAAGTACCATTGGTCCAATAGAATGGAGGAGATGGATGGTCCAATAGGATTAAGAGGTTGTAAATATGAGGCCCAATCATGTTTGAGTGTGGATTAGCTCGTGGATCTACTAGTATCATTGTACTTCTCATTTGGAACTAATTGACTTGGAGATCGTGTGGGTTTTGAGACTAAGTGATTTTCTAGCATTCTCTATCTACCCGAGAGCTATTGGTAGTTTTCTCTCTCTACCCGAGGAGAGCAGCTTATTTTTACTTAGTTTATTTTTTGAAAACTTCCCACACGTGTGTATGAGCTTTGGAAGTGAGTTAATGCATGTAGTAACAAATCTTGTAAAATAGGATGAATAGCTTGGTGGTTATTAATACTAGAGAAATTTCATTTCCGAGTAGTTGTTTGGAAAGGAACCCAACATTTCATGGCAGATCACCTTTCCCGACTCCCTAATGCTGAAAGGCAACTGCACTAGTCAACGATGATCTTCCTGATGCATGTCTTTTTCAGATCGATGCTACACCCTTATGGGCTGAGGAGATCACTCAGTTCCTAACAACAGGCAAGACTCAAAGAAGGCCTAAATACAGTTGCAAAAAGAAAATTCTTGCCTAAAGCAACGCCCTTTCAACTAATAGCAAGACAACTTTACAAAAGGGGCATTGACGGTATTATCCGACGATGCGCTTATGAATCTGAGATACGGCCTATCATATCTCAGGCTCATGAGGGCATTGGCGGCGATCACTTCTTTGCTGAAGCGACAACTAAGATTATCCTTCGAGCATGCTTGTGGTGGCCATCATTATTTAAAGACACATTTGTTGTCATTAAAACATGTGATGTCTGCCAGTGAGCCAAGAAAAATATGAAAGCAGACTTCACACTCTTGACTTCCATTATAGAAGGCGAATCCTTCCATAAATGGGGAATCGACTTTGTTGGACCAATCAGCCCAACGTCAAAACACACCCAAGCCCATTATATCCTAATAGCCACAGATTACGCCACTAAATGGATTGAGGCTTAGGCAACAAAGGACACCAATGCGAAGACTGTAGCGCGTTTTCTTTACAAAAATATTATTACACGTTTTGGTTGTCCTATTGAGCTAGTTAGTGATTGCGGCATGCACTTCTTAAATGTCGTCATTGATAATTTGGTACGCGATTGCCTTGTAGTTCATCGAAAGAGTACACTGTACAATCCTAGTTGTAATGGCCAGGCCGAGTCCACTAACAACACGATATGTAAGATATTGACAAAGATAGTAGAGACAAGTCGCTCTGATTGGGAAACGAAACTCTTCTCAACTATCTGGGCTTATCGCACAACTCCAAAGAAAGCCACTAGGTGGGTTACCCCATTCCATCTAGTGTATGGTCAAGAGGCGGTACCCTCTCTAAGAGTCATGGAAGCCTTCTCAACAAATCTTTGTGAGAAAGCTACAATTGAGCAACAAGAAAAGACCAAACTATCACGTTAGCCCAGTTATGCGAAACTAGACTCATATCCTACCACACACACCTATTTAACAAAAGACGTCAAAAGGCCTGACATGACCGTCACTTATGCAACAAGGATTTACACTTAGGTGACCAGGTGCTTCTTTATACATCTAAGAAGCACCTGACAGGGGAAACTATGAATTGGCAAGACCTTGCAGTGACATTGTAATTGGCATACACCATATGGAGCAAGTAAGGACTCTGATACCCAGCCAGTCTGAAAGGTATAGTACTAAGGACCATAAATGGATCTTTGAATGATCCACAAGGTGATTGTATGCTTGTTAAACAATCTATCAAAAACTAGTCATCAGAAAACAAGATCTAGTTTAGCAGCTTGATAGGAAACAAGTAGAGACAATCAAAGCATTGATCAATTAGTATAATCCAACTCCACACGTGTGGAAATAAGGCTGTAGTACGGCTTGTAGACAGTGTTTACAAAGTGCCAAAGCTGGGTTTCATTGGAAATCAAGAGTAATCACCATACAATGAGAGGAAACTCGAGTTTCTCCTTGAGGCTCCAAAAAGTTTCTATCTTCTCACTATGGAGAATGGGAATACATAGTAAAACACACTTCCTTTGCAAAGTTAGGTGAAAATCCAGCATGTAATAAGGAAGTAGACTCCACTTTCTTGCCCTAATGTGAAAACCCTAGCCTAGATCCAAGAGTCATGCTTGGTAGGTGCATGGTAGGTACAAATCTCATCATAAATCATGGTCTAGATCCTACAAAGTAGGAATCACTACCAAATAGACACAACCACTCCTCTTGACTTGTGGTAACCTACTTTAGGTGTGTATGTACAAGTGGCACTTTGGCCATTCAAGTAACCAACAAAAATATTGACAAAATGTACAATATTCTACATGGCTAGATTTGCCAATGTAGGCAATTTTTCACATCCAGGACAAGAATTAAAAACTCAATCGCCTTAAAAAAAGGTTGTGTCTACTAGTACCAGGTTTGCATCTCTTGAATATCCAGCTTGCACATCTGGATGTCGATCTTATTTGCATCAGGGTCGTTGGAACTAGAACTCTGATTGGAGAACATGTTGGAAAACGAAAAAAAACAATGGTATGGAAAAAGTACTTCGATTGAAATTGGAGACAGTGTTAATAGGGGCTTCGACTCGGTCGAGAGTGTGACGGATGGCGTCGGTCGCGATGAGATGGGAAGGCGTCGGTCGAGGAGGCAAGAAAAAATGTGTGCAAAGCGAAGGTGTGGGAATATGGTGTATCTGTAAGAAAAGGAATCGATGGAGTGGGGTTGGAATGGTAGAGTAGAAAGGGTTAAGTAGAATGGCTGAAAGGACATGATGTTTTGATGCCGGTTGAGTATGAGAATGTTGGAAAGATGGAGAACTGTGGGAATGGAATGGTGTAGATGGTGAGGGAAGTGGAAAAAACAAGTGATTGTGAAAATGTTGATGATGATATTCTCAATAGCGTAATAGGAGCATAATGTGTGCTCGTGTGACACTACCTCTTGGGTGTGCAAAAGTTTCAAGAAGCTGGTTTGACTGCCGACGATGTTAGATTTGGAATGGTTGGTGATGGCACTCTGGTTGGTGTTCAAACAAGAATGGCAGAAACTTGGTGGATGTAGTGTGTAGGCAAGGACAGATGGATGTAATAGAAGAGCGCCAAAACCGAACATGGAAGTAGCAAGATCATCAGCAAATAGTTGCAAGAAACTCTAGTATTTGCACTTCGCTGAGATACAAATGCATTTATTGTCATGGTATTTATGGTCATCGTCGTCTTGCTTTGGTCGAAATTTGACGTTATGGCTCTTTGAAGTACTTTTAAAAAAACTTCGATCGAGATCTTGACAAGTAGCTCTGGTTGAGATCTTGATGAAGGTCTTCGATCGAGATGGGACTGGAATTCCTCGGTTGAGATGAGACTGAAATCTGTCGGTCGAGATCTGAGTGAAATCTGTTGGTCGAAATATGAGTGAAAGCCTTCGGTCGAGATCTAAGTGAAAGCCTTCGGTCGAGATCTGAGTGAAAGCCGTCGGTCGAGATCTGAGTGAAAGTTGCCAGTCAAGATCTGAGTGAAAGCCTTCGGTCAAGATCTGAGTGAAAGCCTTTGGTCGAGATTTGAGTGAATATGTATTGCAAATTGGATCTCTATAATGTGAGTGGAGAACTTCATGAGGGAAAATATGACTGTCGCTCAAATTAGAAGTTCTCATTGGAAAGAAGTATCCCAATGACTAGATTTATGTTATAATTGAAAATATTGAGATATCATATATACAGAAAGGAGGTAGGCCTAAAATGTGACAAATCTTGTCCTTGTGATGTAGACTGTCATTTGTTGACCTATAACACGCATGGTAAATGAAAATTTATAGAAAAAAATGAAGATGCACTAAAGTAAATAAATACATGCATGAAGTATAAAACAATAAAAGGATACAAAAATAGGCATGCAAAAAGACAAAACAGAAAAAAAATGTAAACTATATACCATGGGATTAGAGTTAAATGGGGTCAACAAAAAACAACTCTTCGTAATATCGCCATAGACGACCACTGTTGACAATAATGTCTAGGAGTATTCCGTCAAGTGTTTGCAGCTAGACTGCACCATTAGGAAAGATTTTATTGATAACATACGGTCCCTCACTTCGACAGACTTGCATACATTCGGGTTCCCTTGTGGCCCAAATGCTGTTACCAGGACACTCCACAAGATTGAGCAAATAGCCTATCTAAATATATTGATTCATCAGTGAAAAAATGGTAAAATAAAGACGGGTACCATCTTGAGACAATCAATGATCAACAACTAGCAGCAACATGTGCGTACTTGACCAGGTACACACAACGGCCAAGAACAAAGGTGCTGCAGGTCCCTCTGTCTTTGTTCCACATGATGGCAGATTCACGACTACATGCCCAAAATGTTTATGATTGGGCACAGTTTGCTTCGAACTGCCTTCATGACTATATCAAGAACAAGCAACAGATTACAATGTTGGGGTACCTGATGATAAATCTCACACTCAATCAGGTGAACAATGGTCCCCAACTTCAAGGACAATTGCAAGTAGTAGACAAAGCTTGGGATATCCCCATTGAGTCGAATAATTCCAAGCGTTCACAATCACGAGCCACATCACCATCAGGGCTTCCACCCAAAAGGCCAAATACTAGTATCATCACACTGGTACAGAAGCAACCCAGCCCTCAACCAGAACTAACAGCAGAAGGATCATCGGCAACTCAACAAGCCGACACCTCTAAGGCTCAGTTGCCTAACACGCGGCAACAATGAATAAAAAAAAAGCTCCAAGCAAAGCGAAAATCACCCGACGGCACAGAATCCGAGGACTCCGATTCTAATGATGGGAGCTCCTCCTCACATGCATCCTCTCAACAACACTCATCACCCTCACACATCCTTGACGGGGGTGATGGAGCAGCTACTGCCATAGCAGTAGACATGGGCACAACAACGCAAGTCGTGCCACCAGACCAAGCCACCACCCCACCCTTATTGATTACCACGCCAACCTCACCGAAGGCACACTGTTTGGGGGGGGGGGGAGGGGGGGGGGAGGGGGAGGAGTGGGGAGTACCATTCCCCAAGACACAGGAGCGGCTCAACAACCACATGCCCAACAAGTCCATACTCTCACAGACACGTCACAATATTTTGATGTTGCGGACCTGATGGAGATCAATGATGATGATGCAGAAAAAGTGGATCAGTCTGACCCCTTCACTAACCACCACCACTATTTCTACTAACATTGTTTCTCCACTCCCTCCACTTCCACCCTCTTTCCCTCCACAACGTCTATTATTTGGATTAGCTTCACCAACCCACACCCCTGATTAGTACCCAAAACACGATGACATTTGTTTTGGGACTTTGACCTGAAAAAGAGTAATCTTTTTTGGTGTTTTGTAATGGTCCTAGTTTTAGGCCAAAGTCATGGATAATAAATCTCTGAATTTTGTTTTTGAAAAATGCAAAAAAAATGCATATTTTAAATAAAGAACTACAAGTTTTTTGTTGCAAACTTCATAAAACCATCATAATTACAAAAGAAATAATAATTCAAGAGAACAAATGATTTTTGAAACTCAAAATCCCATTGAAATACAAAATAACTTAAATTATATTTGCACATTCTTTTTTTTGAAGTACATTTTCTAAGGAATTTTCACTGATGCCTCTCAATTCAGAACTTGACATATTCTCAACACTCTCGTTTTCAGCTGATGAAGTGGAAGACCCGTCTTCTTCATCAGAGTCAACTGGCATGTCTTCCTTAAAATCCGCGTCTAATGTTGACAAAAAACCTTGTAAATCAGCTTTTCTCTGTTGATGACGAGTGGAGGATGATGGTTTTTCAAGTAATCTAAGTCGTTCTTTCAATATAGATATTGTTGACTTTCGTAGATGATTGGTCATTGTTAATTCAAAATTAAATGCCAAAACATCTACATCATGTAGATTCAAATCGTCGATTCTTGGTTGATTTTTTGGCAATTTCTTTCTCTTGCCCTTTGGATCTACTTGCAACATTTCGAGTTCGTACCTTCCCAAAAAAGCATTCGTTGAAGTGGTGCGCAACCAACGGACACGTAGTACTTTTGTTTGATTGCTATTTTGAATACAGCCAAGTACTTTGGCAATCCAAAATGGATGTCCTTCATTGTTTTCTGAAGCTAGAAGTGCAACAAGTCTTCCAATTTGGATTTCATTCAAATCACCGTGCCATTTCATTTTTGCAGCTTTTACACTTTGCCTATTCTTCCTTGAGCCCACATAAATTTCATGTTCCTCACCTTGCACAAGCTGCAGATCTCGAGGAAGATCTGAAGGTTCGATAGTCGTAGTTGATGTTCCTAATTTATGAAGCCAATGAAATTCATCAGTTGTTGCTTTATGAGGCCAATGAAATTCATCAGTTGTTGATGTATGTTTGAGATTGAGCAAACTGAATTTTTGTTCCTCGAAAAATTCCATCCACCAATGCTGATCAAACTCATCAAAAAAATGATAAGCTCTTGAATACTTGATTCAAAAGAATTTAATGAGGCAAATGGATCAATCTCACGATGTTCTCTTTGCGTCTTTTGTTCTTCTAGCAAGGACTTCAAGGGAGACAACACAACAAGCTTGATTTGAGTCGATGGAATGTTAAGCAAAAATCGAACTCCTTCAAGAGGTAGCCACGAAACTGAATTTGAAAATAGTTTGCCCCATTATAATATAATGTCTAATTCGTTACATTCGATTTTAAACTGGTGTTGAAAGCTAATATCATTGATATTAGCTACGCATCGCTCTGTTTCGTTGGACGCCTTAACATAATCACGAAAGTCATGTGTGTTTGATTGATGACACGTTTGGCTTTGGCACATACGATTCGTCGACAATGCTTTGAAGCACTGGTAATGAAAATGCTTTCTTGCGTCTCAATCTCTTAGAAAAGCAATTAAACATTTGATCAATTTGATCATGGGTATGTCCTACCAACAAAAATCCTATTTTTACTTTTTTGAAAAAAAATTTCTCCACTAGCATAGACAAGTATGCCAAAGCAATTTGATTTTTATTTTCCCTAGCAGCGTTGTCAAGCTGCAAATAAAGTATTTCTGGAAGATTTTCACCAAATTTGCAAATTATCTTATGTACAATGGTGATCGTCAAATTTGGATCATTTCGAACATTGGGATAATAAAAAAAGACCTTGGACTCCAAAGTGCCATTAAACACAAGTGCTCCAACGAGATGAACCTGAATAAAATCTGCCTCGTTCAAATTTTTGGGCACTCTGACAAAATGAGACAACATTGTTTTCTTCTGATCTATGCCATCAATAACAAGTCCCAGATATTTTTGTGGACATTCCAAACATTTCTTTCGATGCTTGGCCAACTTTTGTCTTTCAACTGTTTGTTGATCTCTGTGCAGTTGAAGAGCTTTTGTAGCATCCACTGAAAATACAATGATTCACTTATTTAATAAAATAAAGATCATACCATAATGGTGTTCAAAAAGACTGCAACATAAATTTTTTCAAAACAGAAAGTATTAAAATGAATGACAAATATAAATAATATTTACCTTTCTCATCATTGGTCTTTTCAAGTTGTTTTGCAGACTTTAACAACTCGCAAGTAGAGCATACTGTCATTCGTGATTTTTTGAAAATCTTTACTAGTCCAAAATCTCTTTTCCAAATTCAAAGAAAATATGAGTAACTCAAATAGGAAACATTTTTTGTTTTTGCAAACTCTTTGTACATCAAAAATATTTCTAATTTTGTAAAATTATCCGGCAACTGAAAATATAAGAAATTAGGCAATTTTTCTCCGTGCACATCTATGAAATGATTTAGCCAAACAGTTGCATTTAAAGCATCTGGAGAAACAGTTCGACCCTGTAAGGATCCCCGTAATGTTGGGTCTTTCTGAAGTCGTGCATGCATTCGTTGAAGCCGTGAGTTTTCGATTGCATGAACTGCTTTGTAAGCTTTGCGACAAACCTCCAAAGCATTTAAAAAATACGAAAATATATTTTTGTCCGGCCTCACTGTTGCACACAAATAGAAATTTCTCTCATCCTTACTTCGTAAAAAGAAGTTTGATCTTAATTCTTCAATTTTTCTAATACTCAGCTTTTGCAAACAACAGGATGAGCAGCAAATAATATTCCATACCTTTCAAATCTCAGATTTTGTAATCAACTATTTTTGACGATTCGTTAAATCAGGTGAGGATCTCAAGTCTCTCTTGTATTTTTCTTTTCGGAGTCTGATATATAAATTGAACCTGTGACACTAGTAGGTGCTTGAACTGGTTGAGGAGGTGTTGGAATTTCATGATTGAGAATTATGGCTCCAACCTCAGGATGTTCTGGACCCTTAGAAGGCTCTAAATTTTCAACAAATATAGTCCTTTTAGATTTAACACGACGAACATCACTTTGAGAAGGTCTCCTACGAACATGAGAAAAGCTTGAACGTCGCGGATCAATAGACTTACGTGGATCTGTTGATTTACTAGAATCAGTAACTGAGTGAATTGAAGCTTTTGACTCATCACTCAATGATTCAACTTGTTCAAAAGAACAATGTTCTAGTTGTGCCGAGCCTGTATCTGAAGAGGAGGACGAGGTCGAAAGATTTGATACAAGCTGAGTTACAACGTCATTACTTGAAAAATACTTGCTTGAGGAATTTCAGATGATGAACGGGTAAATGATGACGATGCCACATCGTTTACCAAAACATGTTTAGATTCATGAGTGGCTTTATAAAAAAGCTTTCATTGGGAATGTCAGATGAAGATGTTGCACTTGTTGCAACATACTGAGTTACAACTACTGGAATAGAAGAGGTAGAACTACTTGACATCGTAACCTCAAATTTTTTTTAACTACGTACTTATGCTAAGCATAGAACCGTTCAAATAGTTAACACCACACTAAATGTGCTCCTCAAACATAACTGCAACCTATGTTGGTCATAGAACAAATAAAAACCTATGCGAACCTCAATAGACGCACACAGAAAAACCAACTAAATGCAAATGAGCAACAAGTCTAAAAAGTAACTGGTTAATAAAAATTTCCGGCGGCTACCATGCCTTAAATACTGTTTGGCAGCATTCTTAGGGTTAGGGTTAGGGTTAGGTTTGGACTGTCCGGGCTAATACTCGAGGTCAGCGTGGGGTGAGGTGAGTCATGGCAAATTGGTCCCGAAGTAAGCTGGAGGACTGGCGTGAGACGGTGGATTTTCATTAAGATAGTGTTTTAAATTTTCCTAATAAGTCTTTTTTTTTTTTTTGTAGATTTTCAATTGTCTTTGATAATTTTCGAAATGTGGAGGATTTCTTTTAAAATTTCAAGAAAACCTCAAGATATTCCGTTAAAAGATAAGAAAAAATTCATGTACTATTTCACTAAAGGGGTCAACAACACAAAGCTTTCGGAGCTTAGCTGAGAAGCCTGGCAGAGGAGACTCGCAATTCAAAGTTCAAGGAAGATTGCTTGCTGATCAACCAGATGACGATCATGAAGAAGGTTTTGTGAATATACTTGTAAAGGAGACGGATAAGTCTCGTTCTATTTTCATTCTGAATGAGACTATGATAAAGATCCGACTTTGTCAGGACAAGGCCATCAAAGCCTATTTTGATAAAGCTCTAGTTACTTTGGTGAGTAATTATGAAATATATTTTTAATCATGTTTGTTTCATGCTTAGCATAGTTGTTATTAGATATAAAATTATTTAAACTTTTAGATTTAAGCTTTTAGTCACTATATTTTAATTTTGATTTTTGTTTCTGTTCAGAGCATGAAGCAATGCTTAAAAATGGTTTTAGCTGCTATTGATGAGAGAAAAGATCCAGTCTATTCATTACAGAGTTCAAAAGGTGTATCTATTGGACCTCACAAGCCCGCTTCTACCACTGCTCAGGTCACAAAGCCGGCCTCTGAAAATGTTGAGGATGAAACCGTAGCCATCCCTCATCCCAAAAAAAAAAGATCTCAAATTATTTCTGAAACTTCGCCCACTAGACCTAAGTCACGCCCAAAGACCATGGCTACACATCGCCATAAGTCCATCCCTTCTGCTGAAAGCAAAAAAGCCACCACCGAACCATCTTTGGCGTTGCCTGGTGCATCCATCCGCCCATTACAAGACAACTCCGAACTTGCCAAATTAAGAGAAGATATCCATAAAACAAAAAAAATAAAAGAAACATCTTTAATTTTAGACATAAATCAGTGTGATAGGACACCTGTAGACCTAATAACAGGAGACATACCAATGGAAGTTAGAGAGCCTAATGAAACACATGTACATAATTTAAAAATAAAATTTAGAGATCATACACAAGCCATAGTTACTCCCTTTGTTGTTTTGGTTGATCCCAACGAATGCAACGATATTGCAAATTTTGACTTTTCTGTATTAGATTCATATCATTTCTTTGTTCTTGGGGAGATACACAGTTTACAAGTTCGAAAACAATTATCTCTAGAATATCCCCATATTACAAGCTTTCGAATTGTGAGTGTCATTGTATTTGCTAGCCTGACAGTGAAAGAAGTGAAATTATTGGCTTGGGACCACGATATTGATCAGAACTACCGGATGAAGATGACCGTGATACAAAGAATTCGTTTTTTTCACAAAGAATACATGAGAGTCTCCAAAGCAGGAGATGTGAATCAACTTGAGCTGAAAGCACTATGTGCTCAAGAGGCAAGCCTGCCTTTTGATTTGAAAAATCCTACGTAGAGCCTTACTAAATACGATAATTTTTTTCAGCTTCCTTTTTGCAGTGCTCTGGTTATAATATATGTTATAATCTTTTTAAATTGTTTTTATTAGACTAAAATTTGAACTCAATTTTAATATTGGTTAAATCCTTTATCAATTAGTTTTTTTTTATTTCAAGTGTGGGCCCTTGTTGATAAATTTTTTGATAAGTGGAAAATTTTTCAAATAAAAGGCCAACCTGCTCAGGGTGTCTCGAAGTCCAAAAAAAAAGTTGTGAGCACTCAAACTCTGAAGCCAATCCCTATTGAAATGGGAATATCAGAGTGGAAGAATATGCAAGGGATTAGCTCTTCAGAGCTAATAATAAGTGTTCTTTCAAGAGTTGCCGATAGTCAACTTTCCCTGGCAGAAATGAGAAAAGAATTTCAGAGGTAATAATCATAAATTAAATATTTATTTTCATGTTACATTTTTTAATGAAATGATTTTCATAATTTGGTTGGATTTTTAACAATTATATTTTCTAAATGCAAGCACAAATCATTTATGAAAGTTCAAGAAGCCCTTGTGACAGGGTTAAATTGTCAAGATTTCGATGAGTGCCAAAGGCTTTATCTTCTGAGCAGCCGAAATGAAGCCCTGAGTCCATTTTTTATTTTGTTTAGAGACATGGTATTTATTTCACCCATGCTTAGCATAGGTGCTTATTAATTGTTTCTTTCCTATATTCTATGTCTCCTATGCTAAGCATAGCTTTTTCTTTATTTAATTATTTTCTTTTGATAAGTTAAGTCTCCTATTATATTTTATATTTTTTGTCTCCCATGCTAAGCATAGCTTTTTCTTTTTCAGTCTCCCAAAGACAAACAAAACAAAGTCCTTCCAGAGCAATTCAAGAGACATATTCTGAAGACAAAAGCAGAAAAAAGGGATAGGGAGAAATTGGCACGGGGTGAGACCATTGTGGAGGAGGATCCATTAGAGACCTACCTTCCCAAAAGTGTCGATGATCAACCATGCTTTTACTTTGTTGAGGAGGGCAATTGCAGAGAAATTTTAAATTTTTTAAGAAAAATGTCTTATACACTCTGCATCGCCGATATACCATATGAATTTCAGATGAAAAAATCATTAAATGATGATACTCCTTTCGAATTCACTAAAATCCATAGTTTTATGCAGGGCTTTCTTGAAGTCACAACTTCTCCAATTTGGAGAGTTGTTATTTTTCATTCTTGGTAGTCAGCATCAGTACAGAAAGCTCTACTAACTTTCTATAATGCGGGAATTGAGAATGCTGTGTGGTAAGTTCTTAAGTTTTCGAATTATCAATTCGTATTTTAATTCGTAATTTATTTTGAATTTTTTATTTTAAAATTAAAATTTTAATTTGATTTTACTTGTAATGTTCCATGTCAGGTACAAGCCCAATGCCAGGAACTCGGGAGGAACTCGACTTTGCAATGAAATAGAATACATAACCATTGGTTATTCTTTGGATGACAAACGCTCGATATTGTATTATAACACTTCCGGACTGACAAGTTTTGGAAACTTGTTCCAGTATCCAGTTGTGACAAAGAAATTAAAAAATCCAATGACGGGTTCCGTGGCTTGTCCCTACCAAAAGCCACAACAATTAATTAATCATTTAATTGATATTTTTTCTCACCCAACTGATTGGGTTTTAGATTTATTTAGCGGTAGCGGCATTAGGAGCGCATGTGCTGTTCAGAAAGGCAGACATGTTGCTGTAGTAAATTTAGATACTAATTTAGTTGATTTTATAAAAATGAGAATGAAATGTCTTTCAATTTTGCTAGATGAATTATTTGAGATGGAAAAGAGTTTGGACAGCAAGGATACAATAATTTCCTTGTCCAAGGAACCTCAGCCTCCTGCTAGCGGAAAAGTAGGCGACACAGGAGAATTTGCTGATGTCTTGGTTCAAGATTACAATGTAGTAACTATAGTTGAGAAAATTGTAAAAGAGGTGCCACTTGATAGTACAGTGGCTACTCAAAAAAAAATAAAAGAAAAAAAATGTAAATGACATCGATGATTTTTGGGAATAAAAGATTCTCTTTTGTTTTAAAGAATAATTGTGTTTGTATTTTTTTGATGTATTGTGTTTTGAATTCTTTTTTATTGATTTAATATTTTTAAATTTTATTTTTTAACGATTTAAAATTTAAAATTTGAAATATTTTAAAAATTTTAACATTGATAATTATTACCAAAAATTAAAATTGTAATGATTTGTCAAGTTTACAATATTTTAATTTTAGATGTGTTTTTATAATATTTTTTGTAAAAAAACTTTTGTTAAAAATCATAGGAAATGAAAAAAAAAATTATATTTTTTTCAGGGTGATTTAAATATTCTTATAAATAATTTAATCTTGATTATTGTAAAGTAATTTTATTTGCGTGTATTTAATGTTTAAAGCTAGTCACTCAAATTAGCAACAACAAGAAGAAGATGAAGCAGCTTTCATGACCAAAGTCGGAGAACAACAGGATATCAATTTCTGGTATCTAGACTCCGGAGCAACTCAACACATGACTCACCATCGTGACTGGTTCAAAGGCTACAAGTCATTCACCCACTTTCGAGTTGTGCAACTTGGAGACAACTCATCACATTCAATCAAAGGTGAAGGAGCAGTCAGAGTTGAATGCAAAAGAGGTGAAGTCAAGTTGTGGTCCAACGTTCTCCACGTTCCAAACCTGACCAATAATCTACTCTTAGTTAGCAGAATCACCGATTCAAATTGGAGGGTCAAATTCGATATAGAAGGCTGCACAATTTTTGACAAATCCCGGAAGGTTGAGTTTCGAGTTCGTTTCCTTTCATGTTCATTTCTTTTTGAGCTATTTTAGTTTCTCACACTCACACACCCTCTTTCATTCCCAACATGGTATCAAAGCTATTTTCATAGCCTGATAAGCTTCCACAGTACAATACTCTACTAGCGGATAGAGTAATTGTCTTCTTGTTCTGTAATTCAGTATCAGATTTTCAAACTTAAGTCATTGATAGTTTTTCCTATCACTTAGACTAATCTTCCACATGGATTTCCGAGGAAAAGCCAGTCCTATCATAGACAAGCTTGATGGAGCCAATTTCCATTTGTGAAAATTTAAGATGAAAACTGTACTAATGGCTAAAGGATTGTACGATGTTGTTACACGTGCAGAAGGGAGACCTGAAGCAGATGATGCAGCAATCGTCAGATGGAAGCTAAAGGATGGAAAGGTTTTTGCGCTGATCATCCTCAACATTACGGATACCCAAATCGGCCATGTATCCGAGGCCTAGACATCGAAAAAAGTCTGGGACATCTTGAGCACACTATACGAAATGCAAGGTATAGCTTCTGAGCTATATCTCTGGAAGAGATTTTACTCCCTCAAGATGACGAATGGTGATTCCCTGCAGAATCACATCAATCAATTCAAGAACCTGCTAAGGCAAATGGTCGTTGTTGGATTTATCATAGATGATCAAGACGTAGTGATACAACTGCTTACAAGCCTGCCAAGATCATACGATAGCTGGGTGATGATCATCATGACACATCCAGAATTGACTCTTTGGAGAGTCATTACTATGTTGTTGCAAGAAGACACGCGGAGGAACGAAGCCTCAAGTTCATCAGCTGATTCTCACTCTTTATACACCAACAAGAGCACGACTAAGCAGAAGAAGAAGAAAGGCCCGAAGCAGTCAAAGCAAGACCAAAAACCAGCACAACACAAAGAACAGTCAAATTCGCAGACAAATAAGAAGCTGTTCTGTAGATACTGCAAGAAAAACAACCACGAAATTCAAGACTGCCGGATACTGCAAGCAAAGAACAATAACAAGGGGCAGTCGAATCAAGTAGCAAATGCAGCTACATAAGTTCCACAGCCTATTGAAGAAGCGGATCATGATGTCTTCATGACCAGCCATCAAGGAGCATCCGGCGACAGTTCTTGGTTCCTGGATTCCAGAGCCACTCAACACATGACCAGCCTCATTGGATGTTTCGAGTCCTGTACACCTTACAGTACCAAGAAATATGTCCGCCTTGGCGACAATAGCACACAAACTATTAAAGGTAAAGGTATTGTAAGATTAAGATTTGCAAATAATCAGTCTAAGCTACTTTCTAAAGTCCTATATGTACCAAATTTATCTACGAATTTGCTCTCTGTAAGCAGAATCACAGATCTAGAACATAGAGTAGAATTCGAATGTGATCAGTGCAAAGTAGTTGATAGGACATGCAAGATCCTAGCATTCGAAAAGAGGCATGGATACTTGTATGAATTAAGTCATTGTTTTTTCGCCTCTAGTCAGGCGTTCAATACTTCTATTCATGCAAATAAAAGTTTACTTTGGCATTATAGACTTGGTCACTTGAATTATGCTGATGTACAACAAATGTCTAGACAATCTATTATTCTTGATCTCGACTATCCTCATGATAAAGTCGAGTTACATGTCTGTCAAGATTGTCTAGTTGGTAAACAGACTAGGAAACCATTTAAATCAAGCCATCAGCATATTGCTAGAGGATTGTTAGACATTGTACATTTAGACATTTGTGGCCCGATGAAAAATCCTTCACTGAAGGATGCAAAGTATATTATAACTTTTATTGATGAATTCTCCAGAAGGACTATGGTATACTTTATGAAAAAGAAATCAAGCCTTCAACTGCTTCAGAATCTTCAAGGAGCATGCAGAAAAGGAGACTGGAAGGACGATCAAGGCTCTAAGGTCAGACAACGGTGGAGAATATATCTCTATCGAGTTTAAGAAGTACTGCCAAAGCCATGGCATTGAGCAGCAATTCACCACTCCTTACAGTCTTCAGTCTAATGGCTTAGCCAAGAGGAAGAACCGTACCCTAGTTGAATCAGCCAAATGTATGGTAGCGCATGCATCGCTGCCGAAGAGATTTTGGGCTGCAACTGTCTCCACTGCAACTTACGTCCAGAACAGATATTCGACCAAGGCCCTCTCAGACAAGACACCCCACGAGGTGTGGACAGGCTTTATGCCTTCTGTGAAGAATCTAAGAGTGTTTGGATGCGTTGCCTACGCGCATATCCCAAAGAGGAAAAAATTGGACTTCCAAGGTCTCAAGACCATCCTGATTGGATATACTTCATCTAATAATACATACAACCTATATAATCCTGATACCCAGCAAATCCTGTATAGCCGGGATACATTCTTTGTTGAGGATCAGTTCGTCGACATCAAAGGCAAGGATATTGCTCTAGGAGAACCTTCATCACCTACCATTGACACGACTGTCCGAGCTTTTGGCTCAGACATGTCCATACTTTTTGATAGCAAATCAGACGAAGATGTTGTTGTTACCCAGCAACAAGTTCTAGGAGTGGTTCATCAATCAAATCCTCCCAGAAGATCAAGCCGAGTGTGCACACAGCCCACAAGGTATACTCCTAAGTCTGCATGTCTATAAGTATAGATGATTGATTCTTGATAGTATAATTCTAATAGAAAATTGAGTATGCTTCTACGATCATGTTCAAGGATTTGATGAAAGTTCCAACAATTTATAGTAACAGAAATACCATCCTTGTTTCCCAATATCTCCATATTAGTTCATAGTATATTTACTCAATTTTCGTTCCTTAAAACCACTCAAGTACAAATATCAATATGGCTTCAACATCGTATGTTCCTGTATGTCCCAACAAGCTGATATAGGTATAATAAAGACTTATTATATATCTGACTGTAGGACTTGTTCTTTATTAAATTCCTGATAGCTTATAGCTTCCAATCAGTCATTCAAAAATTGTTTTTCTCAACAAAACTAGATTCATCACATGATTCTACTCACTTTTGCTTTTCAGTTCACTCAAATCCGACTTGAAATGCCAAAGTTATGGCCGTTATAAGGTTTAGTTCATTTTCCTTATGCAAAATCATATAAAGGCCTCACATAGTTATTAAATCTGAAAACCGCAATTACTTCTTTCATTAATTATAATTATTAGTTTTGCAATCTCTCACTATTCCAAAATTATAAATGCATTATTGTGATGCTCATAGTTTAAAAACTTGTTCAGACTGTTAAATTTAAAAACGGTTTACTACTTCCTTAGGATGAATTCTTAAAGCTTGAAAACAGGCCCTCAAAAGTAGAGTTAACACAAATTATAAAGAAAAAACCGTCACAATCATTTAGAGTTCTTATATGCAATTTTTACCACAATTTGAACTTGTAACTTACCTCAGAAAATTAGAATCAGACAGTCACTGCCCTAATTTCCCAGGGTTTATCCACAGGTTAAGGGTTCTTAGTTAGGTTCTGCTTTTTCAATTATAGACTGTTGCCGGTCCCTCGGATTTCCTCAATATAAAGTCAATTTTTCATGAAGTGGGCACCCAAATCTTTCGTGGGTCGTCTCTCCCAATTAGCGAGAAATTAAGCGTGGGCTGGGCAGCGTGGGTCCCTTCCACAATAAAATGAAGGTTTTGTATCTTCATTAAAACCATATAAATGGTTCATTATATCATCGTTCATGTTATCTTTCATCAAACAATTTTAAGATAGTGATTCATTTTCCATTTTCACACTTTTTAAAAAGTTGATGTTGACTTTTTAGAAGCTTAACATCTAAAGATAAAGAAGATATAGTTCTATCCATGTTATCCATACACTTCTTCAATACTTCTTTCATATCATCCATATCCGTATTGGCACTTCTACTTCTACATCTAGAATCCAAGATTCTAGTATTTTGTTCGAGTGGATTTATTTTAAAATCCAATAGTTGATTCATCATTGAGAAATGAACTCCATCAAATTCCATATTTTTCTTATCTAAAAGGTGGGATGGACATCTTGCTATAGTATCATTTTCTCCCAATGGTCTCACTATAGGTTGGCATTGATCTGTGACTAAAATGGCTAGCTCAATAGCTTTGGCTTTACATATAGCCTCATCCAAAGTAAAGGGCATCGATTGGCACACATTTATTTGAATATCACATTTTAATCCTCTCAAAAAGAAAGACAGTCTTATGAGTTCAGACAAATCAGTCATTTATTCACTTGAAAAACCAATTCCTTAAAACGACGAGCATATTGTTGTATAGTTTCCATTGGTCCGTGTTGCATGGTTGACAATGTAGATATTAGCTCAGCTATATCACAAGGAGGTCTAAACCGCTTAATAATTAGGGTGTAGAACTCCTCCAAAGTAGTAATGGAATCCAAAGGTAAATTATGATACCAATGTATAGCTTCTCCCTTCAAAGTCATAACAAACAACATTAGTTCATGGCCAGGATCATGTATTCTATTGATAAAGCAAAATATATTAAACACTTGTATGTGTCTATCAGCATCCTCATTCAATGTACCACTATATTTTGGCAACAAACCCCTTAACTTAGGCAACCTAGTAGTGTTATACAAAATATTTATTGGTTGTCTCCTTTCATTCATTACTTTAGCAATGGTTTTTTCAAGAACTCTCTCTCGGAAGTCTATGGAATCATCCTCACAAAGGTTATCATCATCTTCATTGTTTTCTTTCAAATGTAATTTAGTTTGACATAGAACTTCATTACCAGTTAATATCTTTCCAAATCTCTTTCTTTTTTTTGAATTCATGACATATGTCATCATTTAATAATATGATATTCTCTTCATCAATTTTCTCATATATGCTAATATCACTATCAGAATCATCCTCTATCAATACTCGATCATAATCAACTATATATTCTTTTAGATCTTATTGACATTTTTTTTTCAAAAGTATATTCTTCTTGTACTACACTTCCATAGTTGATATCATCAGAACTGATATAATCCTTTATCTTGACTATGGATCTCATTGCATCAAGGTCTATATCACAATGATGATTATCATTGATACGATGAATACAAAAATTGTTTGGATACAGTTGATCACATTGTTCATATGATGTTTGAGCTGTTTCACTTAGATTTTCGCTCATATAATTAATGTTTGAATCATCATCCATATTAAAACCGATCAAATGCATATTAAAATTATGATTCTCCTGAAATTTATCATTAACCATATCCATATGTTTCATCTCCTCATAATCAAAGTTGTCAGGATACATTTCAATAATGTCATATCTAGACAATTTTTTGAACTCCCTTAACATATCCCAACCAATATTATTGGGTAATAATAATTTCTCAATCATTACTTTCTTTTTCATGGAAATAGGTTTCCATTTCATACAACATATTCTTTGCAACATTTCACTCTCTTTAGTGAACAATAACATTTCTTTTTTCTTACTATAAAGTAGCAAATCTCTATGCTCAATGCAATTTATTAGAAGATTTTCAAATCCAGTTCTTTTTATACTTTCATAGCTGTCAAATTTATTTTCACCGTCTAATGGTCGAGCCTTATCATATAGGAGATTATCATCTATGTTTTCAATCCCATCTTTAATCATGTTATCCTCAAGGGTTATTTCCTCCAAATTATTGTGTGACTGTTCAACAACAAAACTCAAATTCTCTTCTTTATCAATTGAGTGATCATGACTTGTCTTTTTATCATTTGTATCTTCTATTAGCACCTCATCGGTATCAATAGCCTTTTCATCTTGATTTTGATGATAGTCTTGATTAAAAGAAAAATCTTTCCAATCAATAATTGACGATCCACTTGTCACACTCAGTGATTGGTATAGTTCATCACTTATTGTATCACATTCTTCTTGAATATGGGAGTTATCTAGTATCTTTTTCACAATTATTATTTTGAAATTTTTCATATTCATCAACTTGGAGTATACAACTCTTTTCAACACAATCAAGGAATTGAAAAGCTATAGGACGCTCTTTATATAACGATTGTTTCTCTCTCAAATCAATCACATCATCACTTATGATGCTAGATACCCATGAAATGAGTTGGTAGATGACATTTACTTCATTGGATGGTGCATCATAAGCCAGGTAGTCGGACATCTCATTGGAGATGTATTCGCCGCCACCATCAGTTCCGAATGCCATCACTTTCCTAGACATTTGTGTCTCAGCCATGGCCTTGAATCTCTTGAAGCATTCAAAGGCTTCAGATTTGTGCTTAATGAACATGACTGTAGACCATATGGAGTAATCATCTATGAAAGTAATAAAATAGACTGCATCTCCTAAGGATGGAGTTGGCGTTGGACCACAGAAATCGCTATGTACAAGATCTAATACATGCTTTGATTTGATGGAATGTGATTTTGGAAAGTTGCTTCTAGAGTGCTTCCCATAGATGCATGATTCACAAAAGAAAGATTTCCTATATAATGAAGACGGGAAACTCAAACCATCAACTAAATTATTACAAAGCATATAAGAAAGTGATCTTGTATTCACGTGTCCAAGTCGACTATGCCACAGAACAACACTATCATTTACATTTTCATTAGAGATACTAGCTAATGCAACTGAATTAGAGAGTACGTAAAGGTTCTCGACTCTAGTGCATGTAGTCAGAGGAGTATCTTCCTCGAGTATTACCTGGTTATTAGAGAAAAAGTGGCACAAATTTGCCTTAGAATTGGGTCCCAGCTCGCCCTAAAGTGGCTAGACACAGTCTAAGAAACTGACTTTCAAAAAAACCGTCAAAAATATTTTGTGGTCAATTTTTGTAAAGACCGAGCCAAAAATGCCGGTCCACCTAGAATTGGGTCCCAGCTCGTCCTAAATGAGGCTAGAGAAAAGTTTGCGGCCTTATAAATGGCATGTGATAAAGTTTTACGGCTTTTTGGCCAGTTGTAAAAATAGCCGACATAGCCGTGCTAAAATCTTACCATGTACAGAGTTGGTTTTACTAATATATGGTTGCCTAGTGTATTTTCAGGGAAACCGTGTTGTCGTGGGAGCCCTAGTCATGAATGCCAAAAAAGTCAACCCCAGTCAAAGAGCCATCAAATATTTATAGGGCAAAACCCAAGCTGTGAATTGTGGGCAATACTTAAAACTTGCAGAAATCCTAACGAGCAAAATTGGGCAAATTACGGGAAATGGGCAAAGTACGCAAATTGGTCAGTAATCCCGAGAAACCAAAAGCCAAAAGCCAGGCCGTGCATACTACAAGGAAACATCAAATGAAAGGCCAAGGAAATGGAGGACCGAGGGAAATAGAGGACACCTAACAAGAGAGAGAGAGAGGTTGGCAAGAATCTTCAACCACCTTTTGGATAATAAATGCAAGAAGACCTTAGAGGCTAGAAAAGTTTGGTAGATACCTCCTCTAGCTATTGACAAAAGTGGCTAGTTTTGGAAAGGAGCCTTAAATGGCACCAACCCCTACACCCTCAAGGAGGCCACTTGATGTACCTGCCAATGGGGATTGGACAAATAGAAAAGAAGGTTGAAAGGGCATGAAAATTGGCAAAGGCTCATTTTGAAGAGGGACACTTGAGATTTATTATAAAAGGAGGCCACTCTTTGTGTTAAGATATACTTGGATAATGAGTTGGAGTTGATAGTGAGATGTTGTTGATGGTTGGATAGTTGAGAGTTTCATCTAATCTTATTGAGAGGTAGAAGGTTTCTTGCAATAGTGTGTTGAGTATGGTCTTAGGTTTGTAATTGCTTTGAATTGTTGAGAGATGGATTCTTATGAGTGAGTTGTTATTGAAATCTCATGCTCTTGGAGACCTATTTGATGTATGCTTATTAATTTTCATCATGTGAGATCATTTCTTATGAGTGCTTGTTATCTTTTGTCCTATACAAGATATAGCTTTGGATCATGAGGCGAGAACCTTCTTCAATCAAGTACTTATGGACTTGGGTTCATGTGTTTTTTCCATCTATTTCATGTTGAGAGATTTCAAGAATTTTTCAATTGTTTGAAAGAAATTTGATGGTTGAGGTTCATTATGTTATTTAGACCATTCTATCTTCTTGAGGGATTATGGGAGGATGAACCCTTTATGGTGTTTTGTGAAATGAGAGGTATGTGTGTAGAGATTGATAAAGTCTCATTGTCAAGGTGTTATTTAGGATGTGAAGCCAAAGTTCCACCTTTGAGGAGTATGTATTGAGATCAAGTGTTAGTATAAGTCTAGTACTATGAGCTCGTTGAGAGGAGGGTAGTTCTTTTGATGATCTCAACGTCACAACTATTTTGAGGGTAGAATGTAAGACCACGAGAGGCCCCATTGTCACTTCATTACATCAAATTTTCTATCAATTTCTTTATCAAGTGTTCATGAAGGTTCAAACTGTTTCGGAAGGAAATTCTTTCAATATGATAAGGGTGCGTTATTATGAAGAGGCAGAGATGAAAAATATTTCTTAGTCCATTGGCTATGAGAATTTAACTAGCAATGGTCACTTCATCGCTGATTCTCTATCCATAAGTGATTGGACCTGTGAAAATATGTGTTTGCCCAATCAAGAGCATTTCTGTGGTAGCCAATCGCACAGGGAAAGAAACACTTCTACAACCAATTACTTGCTGATCCCGAGGAGGCATGAGTGCACTTTTGTTGTCAATTATCAAGATATTTTTGTGGAAGCTAAGTTGTGGTTCCCGGCTCCCTTTGGGATGTCTGCGCTACACTAAGTGTCCATAAGCCCTTAGCCGGAGAAGTAGGTAACTTATCTATGACATGCACATAATTTCATTGGCTCAACATTTATTGTTAGGCATAACTAAGTTTTATTTTTCCATGTTATAGCTTGGGAATTCACCCCAAGTGCAACCTTTCTAAGCAAGGGGTCTACTATATGTCCATCTTATCTTGCATAAGAATCATCAATTACTAGGCTCTTTTTCTAGGGGTTGCAGATCCCCAACCATGTTGGATAGGATCCAAAGGAGTGATCAATCCATCGGCCCATCCCCATTTCTTATAGACTCTTCTGAGCCCTCATTATAGATTAATGGAATAGCCTTCATTATAGATTTGGAAAAGACTTCATAAGGTACCATTCATAAGCTTTAAGAAGCTTTCGAATTCTTGTTCTTGTTCCTCGAGTACTTCTTCACATACTTGCACATACCCTTAAAGAAAGGTTAGATGTGAAATCATACCATTTTTGCTAAGTTCTTAGATCCTTAGATTATACTAATATAACTTGTATATCTTCACAAAGCTGTTAGCATGAATCACAGTTTCATAAATTTCTCATCTTCAGGTAGTAATACCTACACATGCACTCAATTCTTTTGAGTAATCAAACTCATCTAATATTCAAATATGAGATCATATCTAGTTCAATCTTAATAACAAAATTTATGCAAAAATGAATGGAAGATGGGATAACCTTTATTTATTGGGCATTTTTGCCTACAATTTACATTAATTGAGAATTCTTGATAATTAAACTTATGTTATACTTGTCCAACACTACTCTTCACCCAAAGATTCCTTCATTAACCTATACGGATCAATACAAATATAAGAGAGTAATGCTTACTAATGAAATGCTCAAGATGCAAAAAGGAAGAAGAGACCTTGAAACATCTTATGAATAGACATCATTAAGCTATTCAATAAAAAGCATCACACATTTAAAGAGCTTACTATATAGAAATGGAATTTTTCTAAACTATATTATAGTAGAAGAAGGTCCATCTTGGAGAGTTGGCAATTAACTAGAGCCATTTCGCTTTGGGAGAATGTGGCTTGCTAGAAATACTCTAGAATTAGATAACAAGTTGTTTCAATGTTTCCTATATTTGTGGTTTTTGGAAGCACACATGTAGTTTTGGCCTTATATTAGAAGAAGCCCTTCTATGGCTTTGTAGTTTCTCTTCCCCTTTGATCTACAGTTGTTCAAGATCCTCATTGTGCATAAATCTGGAAGAGGAAAAAAAGGGTCCATTCTTATAAGTACTCATCATTGATTTTGGTAAGTCTCCAAACTCAAAAGAGAAAAAGGAGTTGATCTTTGAGACCAACACAAGCTTTGCCATAAACTTAAAATATCAATTTAAAAGTTTAAAGTAAAAAAAAAAGGTCAATAGAATAAAAAAAATTGCTACGTAAACTCACGACAACACATCAACATGAAAGGACATGATCGCAATAGTAGCTTACGACTTTGTGGCAAAGCTAACATTGATCTCCGAACATTTAGACATCTCTTCTATTGCTTAATTTTATAGAAATTTCCTTAACCAACCAAAACGTACTTTAGGGACACATCAAGTTCAATATACGCTTGCCAAGAAATGAATTTTTGATGACAAAGACATTTCTTCACCTGAAATCAAAATCTTTTGGGATTTGGCACATACTTTAATATTCATGGGACAATAGCGCTTTTGGCCCTGATATGATGGAACATGTTGCTAGATCGTGCTACATGTGAGCAAAGTTTTCAGATTTTTAATTATTGAGCAATTCAAACGTGAATGATTGTTGTTAAACTTGCCCTACACGTGGGGTTGTAAGCCCAAACACAACACAAATTGAGAAGGTTAATTTTAGAACTTTCACTTGAAATTTGACTTTTTTTAGGGGTGTGCCCCATTTGTGCTTAGCTCAGTTTGGTTAGGGGCAATTTAACCAAGTTTTTGTTAGGTGTAATGAGTGTTTAGGGCCCCACTTTATTTTAGCATCTTCTTAACATATACATTGTCCCATTCAGAGTCTTCTTACATTAAGATTTGGCCCAACAACACCAAGAATTAAGAAGAGTGAATAATGAACATCAACCATCATAAAGGCAACTAGCGGTAGAACAACATCCAACAACAACCCATTTCCAATAGTGATTTTCAACAACATACTCTAAGCGGGATAGCATTAACCATGCCCTTTCAAGCATGTTAGGAGAGCTCAAAAACTACTCTATTACGGTAGCACAAACAAAACAAATTAAATTAGCTAACCCTTTCAAGCGTGTTAGGAGAGCTCAAAAACTACTCTACTACCAGATGCACTAATAGAACAGATTAAATGAGCTAATTGCAAGTGAGGCGACGACACCAATCATTTAGAATTACTTGAAAATTGCTATGTGCAGTGGAAAACACACCTTATTGAACGACTTGAGCTAAAATACGCACAGGGGGGATGTACGGGTGTATGCCCCCCCTGGCCCCCTCCCCGTTCTGGCAGCCCATGCTCCCCCGATGCCCCCTCCCAGACACCGGCGCCCCCATCCTGGCACTTGGGTCTCGGAGTGCCACGTGGTGCCTCCCTCCTTGTCCCATGAGCACTAGGGGGAGTTTGTCGTGGCGCCATATATATGCAAACTCCCCCTTTCCTAGCATGTGTGCTCGGGAGAGGGTGGCACTACACAGGTGGGCGTCGGGCAGCGTGTGGGTGGCGTCGGGCAGGTGGGGGGGGGAGGTGGGTAACGCCGCCGTGGACAGGTGGCACTGCACAGGTGGCGTGGGCAGGTGGGTGGCGCGACGCCGTGCGCATGAGCATAAATGCCTGTGGATGTGCGCATTTCAGCCAGGGGCTTATTGAATTAGGTAATTTTAAGAGACACTTTTCATGTGGCACTAAGTAGAATCTCTTTGCGTTGCCTTTCAAAGAAAGGCAAAGACGGTCCTGAAGGACAGTGCAGGTTTCAAATTTCAAGCCATCCAGGAAGACCGTTTGATAGTTCCGTTGGCAATGCCTGTTTTCAAAAATTTGAAAACTCTCTGTGCCTCTTCGTTTTTTCTTGCTGCTTCGCTTTTACTCTACTACGCTACGCTCAATTCTGCTCGATGCTACCATATTTCTTCGCGATCCTCCTCAGTTTTGATAAATGTGATCAGAATTACACTGGAGTGCAGATAGGCAATGGACTTGAAACCAAGAAGCTGGCAGGAAAGTTGGTGCAGTTTTCAGGCAAATCCTTTTTTCATGGCACCAGATGGCTATGCTCCAAAGTAGCAATAAGTGACAGAAACCAGAAGGATGATAGCTTATGAGGGAATGGATCTGAAGTTCTCCATCACAAATCACTTGGAATAAATTTTTTTGAGACAAACCCATTTTTGCTGATGTTAGCGGGCGGGGGATGTGGGGTGTATTATTGAATTTGACTCATTATCATATCTGTGCAGAACCCCTTTTGGCTGAAAGGATCAGATTGCATTTGGATATGCTTTAAGGTGGGAAAGCAAGGAGTCTGAAAATGGCTGACATTAAGGCCAGCTTCGAATTGAAATGCTGAGAAACGCTCCTCTGGAAAAGATGGCGGAGGCTAGCAACTCTGATGAGGGCTTTTCGTCAGCTTTGATGGACAACTACCCCTTCGATCCTCAACAGGTGACATGTTACTTCTCCTTCATAGTCTGTCCGTGTCCTTTTTTTGCAAATTTTTTCTTTTAGCTGGTTTCGATTTATGTTAGATGAGAAGCTCATTGATGTGAGGGTGCAAGCAGGCCTATGAGGAAGCTTCAGTGCAAGACCGGCAGCAGCAGCTTCCTGATGAAAATAAAGCAGCAGGAAAAGGCCTGCTTCAGGAAGATATCCCTAGCAGCAGCAGCCATGAAGTGGATCTAGCCTCCCATGATGAAACTCATAAAGCAATAGTGCATGAAGTGCAGCAGCAGCAGCTATTTCAATCCTTCTCAGTTGCAGATAATATTCAGAACAACAAGCCAGCAGAAATATCACAGAAGATTCAGGCTGCGGAATGGCAGACTGAGGAGGCTGCGAAAAGAGAGGAAAAGCTTGCAGATCTAGAGCAAAAATGTGTGAAGCTGGAGAAGCAGCTAGCAGAAAAGGATTCCATCTTGGAATCTCTGAAGAAAGCCCATGAGCAGATTCGTGCTTCCCGTGGTGAGGTAGAGCGCTCATCGCAGGCAGAGAAAGAAATTCTTGTGAATGATCTTGAGAAGTATCAACGGCAATGTGAGGAAAATGGCCGAAAAGTTCATGATTTGGAAAGCGAGCTAGCTATGCAAAGGTCTATTTGCTTGCAACTGGAGGATCGATGCAAGGCAGCCACCCAAGAGGCCACGAGGCAAGCCACCTTGCTCACAGAAAGAGAGATGGTGCTGGATGCAAAAATAGCTGATCTAAACAGTCTGACAGAGGCTGTGAAGCATGCAGACGGGCAGAAGATCAGGTTCATGGAGTGTGAGAGGCTGCTTGTGCAAGAAACAGCAGAGAAAACTATGGCACAATGCGCTTTGGCTGATATCAGAAACAGGGAAGAGTATCTGCTGACAGTAGAGCAGGCGCATAAGGAGAATCAAGAGAATATGAAATGGAGAGAAGAGCGGTTTCAATTGCTTGAAGCAGCACATTCAAAGCTTAAAGGGCGTATGGAAGACGAAAGGAAGGCCTGGGAGATGGAAAGAGCAGAAATTTTTGCAGATATGGCTACCCTGCAAATTGATTTTGAGTCAAAGAAGCGCTCAGAGGCAGAGCTGCAAATGGAACTGCGTAGGATTCACCAAGCGCTTGCGGTGGAAGAAAGCCGCAGAAAGCTTTTGGAAAGCCAAGTAGCAGAGTCCAGGACAAATCTAGAAAAGGTAGCTGCAGAGTATGAAACAGTTCAATCTGATGCAGAGAGCTTGAGGCTGAAGACAAGCTTAGAGATTGGCACTTTAAGGGATGCTCTAGGAAGCAAAGAGAGGCAGCTCAAGGATCTGCAGGTTAGGCATACTCAGCTAGAGCTCGAAAATCAGGAAGCAGCTGGCATGCAAGAAGAATTGCAGCAGTTGAAGAAGGACAAAGATGGGCTTCAGAAAGCATTAGAAAGATCTGACCAGGAACTGTGTGCTCTGAGAAAGGTGCATGAGAGAAGTGTCGAAACCCTAGCCGCGAAGGAAAGAGGATGGGAGATGGAGAAGGAAGAAATGCTTCAATCTTTGAGTATCTCTGAAAGAGTTTCTGCATCTAGCAGGGCTGAAATGGATAACTTGGTGAGTGAGCTAGAAAGGAGCAGGCTTCTCGCTGAGCGCTTTCGTGATTCCAACAAAGATTTGTCTAGAAAATTAGAGGATTTAGAAATGGTTCTAGAAAAGGCGGAAATAAGGTCTAATGAGGCAAGTTTGGCGCTGGACAATTTGCAGAGAAAAAGCACAGAAGATCTTCAATTCATCCAAGACCTTCTTGGGATCAAAGAAAAAAAGCTGAGGGATGCAGAGGGAAGGATCAAGCAGTACCAGATCACTGTCAATGATCTGACTAGCAAATGTGTCAAATTGGAGGAAGAATCTCTAGTCTGTAGCACCCAGGAAGAGGACTTGAAGGCTAAGAGGCAGCAGCTGATGGTATTTCAAGAAGCCAAGGATAAACTGCACGCCCATGTGGTTGAACTGGAGAGAAGATGCACAGAAGAAAAAGAGATTTTCATGGCTGCATTGGAGGAAGCAAACGCAAAACTTTCAGAGAAAGAGAAGCTTATGATGGAGCTTCAAGCTGAACTAGAAAGATCTAGATACCTAGTTTCTACTTTACAAACCCGTCTGGCAGAAGAAGAGCGTCAAAAAGGATCAGATCGCCAGGAGCTTGAAACAGCTCACGAAGAACTTCGCACCATCAAAATCTCTCTGGAGCATTTGAATTCCAGTAGCAGAGCCGCAAAGGAGGCATTGCTTGGAAGCCTTGCTTGTAAAGATCAGAAGCTCTTAGAACTAAGAACCAACTTATCGGAGCTCGAAAAGACTGTGGCGGATCTATCAACAAAACAGGAGCAAAATTTTGAAATGAAATGTGGATTTGAGAATCTTGAACAACAAATAAATCAAAGAACTCTTCAGCTGAATGAATCAGAAAAAGCACGAAACGTTCTGTTGGTACAGTTCACGGAGGAAAGGAATACCTGGAACCAAGATCGGGAGATTTTGATATGTAAGTTGAATGATTGTCAAGAACAGCTTACGAGGAAGGATGATCGTCTGAAGGGGATGCAGTATGATTTAGAAAGGAAGGCTGAATCAAAGATGAAGCTTGATGCTGATTGTGCAGCTCTAAAAGAACGACTGGATGAATGTTCTATACAGCTGCAGGAAGCGACTGCACGGATTCATGAAAGCAAGATGGAGATAGAAGCCATGTGCAAGGAAGCCCAAGTGCTAATAGAATCTCGAAATGACATAGCAGCAGCTAAGGAGTCCACAATTGAGCAATTGAAGATCAAGATACGTGAATTGGAGATGAGGTATGAGGAAAAGGAGGGTGAGACTGGCTGCCAAAGTTCACAGATTTCATGTTTGGAAGCTCAGTTGCAAGAATATCTTCGAATACAGCAAGACATGCAAGAACGAATGCGTGCTATGAATGCCAGCCTTATTGAGAAAGATGATGAACTCAAAAAAGCTTCAACTGGTTATGATGCGCTGCATGGAGAATTGGTTCAATGTCAAGAGGACTCAAGCTCGATGCAGCTTAAGATGCATCAACAGATGCTAGATGTCCAGGAAACTTTGTCTACATCACACAGAGAGCTCAAAACATTGAAGGATCAACTTGGGCAACTAAGACTGGAGAAAGATGCCTTGCTGAAGGAACTTGGCCAGCAGGGCATGGATCTGGATGATGCCCATAAGAAGAATCAGAGACTATTGGATGCAAATCTGTCACTTGAAGATTCTGTGAAGAGATTGCGAGAAAAAATACTTGATCATGTTAAAGAGGCTAGTGAGAACAAGGCCACAATTGAGCAGCTGTGTGGAGACTTGGAAAAAGCACAATCGGGTCTTACATCTCAAGATCAGGAGATAAAAGCTCTTCAGGCTAAGATTGAAGTGACAGATATCATGAATCAGCAACTTAGAGAGAAAGAAGCCAAACTTCTGTCATTAGAAGAGATGCTAGGAGAGGCAAGAACTGCACTGGAGGATAATGAAGAAAAAATGGTAGCATCTGAGTGGACAGTGCAACAGCTCGCAAATGAGATATTCAAAGTCAAAGCTAGGTTAGCTCAAAAAGAAAGAGAGGAGACAATCCTTAGAGAACAGCTCTCTAATGCAGAAAGAAAACTAAGAGGGAAAGAAGGGGAGGTCATGGAAATGGAATGCTATTGCAAAACCGTCTTGAAGGAGAATAAATTGAAGAAAGCAGAATTTGAGAAAGTTAGCAATGAAGTCAGGGAAATGAGGAAAGAAGCATCAAAGTGGCAAGAAAAGGAAGCCAGCCTAATTGCCAGATCAAATGAAGTGGCATCTACTCTTGAGGAGAAAGAAGCTGCACTAGCTGAATCAGATAGAGAAGTGAAGAGGGGTAGAGAATTGCAGGCAGTCATGGAAGGTGCCCTGGAAAGTCTGAAGCTGCAACTGGCAAATGAGAAGAAGTTGAGCTTCGCCCAAAGATCTGAGATGGATCTGTTGTGTAAAGATCTAGAGGAGATTAGATCAGATAGAGAATCAGCAAAAGGGCAGCTAAAAGAACTGCAAATCAAAGTGGAGCAGTTGGAGCAGAGTTCAGAGCATCAAGTTCAGGAGCTTCGGCAGGAGACATATGACCTATCACTGGAGCTAACTCATACTAGAGAGAATTTAAAGGAGCTGGAAAAGGTGAATAAAAATTTGATAGAAGAATCCTTGAGAATCCAGAGAGAGAATGAAGCATTACAAGAACATCTAGTAGCAAAAGAGAGGACCTTGGATGACATGGAAATGAAACTGACAAATGTACAAACAGAATTCATGGATCAAGCTACACTTGCAGAGCAACGGAGTGTGGACTTAGAAGCCGTAAGATCTCAGCTTTTAGTTCTTTTGGAGAAGCAGTCATGTGTAGAGGACAATCTGAACTGCCTGCAGGGTCAGTTGGCAGACATGCAGATAGTCCAGCAGAAGCTGGAATTGGAAAAAGCTAGGGTGAATGGTGAGCTTGAAGCCTCAAATTTTAAACTGGTAGCAAAGGATAAAGAGCTGCGACATCTTCATAATCAAGTAGAACAGCTTCAAGTAGTGTCCTCTAAGCAGGAAGAATCAAATAACCTGATTTCAAGGCTGACAGAAGAGCTGAAAGTGGCAACAATATCGTCCAGCGATCAAGTATCTCGGCTGTCGGCTTCGTTATCAACAGCTGAAACTGAAGCTAAGGCTTTGGAGGAGAAACTTGCATTCAAGGAGAGTGAGTTGCAAGCTTTACAGGAAAAATTCATTACAATTGAAAGTGCAAATCTTGAATACGAGAATAAAATCACAGAAATCCGAGATGAATTAGAAAGGACTCGCTCGGATTTCGAAAAGCAAACAGAGAAACTGCAATCTTCTTCATTCCAGATCAAGACGTTAGAGAAGGACAATACAGAGCTTAAATCAGTAGCAAAAGAGGAGCAGAAAGCCCTCCAAAATCGACTTGAAGATGCGCGTAGTGCAATGCATATATTGAAGGGGCGGCTTGAGGAACAGACACAGACACAGACTTCACTAAAAGCTTTGAATCTAAGGCTACAAAATGACATTGAACAAGCAGTGGCTGACCTGAAGACTGAAAGAGAGATACGTGAATCATCTGCTTTTGCAGCTGGAAGCTTGCAAAAGACTTTAGATGAGAGCCAGATGAATGCCTGTCTTGTTGCTCAGAAGAATGAAGCCCTCACAAATGAAGTGGAAGAGTTGACTGCCTTAATAGGTGAGCTGAACGCTGAGCTTAAGGCACAAAAAGAAAGTGAAAAAGTCCTGGAAGCGCACAGTAACAGGTTGCAGAACGATTTAGAAAAGGCATATTCTAACCTGGAAATTGAGAAGAATAGATTGCAATCCTTATTGCAGGAGAAAGACGCTTTGGAATCAGATCTAATAAACACTAAACTGAAAGCAGATTTCTCCATCAAAGAGCAGGAATCAATCTTGCAAGAAAAGGAAGTGGCATACAATATTCTTCGTGACATGGATAGCAAGATAGAGACGCAGAAGCAAAGGCAAATGGATCTGGAAACAGTGAACGAAACTCTTCTAGAAGACCTAAAGGTAGCAAACTATGAGCTAGATAGAGAGAAGAAACGAGCTCAGTCTGCTGCGATTGCTATCGAGGTCTTGGAGAAAGAGCTGATCGAAAACAAACTCAAGTTTAAGTCAGTTATTGAAGAAAATAGAGCCATCAAAAGAGATTTAGATACTGCAAGCAGTATGATTAGTCGTCTGGGAGATGAGCTTGAGATGCAAAAAACAAATCAGCAAAGTTTGGAAGAAGCTAACAAAAAGCTCCACATTGACCTTGCTTTAGCTCAGGAAGAAGCTTTAGCTAGGAAGAGCAAACTACTGGAAGTTATCACTGTTCTTGAAAAGAGCCAAGAGACTAGCAGGGAACTTAGAGCACAAATGGAAATCCTGCACAAAAGGCTACTTAATGAAGATGAAGATCAGCATTCAATCTGTTGGTTAAATGAGAAGATAGATCCTTTTGCAGCATTGCCTCGAGACATAGGTTTTTTTCAAAGACGAACAAATTGCAATGGCAAAGTATTGTCCGTGCCATCAGGCCAGCAAAATCATGCCAGTCCATCTGAACTTGATCAAGCTGAGAGTACAATGATGCAGTCATGTGGAGATACTGATGAAGAATTGCAGCATGCGAAGCAGTCGGAACAGCAGATTTCTTCATGGCTGAGGGCAGAGAAGGAAGAGACACAACAGAGACCGACTAAGGAGCTTGAAGCTGCTTTGTTGATGGTTGCTGGGAAGATTAAAACAATAGAGCAACTTAATGAGGAGCTAGACATGCTAAAATCCTTATTGCGAAAGCAAGAACAGCGAGATCGAAGGGAGTGCTTTGGAGCTTGTGACACCATGAACAAGAAGGCAAAGATGAATCACAGGGGACAATTACAAGATCATCTGCAAGGTGAGGAAGATGACGATGAAGCTCAAAAATCAGAGCCTGTAATTAGCCCAGATGAATATAACCACTACCTGGAATTATGTGATTCCTTACTCAGGTACGATCCTCATTCAACTTGAACACTTCTTTCTATTGCCTCGTAAGTCCCTCTTTACTATTCTGTGAAACTGAAATACTCCCTGCAGATCTCTGCTGGTATACAAATCTAAATCACGGAATGTTGTCAACCGTTTATTTTTCACATTAAAGTTGGTTGTTCAAACAAAAATTCATAATAAGGGCAATGGTCTTAACAGCCTATGATTACTGGGTTCTGCTATGGCTATGCAGAGATGAATATATTCTCCTGCAACTCATACTGCATGGATTGCTGCGCAGAAAATCATTACGTTTACTTTTTGTAAACCTCTCTAACCTCTGTATTCTCGTTTTGCAGAAAGAACATCGGACTCGAAAGGCGACTGGATAACTTACAAAGGTACATCAGAATCTGAACTTTATATTCTGAGTCAGACTTTCTGATTGATTGTTGGGAAGGATATGGCTCTCTGATCTGTTGAAAATAGGAATCTTGAAGAGACCCTAAATAAACCTTAAACCGTTAAGAAAGTAAACAATATAATATAAATCTTCAACATGCGTGGCTGAAGTTCCTTTCTTTGCAGTCAATCTAGTATATGTTGCACTGCTTAGTATCTTGACAAAGCTTGGTTCTAGTTGTCATTTGGAGCCTTTTGTACTTGAAAGAGATTGCCTTAATGTGATGGAATTCTTGTAGGCCAAATCTGGAATACGTTTTCTTGTTTGCCTAAATGTTAAAGCTATGAATCGTGTTGCAGGAAAAACCAAATTCTGATGCAACAAATGGAAGAGTTACAGCAGAGTCCACAAGTAGTTACTTCTGGGATCTATAAACAATCTTTTAAAGGTGCCAAGGATAGCGCCTCAAATGAAAATGCAAGTCCCGAAAAGGATTTGAAAAATGCAATCAGGAAACGCGTCAGTAACACTCTTCAATCAAGATCATCAACTCCTATCACTGATCTGTCAAAGGTGAAGACATCTTGGGAAGCTGAGCATCTCACACAAATTTATTGTGAGAGGAAGCCTTTGCATGTGATTCAAATACCAAAGCGGAGACGATCGAATGATGAAAATGAAAATCATGAAATCTCTCTATAACTGAAAACAATTTCTATTTTGATGCAAAAGTTATGCCTTATTGGGTGGGTGGTGGGTGTGTTGGAGTTCCTCCTCAAAGAAGGTGCATTATATTTGCCCTTATTTTTTGTGATATTGAATTGTTTACTGTATAATTTATCAGTAACTGAAGAATGCTGGGGATCATTTGAGCTAATTCAAATGGTTGTAACATAATAAAGAGGATGATGCAGCAGTTCTCTTACAAATTGCCAGATTCAGTTTTGTACAAAAGATTATTGGGATGACAGACACTCTCATATACACCTGATTCCAGTCAACTCTGTTCTTTTTGTAAAGTGTGCAATTGCTTTCTTTGGTTTCTGGTGTTCTACCATTGGTTTGTAAGAGCTCTGTTTATCATTCAAGTAAAATTGTGGCTTTGATGCCAATAGTCTTGGAAACCATATCATACTAATTTATTGACCTCATTGCCAAATTTCAAACAAGGCATTAGAAGAGGCAGAAGCATTTTTTCCTTTTTGGCATTTCATAGTTATTTGCACTAGCATCTTCATGTACAAGCAGTGAGCACATAGTTAGTACTTACATCCTTAATTAGGCATAGACAAGGAGCTCAAGCCCACAAACATAAAATTTGCAGCATCATGCCATCATGAGTTCCAGTGTGTGAAGCTGTGGATGTAATAGTAACACTATCCAATTTGACCAATCATGCAACATGATACAAGCACTAAGGTTTCCAAACACCAGTTACTGGTTTTGAAATGTGGGAAATTTCTTGGGAGCTTGTTGGAGCTGATGTTGTTGATGCTAATACATGTTAGTGTTGGGGACTGGCCCCCCACCATAGAGCCCTCCTTGTTATGAGGCACTTGAGGTTGGCCTAAAAAAAAATCTCGCTTTGATTTGATGGTTGGGGCCTTGTCTATTTGTTATCTTTTTCAAGAACCAACTATTGTTGATGAAGCACGCACTCAACCTAACTCAAATCTTTGGAGAGAAGCAATGGACAAATAATATAATTTTCTTATCAAGAATAAGACCTAGTCTGTTGTCGAATTGCCTACAGACATTAATGTAGTTTATTTTAGATGGATTTTTAAATCAAGTACAAAGTACATAGAAGCATAGATTGAAAAAAAGCTCAAATGGTGGTCAAGGGATTTTCTCCAATTTTTGATGTTGTTTTTGTGAATTTTTTTTTTCACATGACTAGTATGAAATGAACTTCACATCTAGGAAAGGAACCTATTATAAGAATTGTGTTGCTCATCCTACCACTTAAGTGAACTAAAAAATAAATAGAAAAAATCCAACTGCCTATTACAGAAAAAACGAACAAATTGACACAAAGTATAGGTTGGTGGTAGCCACCCTACACACTATGCATTGTAGGGTGGTCGGGGTGGAAAGCTCATGTTGAACCCATGTTAGATAGAATTGGTGACACTATCTGGTGTAAAGGCAAATGGGCCCATTGAAACTTTCAAGAAGCCCGCCATTATCAAGCCTACATTTTGAAGCTTCCATAGCCCTTCATAACCAATTTTTTCCGATTCGTCATAACCAATTTTTCCTAACCCTTCATATGAATTTGTGTACATGGGACATAACAACTGCACGAGTCTACAAACTCACAGTCGCCACTCTCACTCATATTAGCAACTTGCTTCCAAGCTTTTGTTTTTGAAAGGCAGTTATCCTTTTATGTGAAATACGTAATATAAAAGTGTTGGATCCCAACTTTCATCGTTTACAAGCATAATCTCAATGCTAAATAGGAATCATTTGCTCAAGAGCCAATGCTTGTAAACATCAATGCAATGACTCTATTTGAATGCTAGCAATACTAAGAGATCCTTATTCTTGACAAGAATAGAAAATGATAGATATCAACAACAAGATCAAGGAAGTACATGAAATGATTCTTGTGCATTTACTAATCTAGATAGTTTCGAGTTACATTTTTCAATTTCATGGCACACGGTTTTTGAACACTTTGAATTCTCAGTTTTTATGATCTTTGCTTTTTTTGTATGTTTTTAGATGTGCTAACAGATAGTTATAACATCAACATTAACGTGTGTGTTGTAATCATAAGTCTTAGAGTGTAGTTGTATTTTTGGCCTTGCCTTGCAAAGGAAAGATTATGTGTTGAGGTTGGTCAATGGAGTTTGGAAAAAAAATTGTCAATGTTAAAGAATAGACATGGTGGTGGCCTCAGGGTTTTAGGTTTGAACTTTGGTTAAGGGTGCAACTTACACCGCGTGTAAGTGCTCATGCATGCATGGAAAGAGAGTGACTTGCATGCATTGTCTTCTCTTGCCTCTTTGCACCCTGCTACATGGCAGGTGCAACTACCATGTAGCAACTATTGTGCTACATGATGGCAAGAGGTGGGCAATGAGCATCCAAGATCCCTTTTTCTACCTCTGATCTTTAAGAGATATTAGTTTATTTAGTTTTTTCTTTTGATTGACATTATTACCTGCTCTGGTGATGAAGATGGCAACAACATATTTTGAGTCATCTTCCTTTGGATTCTGAATTTGAATCTGAAGTCACTTTTCTGTACTAGACCAATAGACTGATGGTCTAGTATCTACTAAGAGACCTAATCACTATTCAGCTTGTAAATATTACTTTGAGTTTAGTAAAGTTGCCGATGATGCTTGTGTGGAGAGTTGCTCCTACTTTTCGTTTTTATGATTTTGTTGAATAGATTTTGGTAATTATTAGATTTCATTATCGGATTTGTGACTTTAAAATGTAGAATGAGCAACACGATTGTTTAGGATAATGCCATTTTTTAGGTGCTGATTTTGTTTCATAATGGTTGTGTGAGAATTATAAGCCACTATGCACATTACACAATGGAAGTAACCTGATAAGGAGTCACAAGTGAGACCCCTATAGGATGAGCTATTCTCCTCTTTATCATAACAATCATTCTGATAATGTAAGCTCTATATCCACTTTAAAGGAATCATAGAGTAGAAATTATAAATCTGATACCATGTCAGGAGAAATGCGTCGCAATAGGATCAAGTACTCCTCGGTGCATGAAACCACATCTATCGGATTCAAGCTGACTTCAACTGATCGAAGTCTGCCCTATTTGATCACACCTTTAAAGTCACTGGATTTATTCAGTCGAGTCCGTAGCCATGCACGAAGTGGATTGATTTAAAATTAGTCTTGCAGAAGCATATTGACTTGAGCGTCACAATCGACTCAGACTATCATTGATGGAAGTCAGTTTAATTTACAAAAAAATTTATCTGCAAACAAGAATCAATCTAAACATGAGTAAAATGAGCATTCAACATTACATACACAACCTAGATTACTGGAACATTGATTATTCAGTCATGAAAAAATACAGCCCGAATGCAAACATAGTTGCGTTCTTCTTTAAACAATGCTCTATGATAATAGAGAAAAAGAACAAAACAATTGCGCTCTGGATGTTTGATTGATTTGTTGAAGGTCTAACTGAGCAACTAAATGAGCTGCTGGATATAGACACATGGCTAACTAATTAAAAAAATGCTTATTTAGTACTTTACAAATAAGATTAAGGCACTATGTGTTGTTAGCAGTCGCCTTTGGACAATATACGATTCTGTTGGAAATTTTGTCAAGTCGTGATGAAGGTATTGTTGAGCCGCTGAATGTTCGAGTCGACTATTAGAGTTGATCATTAGAGAAAATATGGGCCCAAAGAGGGCCCTATAAGAAATGCCATGTAGGAGAGAGAAAAATAACTATAAAGTAATTATAATATCATTTTCTAACTTCTTTATGCATCTGCCTGCACTACTTTCCATGTAAATGAATGCACCTTAGTTTAGTCACATCAAACTTCATTGGTGTTTAACCACAGTTAAAATATAATTTTTCAAAATGCTGAAATATTCCCTCCCAATAGTTGGGAACACTCAAAAATTTGAATTAGGAGTGACATTTCTGAAAAAAACCTACGCCATCTCTATCTCCAGCAGAGTCATTAGCGCCATCTCCAGCTTTGTTATTGTCATTGGGTTGTTTGTTACTATACTATTGTACTGATGACAAAGCTTTATCATCTTCATGTGGATCTGTCACTAGAATATGCTCTGCTCAGGACGATAAATTCAAAGCAACCCAAATTGTCAACTTCTGATATGGTCCGATACAGGGAGGAAAAACTAAAACATGTAGATTTATGGTCATCGGAAACATTGTACCCTATTGATCTATGTTCATTGCAACATCCAGATTTTCATTCGGTGAGTCAGTTAATAATCTATATGTGTCATGGTAAAAATGGCCTTTTGGGTTACTGTGAGAATTTAATGCTCTATGAGAATGCACATTCAATGCAAAGAATACATTATTTGGAAGAGGAATCAAGGAAAATATCAAAGGAGTGCTAAGAAAAATCTACAAAGATGAAAACTTGTTTGGATGAAAATGAGATGCTCAAGGAGGAGATCCAAAGGTTGAAATCTTCTTTGCATCATTATACAACTAGTAATGATGAGATAAAAATTGCATTTCAATCCATGCGTATCTCATATTTGTCTCTTGTTAAAGATATGGATGTGCTCAACAGAAATGTCCGAAGCAACAAGCGGAAAAGACTGGTAAACAAGGATATATGTGATCTATCATCCAGAGGAGGTCATAGAAAAAGACGAATCCGTGCATTCAAGTAAGTTATAGCTTATTTGGTACTGAAAATTGCTTGAACTTTTTGATTTATTCATAATCACTAATTTTGTTATTTATTTATTTCAACTTTCTGTTGATTTGCTTATTATATACTGCTGTGAATACTATGAGTGTCCTAATTTCTACTGACATTTCCATGAACATTATGTTTAAAATGCATATCAGCATCAGTTATTGAAGACCATTTGGCCGATGAGATTTCAATTGAAAACTCACTAGGCTCTATCTTGACTTCTAAATCTATGAAATCAATGTTAAATAATAACAAAATGAAAAAGATTAAGGCTTCAGTTACTGATAGCATTATGGATGAAGTTGGAAAAATATTAGACACTACATTGCTTCAGGAGGCATGTGACTTTTCTAGCATTGGTAGGGAAGCATATGCAACAATGTTTAAGATTATAAAGGAGGCATTTGCACAGGTAAATATTAAAAAGTTTCCAATCCCACGACCATTTCATCTTAAAAAAAAAGAGAGACATGTTAAACCATGGTATGTAGACAATAGTTGGTAATTTTGTGTAGATTTAAACTCAGCTGCAAATACACATAGAGAATTTGATTCTCTACTTCATGATTTCGTTCGGAAAATACCGACAATGGCAACTTCAATTGGAAATATAACCATTAAATCTCTCAAGGTATATTCAATTTATCTCTGATATGCATGTATTCTTTTTTTAATTCAGATGTATCGTCATAGCATAAATAAAATTTCTATCGTAATATTACTGATTTTTGTTCTATATATGCAGTGTGTACAACGAAATGATGCTTTTAGTTGTGCATGGTTCATTTGTAGTTCATTTCATTCTGATTCATATTTATTACTATCATTGTTTGTAATTTGTTGATTTCCGTGTTTTGTGATGACAGTTCACTCTTGAGCCGTATACTCCTGATGATGTATATAGATTTTGGCAAGACTTGATCAGAACCTTTGCCCAGTACGGTGTAAGTGTTGCACCTGCAATCGAGGGCCCTCAAAAGGAAGCTGCTCCTGTCTTAACAGCCTTTCAGGTTGTTCAGGATGCAGATCTTATTTTATATGATCAAAAAGGAATAAAAGTCCTTTCTAATACAGAGGAAGGCAATTTTGTAGCAGATATTCCTCTTGCCTTAAAAGGCATTGAGGCCCTTCCCGAAACAGAGGGGGGCGAGATTATAGGAGTTGTTGCTTTATCAGTTTCTAATACTGATATAGAAAATATAGAAAAATTGATTGAATAGAGATCTATTTGTAAATAGAGAGACATAAAAAAAAAAAGATACAATCATTTTACTTGTAAACAACCCGTTTATGGGTTTTTTTATTGATATCACAATAGATTCTTACAATCAGCTTGTGTCCATAATCTAATAGTGGAATGCAATTCTTCTATAATGATAAAAAGACATTGGCATGTATTTGCTGATAGTGAATCTCAATGTTCTTCCATAAGTTGGATTGTTTCACCAATATCTCTGCATTTGATCTCGAGCTCATGTCTTTTACGTACCTACATAAAACTAATACAAAGTTAGTTAGAATTAGTACATAGTTTGTATTAGAAAGTTTGTATTAGAAACTATTCATAAAAGATCGAGTGTTTACAATTACTTACGAGTTTACCATTGAAAATGAATCTGAAGTCTGAAAGTACATCATCTTGTAGGAGCAATAGTTCCTGCCAGATGTAGTTTAGACTCCAATCTTCTTCCACCTCAACACATGTCAAAAGGGCATCATTGTATATAATTTCAATATTTTCTCGTTTTGAATGTCCACTGGCTTCTAAGTCTTGATCGAGTGGCACCCATTTACCTTTATTTTTTTTCCATCTTTGATAATGGAAGCATAAGCTCAACATTTGTTTTTCAATTTGATAATGGAAGCACATGGAAGACATTTTAATTTTGCATTCTATTTTTCCATCTGACCTTTTGTCCCAGTCTTCATCCATAAGTTCAGATAATAAACTATCTGATAAATGTTTGCATACAAACATCGTTGGGGTTTTGTGTACATTGACACTTGAAAAGAAATCCACAAATATATTCAAGAAAACAAACCAACTCAATCTGACTGTTTTTGATCTTGTGTTCATTTTTAATGAATTTTTTACATCATTATATATCTTGCAACGAAATGATTCTGAAACTGTAGCATCTGGTGCAATCCATTCATCACTTTCAAAACTAGGTAATGGAATTGGTACTATTTGTCCAAAATTTTCTTTTGTATCAGGAATGTACATTGATTCATAAAAAAAAGATTCCACTATCAGCTAGATCTTTTGCAGTTCTACCTCAATATTGCAGCTGTCCAATATCAGTGTGAATAATATCTAACACACCTGCTAAAGATCCACTCGAGCTCTCATTCATTTATGTTGGATGGATATAAATCTGCAAGAGAAAAATGATCAGATTGGCAATTTACTATTAGATATTTATAAATGACAAAAATCAAAGTATCAAAAATATCAATACTCACAGTTGCTTTTTTTGTGATCCTGACGGTTGAAACCTTGCTCATTTATCTCTGAATGCATATATACATGTTGGACTAGAATTTCAGAAGTAGATTTTTCTCCTGATGATGTTCTGAAATTCAAAATTCCGGCCTTCCAATAAGATCGAAATGATAGTTTTGACCTTTTTCTTTTTCGAAATGCTCCTCTTGATGATGGAGGCATCAAAACCCAAGAGTTTTTTGAATATTTTCTTGGCACTCATAATCCATTATCATCTGTCTCGTTAAATAGAAGCACAGAGTCGATTGAGGAGCACGGCTTCCTTGATGACGCCATTCGTAATTTGCATGCAAAAATCTGAAACAATGAACTATGAATCTGAAAATTTGTGTAGACAAAAAGCCATGAATCTGAGAAAAAGTGTTGGCGAAAATTTGAAACACTGATCTATTTGGCGCCACAAATTAACTCTGGTTATCCCTGTTAACCATGGTTTGACAATGCATATACACTAATCGTACATCGATTATCTCATCTCAACCATCTGTCATATTCATTTTCAATATTTTCGGGTCTCTTCAGGCAGTGATGAGCTGGAAGGGCAGGCCTCATCAACCAATAGCATTTTCACATGCTGCCCGACGAAACAACAATATATTGGTCCACATGGCAACGAAAATAAGAAAAAAAAATAAAAAAGCATCTTTTTCAAAGGCCCTCGTCGGGCTCTAAGTTTCTCTAATGGGTTACTTACGACTAATTGGTAAAGTCAATTTGTCGATGTCGGATGTTCGACGAATAGTCGGTGTCGGATGTGTTTTGACGAATAGTCGAAGTCGGCCAAATAGTCAAAGGGTGGTCGAATAGTTGATGTTGGCTGAGTCGACAAAACACTGTCATCGATTCCTTTGTATTTCTGCAAAATGTTAGAAAACAAGTGTATTTCTGTATAGTGTGTGACTGTACAAGTATTTACATACAACTAATGAATGGATCTAGATTAGCAATGAGATAAGGGATGGAGAGGATAGAAATCCAACAGAAGGCTCAACTGGTGGCAAGGAGATTTTCTCAAATTTCCAATATCGACTATTTCGAAACCTTCAGCCTTGTGGTCAAGCATTCTTCTATTTGACTGCTACTATCTTAAGTTGCAGCAACCAACCTTGAGGTACATAAGTTAGATCTGCAAATAACATTCCTTAATGGAGTTAGATGTACTCCAACCAAAAGGCTATGTCCTCAACAAGATGGCATGATTTGCAGCCAATCCTATGACATGGGATGCATTCATGGAGATGTTTTGAAACATCAATCCTTGTTGGAAATGATATAGATTGTTACAAAAAATTTGTCAATTGAAAGAATGAGGAATAAGAGTTTGGACTCTTATATCTAGAAATCAAATTTTATCATTCGACTCTAAGTTGGTGTTGTGGCAGTTTATTCCACTGACTATTGGAATGAACGTAGAAGAAATGTGTTTTAGTGTCTTGATCATGTGTTCTAGATCACAAAAGTTATGATTCCACAATGGTGACTCAACTCCAATAAATTCCATCAACACCTAGACCAAAGAAACGCAGCAAGTGAGTTCATGAAAAAACTCGGATCAAATATTGTGACAAGCTTGATCAGATGAAGAAGAAATCCCAGAGAAAGAAACTCATGTCTTGAAGAAGATTAATAAGGAAAAGTTGTGTTATATTTGCAATAAGCCTGGACATGTGATTAAATTTTGTCCTACACCAAAGAATCTTGTGGTTTAAGTAAATGAGATGCTAAAAGTACAAAACTAATATTAATTTGTTGAATTGTGAGTGTGATTTTTCTTTCAATTTTTTTTTTTGCTTAATAATTTATTTCATTTAAAAGGTACAATAAGTCAGTACTTTAGTGGATACTGGATCAACACATAATTTCAATAATTCTTGTCTTGTGTAGAACTCAGTCTGAAAACTAAAGCCGACAACCGTAGATATAAAGTATATGTACTTTTAGGAGGCAAGTTGATAACTTGGGATGTCAAAGTACCAAATTTCCTAGTAAATATACAAGATTTTAAAGAGTTAGTTAACTTTCATGTTTAGAACTTAGTACATATGGACATGATTTTAGACTATGAATGGCCGTTAAACAAATCTCTTTCTCTAAAATATTGATTATAGGTGCTCTCACTCAAAGAGGGAGATAAAGTACTTACAATTATTTGAGACACATATGTACATCCATCTGAAATGGTTTCTATGGCAAATGTAGTAAAAAATTTTAATATTTCACAATATGATGTGTATTCTTTTTTTGCTATGCCCATTTCGGATTTTTTTGAAATGCATGTAAATAGCTATGACTTTTCTATAGTTCTTCACTTAATGAATTTAGAGCACCAACAAACTAAAAATAATGTAGTCATAAATGAATTTTCAAAGGTATTTCCAATAGAATTATCTCATGGTTTATCACCTTCTAGGTTAGTAGACCGCTTGATAAAGTTAATTTCAAGTAGTCAATCTATCTCTAGACAAAGGTATGAGTTTTCTCAAAAGGAAAAGATAGATATTAGTAACCAAATAGAAAATTATCTAAGATTAAACATATCTAGCCCAGTAAGTTGCCAAGGAGTGCTCTTGTTTTTTTCAAGGAAAGAAAGGATGGAAACTTCCAAAAGTGTCTTCCATATGTGTGTTGACTAGAAGAGATTGAATAAAATAAATGTTAAAAATAAACATCCATTGCCTGGGATGGATGAATTTCTGAATCGCTTAGGGAGAGCTAAATACTTCACAAAGATTGATCTTAGAACATGGTACTATCAAGTTAGAATTCATCCAAGTGACTTGTTGAAAACTAGTTATTAAATGAGGTTCAACCATTATGGATTCTTGGTGTTACCTTTTGGATTAACGAATGTAGCTACAACATTTTAATACATAATGAACATTTTTTTTGTCCATATTTGAGAAAATCTATATAAATTGTTTTTAGATGATATACTTATCTACAATAAGACCTCAAGGAGCATGCGAATTATATCAGGATCATCTTGTTGATTCTCGGGTAAGAAAGCTTTATGCGCAATAATCAATCTGAATCCTTTAAGCATGAACTTGTATATCTCAGTCATGATATTATATCTTTCAGATCGAAGATAAAATCAAGACAAAGGTTGAGTGGCTGATACAAAAACAATTAGACATATTAGGTCTCCTCTATAATTTATTGAGAATTATGCCAAAGAGGCCATATCTCTTAACAATTTGACAAAGGGTAGATCTAACACATAGAAGTAAGAAAATTGAATCGATGTTTTGAGAAACTCAAAAGCTTGATTGTTTCTGCTTCCTCGTTACAGATTGTAAATCCTTATGTTGTGAAAATCGACACAAGTGATACCACAATTGAAGTAGTTCTATCACAAAGTGATAGACCAATGATGTTTGAGAGCAAGTTGTTTATTGGACCTTACTTGCATTATACAACTCAAGAGAATGAGTTACTTGCTTGATTCATGTAGTAAAAAGCTAGAGACACTACTTATATGGTAGTAAGTTTATAATGTACAAAAATCATGAACCTCTTTAATTATTTTGTAAAAAACATGCTCCGAGAGGTTGCAAAGCTCTATGGGTTGAGCTACTAAAAAGATTTGGTCATGAAACTTGACATATGAAAGACAACTCCACAGTCGTGGATGCCTTAAATGGGTTGGCAAGTTGAATAAGCATTGAATATCACCTAGGTTTTCAAAGATCTATATCTTTCAATGAAAGGAAAATATGAAAATTTGATTAACAAAGCGTGTACCCCAGTCACTGACAATCTCGATCGGACATCCAAACCTGATAATAATATTTTCATAGAGAAACTTGGCCGTAGATTTTGCATCAACAACTTTGACAGCTTTGGCTTCAACCCACTTAGTCATATAATCAGTTGTTACGACAATGTATCGGGCCTGAGATCCTCGCGCGGCAGGATAAATAGGACCAACATAATCCAGTCCCCATTTTTCAAATGGCACTTGCGATAAAATCGGATGTAAGGGTTCATAGTTCTGTCTAGTAGGCCGTCGTGCTCGCTGGCAAACATCACATGTCTGAATATAATTTTTTGTGTCCTTATGAAGCGTAGGCCACCGACAACCTGATTGCAAAAGTTTGCGAGTAGTAATATCTGTAGAGAAGTGTCCTCCGCCCATGCCATTATGTGAAAACATGATTAAATCTTATATTTCATGCGGTAAAACACATCTACGTAGAATATTGTCTGATCCACGACGATACAATTGACCTGCAATCAATTGATAAGGTTGAGCCTTATGAATCAATTGACTCTTCTGTACTTTTGTCAAACAGTCAATCGGTTGTCCTTTAACAATATCGGCTGCCCACTCAGGTACTGCCTCTACATAGAATAATGCAACATCTAGTAATTCATCATCCACTTTAGTATTAACTGGTGTGGATTCAATTCACAAAACGTGGCCGGCTAGATAATGTTGCTTTCCCTTACGAACCACAATTCGAAAGTCAAATTCAATCAATAACAATAGCCATCTTGCAATATGCCCACTATTGTACGTCTTGTTTACCAAGTAAAATAACGGCTGATGATCGATATAAAATACAAAGTGCGTTTCCATGAGGTAATGACGAAATTTTCGTACATAAAAAATCATGGCTAACGCTTCGCGTTTTGTTGTTGAATAGTTCTTTTCTGGATCTGTAAGCTGTCTGCTTGCAAATCGTATTGGATAGTCCTCCTTATATTCACCTGGTTGCGTCAAAACTAATCCAATTGCACATTTCGAGGCATCAGTGTGAACATGAAATTCAATCGTCCAATCTGGAGAACGCAGTATCGGTGCTGAGGCTAATGCTTTTTTTAATTTTTCAAAGGCTTCTAACACCTCTACTGTCCTAATAGGAACAATAGTCAGTTTGTATATAGGTCTTGCAAGATCAGCAAAGAGGATAATAAAACTTCGATAATAGTTCGCATGACCCATAAACACATTCTCCACGAATTTTGTTGGCGGTGGCAATTCCACAATAACCTTGGTTGTACAAGACTTGCTGCATATCGGAATGATACAACTTATATGTATTATCAGATGAAGTATATCCAATCAGGATGGTCTTGAGACCTTGGAAGTCAAATTTCTTCCTTGTGTCTTTGAGGATCTGCACGTAGTCAACGCATCCGAACACTCTTAGGTTCTTCACAGAAGGCTTAAAGCCTGTCCACACCTCATGGGGTGAATTAACTAAGAAGGATAAAGAGATTGTGAAATAAAAAATCATTTGAAACACCTTATTATTTCATAGTGGAAAATTTTGTGTACCAAGGAATGATAATCTAAAACTTATTGGCCAACATTGAAGTCATTTGTAACGTCCTACGTGCTTAAATGTAAACCCTTTCAACTAGCTAAAGCTGGACGCTTTAAGATTGATTATATCATTTTTCAAAGATGAGAGAACAAATCTATGAATCTTGTAGTTGGACTTTCCACGACCCAAATACAAAATGATTCCATTAGTGTAGTGGTGAATATGTTAACTAAGTTAGTTACATTCATCCCGATAAGTAGTTACAAAGGCTTCAAATAAAGATCAACAATGAAGATAGCTTATAAAGATTGTATGCAAGATAGTGTTAGGTAACATTGTGAAGCATTTTGTATTGTATAAAATGAGTAATGTATTTTGTTGTGACAACGGGTAACAAGATAACAAATTTGTAACATTAATATCACCTAAAGTTGGCTACAAGAGGGCCATCCAGATTAATCACCTGTCTGATGGATTTAACATTAGATCTTGTTGCAAATAAGTAAACAGAGAAAAAAGCTTTTATGTGGCAAAAACAAACGCGCACTGAAAAATGACGGCAACTTTGTCATGCTAATCTTCAATTGGGACTCCTGAGAAAACACTAAACTAAATATCTTAGAAATATGAGGTAGCAATCTTTACAATAAGTTCATACGTCGGTGCTCATCCTACTTGTTACGAAAGACAGTTTTGCTCAATTATAGAAACAGAAGTATGATGCTGTCAAAACTATGAAGACCGAATCCGACACTAACAATTTCAGTCTGTTTAAGGCATACGGCACATCCTCTTCATGCTAAAAAGATTTTCACTTTTGACGAATAGAAAACCATAAGTTTGTGTTCTCATTAAACTAAGCTAGGTAAAGTTGAACTTCTTCAGTCATGTCAAAGGTTGCAATAACGTCAACTCTATGTCTATCCTGACACTCTGCAAACCAGAACAAGAAATAAACGAACTACACGTTTCTCTTCTTAATGTCCAGTTCTTAAATCTATTCGCTTCAACTAAGTAACAATTTAAATTTTGTGGGTGAATTCCGGAAGCTTGATTTGGAGCTCTAGAGCATAATGTAAAAATTTTATGTGAATTTCCGTGTGCATTTAACAGGACTTTATGATTCACAATATCCTGCTTGTTGATCCCAGTGCTTTACACGGCCAATTGTAAGGTATATCCTACCGACAATGAAAACAATCAACGTTCAACAATGCACATTCCGCAACAAAAAGTAAATTTCTAAGATAAATTCAAGGATGTGAACAATTTTACGCCGTGGCAAGTCTAGGGTCTTAGGACTTTCCCCGATTTGTGAACTACCGGCCTTGCCTCGGGCCCTCACAAATGGGGGAGAGTACTGGGGTCAGGGTTTTCCACTATTATACGTAATTTTGAAAAAAGGGTTCAGCATTCAACAATGTCTATTTTCTTCTACTTCACACAAGGAAGCGAATTACAGCTTCTTACCGGCTTCAAATGCATTCGAACTTAATGGCCTTATCGCTAGTCACCAATCGATGCAAAAAGAATGCCGTTTTAGATCAAACTGCATTTGAAACTAATTAATGAGAACTACCAACAGAGACGTTCAATTTAGAAGTTTATAACCATCTAGGCGCCGTATTTGATTTTTTTGGTCCAAGCTTGCAATGCAATCAGCACTTCCTTCAATCTTTCCCTTGTGGCAGCATCGATGAGGTTTCCACCCGCATCGAACTTTGCAGGTGGCTCAAAAGCTCTCACAAATAACTCCGGCTTGTTCAGAAAATGCAGATCTAGGAATACCCCGGATTGGCGGAGGTGATACCCTGACCTTCCACCTCCAAATCCTCCACCTGCACTCACAACTGCTGCTGGCTTGCCAGCCCATACATTTGGAGGTCTGCCTACCCAGTCTATAGCAGTTTTCAGTAGACCTGCAAAAAACCGCAGGTTAGTAGCGCGATACTGAAGAGTTTTTAAAATTAGAAAGAAGGTAGGTCATCAATAAATTTCAAATAATTTTTTGAGATCATACATAGAATCCAGCATTGCTTTTTGTTGATAGCATTTGTATTGATGATACCCTTTGGCATTTTTGTCAGTTGAACCTCTTTTCTGTCTTTCATTATCGACTCGTTGCTGTCTCATTTCTTGAATCTTCAATGTGTTTCATTATTAACTACTTGCTGTGTTTCATCGATATTGACTCTCTCCTGAAAGACTTACTTGAATCTTTGTCGTCTTTCATTATTTTCTGCGGTGAAATTTCTTGGCTTACTAAATGAGCCTAAAGCGTTGCATTTTAACTGGGAAGTTTCTAATATGACAGCCTACCAGAAACGGAATAATTATATTCCGGAGAGGCAAATAGTACTCCGTCAGCTTGAGAAACTCTCGACCTTACGGCCTCCACTGCGTCCGGATATTTCCCATTGACCTCCAGATCTGTGTTCAGAAAAGGCAAATCGCCTATATATACTGCGTCGACCTCCAAGCCAGGGATCTCATTTGCTAATTCAACAGCTGCCAGGGCAAATTTAGTCACGCTTGTGAGACACTCTACAATTCTGATCTCAAGACTTTTTTAACCGATAAAGAAACAGCATCAGGCAAAAAAAGCTGGAATATTTCACAATAAATTTGTTCCAAACAAAACATTCACAGGTAAATGGCAAATCCACAATATGTTTGATACAACGAAAGAAATATTGACAGATAAATGCAACTGGAATTAACCTGCGCGCACAAGCCCTGAGTTGATAGATGCTTTTCTCAAAGATCCTGAGATTGCTACTATCTTGACAGAACCACTCGAATTCGACATGTTTAACACGGCTTTCCTGTTACTTTCGTCTTCTTTACAATCACGAACAATATTGCTGAATGAGATATAAATATTGATACAGCACTCGCTTCTTCAAGCAAATTCTGAGAACGTATTAACAAGAATCGTACAAAACAACGGGATTAAAAACTCCAAGCAAAACCTAAGCACTCATATTATCAAGAATCGTAAAAAACAATGGAATTTGCGAAGATTATATTCAAGCAACACCTGAGCACTTACTTCAACAAGAATCGTAAAGAAGAACGAGAATTGCAAAAGATGATAAATAGCTCTCGCTTCTTTCAACTGAGAACTTAATTCAAGAACAATGATTAATTAGAAGAAAACGGGATTTACGAAGAGTGAGTCTGAGTGAGTGAGTGAGTTTGCAATTTGCAAAAATTCCTGTACAGGAATCAGTGCCGAATCTCCCGATCCGCACAAACATCACTTGCTCTGCTCATTCACATCCTCCCCCTTCCTTCATCCATCCTTATTTTGACCACGTTCGATGAATGCTCGATCTACGTCCACGTTCAATGAATGTTTTGATGATTCTTCTTAGCTCTTAACTTGTATAGGCAAATGTTTAATCCATTGCTGATTGCGATGATGATGGTCTTTGTTTTTTGTTTTTTCGTTAATCCAACAACTTCAGCATCAAGATCGTGATGAGTTTGTGACATAATACCATTGAATCAACAACTTCAGCATCATCATCGTGATGCGTTTGTGACATAATACCATTGAATCAATTGAATACAGACATTTAAAGCTGGAATAGATAATAATAAACTTCGTTACCTGCGCCAAAAGCTTAGATCTCTTTCGATACAACTTTCACCTTTTGCCTGTCCAATACCTTAACTTCAAAATATGAGGACTAAAAACTTGATACAAGCATATTCCATAAGACGGAATCTGGGCTTGTAGATCTGAAATTCCTAAATACCAGCTTCTTGTGATTTCACATGAAAAGATGAGACATGATAAGATTCCTTCGCTTCAAGTGTTAGCCGATTCTTTGACGTAAAACATTTGACTATAAAAGTTAAAGAACCATGGAAACATTCATCGAACCTGGACATTGATGGAGCATTCACTCTGTAACTCTGGGATCCCCAGTGTTAGTCGATTATTTGACGTTATAAATCGGAATAATATTCAATTTTTACAGCTTATTTGAATCTAACCTAAAGTTTTTGTGATGATTTTTATTATTTTTTTAGTAAGAAAAGTGCGATTGAAATGTTGATATTGCTATAGCTAGCCATGGTGCCTTGTTGTAAAGTTGACTCAGGTGCACCCAGTGTGACCTGTAAGTGTAAGACTCTTAGGGGTGACACTCTCTAAGTCCCAGAGCAAGTTAGGAAGTCAAGAACTGAGCCTCTGACTTGTGGTGAGCAAGTCAAGTAGTCACAAGTCATGAGCTAGCTCTGGAGCTCGAGTCATGGCCTAGTCAGCTCCTGGGACCCATGTCCAGGAACCAAGTTGATTCTGCCCACCGAGACGGCTCCCGGGACCCATATCCTGGATAGTAAGGGATCTGATCAGTTTGGTTGGCCGATAGTGTGAATTTAGGCCTCTTACGGTGGTTTTTCCTTGATAACTTCTTGATCCTTACTTTGATTGGTCTGAGATTTTTACAGTAGCTAGATCTGGTGCACAGATCCAAGTATTGATCCTATATGTGAAGGTTACTCGTGCGAGGGTTGGCTATGCGAAGGTTCTTTCATTGTTTTTCAGTCAAAAACCTTGATTTTTTTAAAAATAATGGGAAGTAACTCTCGTAGGCTTTTCTGGAGCGATATCTGATATGGATCTAACTTTGAAAAAGTCTGTGAAGATTAACTTTTGCAGGAAATGAAAATTTCTCTGTTTGCGAGGGTTCAGAAACACTTTTTTGTTCTGATCTTCACCAATATCTTGTACTGATAAAAACTCTCACAAACTTCATCACTGATGTAAATTGATATTCTGAAGACAGTGGGATGGGCCAAGTTGCTAGATTTAGATGCTTTCTACTTTATCCTAACACTAAGCACATCCATACACCATGATTGAGAGTGAAAAGAGAGAGGGAGAGATAGGGATGGATAAAATGAGTAGAGAGAGAGAGAGAGAGAGAGAGAGAGAGAGAGAGAGAGAGAGAGAGGGAGAGGTGAGTCGATGGAGGTTAGCTCATTTGCTCATTATGCATGCTAATGGAAAAGCTTTAACTAGTGAAAATAAGAACAATGAAAAATAGAGACCAAGAGGAAAAACAACACAATAGCATTAGCAAGAGTGAATAGCAAATGAGAATGCTTGCTCTCCAAAATGGAAGAGTTTTCTCCTTCTCATTAACCAGGGAAATTGGTTACAAATGGTGCCTTTTTATCTTTGGGATGCCCCTTGCCCCTTGCTTCCTATTGGTTACTTGCAAAGGATGGGATTGAAATCCACACCATCCACAAGAAACACAAACTAATCTATGGTGTAGGAAGAAGCCCCACCTACCACCATTTGACTTTTGACTAACTAAAAAAACTTAGTAACTTAAACTTAACTTAGACTTTGGCCTCTAATATTATTTTTAATTACATGGCCCAAAGTCTAGTTTATTCCAAAAAAATTATTTACAAGTGCTCATTAGGCCATGGGCTTCTTGGATGCCATGACCCTCACATCTTATTTCTACTATTTTTGACATTTTATTTATTTACAAGCACGACGAGAATACCCCCAACAGTTCTATCATCAAGAAAAATGTTAATATAGCAAATGCATCCAAAAGTTTTGAAAAACTTGATACTCTACCTCCTACCAAATAACATTTCAAAGGGTGTCTCTCCCTTTTTGTTAACAGATCCTTTGCTTGGGAGGATCTGTTTACTGTTCCGGTTCTTACTTCTTGCATACAGGACTGTTTTGGGTTGATTCCGCCTGTTATCAGGCTTCGTGGGCATTCATTAGATGTGTGCTTGATATTACAATGCCAGGCTTGGCAGAAACGGACTGAATATCTTTGTAGTATGGTCCTGCCTGTCAGAGGACACTGAGGGTCGATCTCTCTTGAAAGCACTCACATTCTAATAGAGATGCAAGCCATGAACGTTCATTTACAGAACAGCATGCAGCCCAAATGAACATTCAATAGTTTCTACAGCTACCTACTCTAAAAACGAACCGAATCAAATCTTACACATTACTAAAACTAAGCTACACTTGGATTAATCCACAAAGCTGAAACAAGAATTAATCTACAGCATTTTAGAAGTCCAAGAATCAAGAAACCAACCAGTCTTTTGATTCTTGGACATCCCAAGAACGTCAAGAACTAGAATGTTGGAGGATATACAAGATTTATACCACATTTCTACCCCATTTAGTTTACTTGAATGTTGGTTCCTACATTAATCCACAAACAAGAAAAGAAAACTACTCCACTCTAAGAAAGCAGCAAATCTAATCCACTCTACAATCCACAACCACACACAAAGGAGGGAAGGGCAAGATCATGAATGCATCACTCAAGAAACAAGCATGATCAAGGAGCTCAATGGATGCACCAAATTTGTGAAGGCTCTTCTCATTTCAGCATGGAGTAGATACTATACACAAAAAGCTCCTCTTCACAAAGAGGGAGTCTCTTAAATAAGCAAGAGAGCTCCTTAGGTGGCATCCTAGTGGAATTTTCACATTTCACAAATTACAAGTGGAATAATGCTCTCCACTATAGGTCACCATCAAAAAGTGGCTCACTCTACTTTCTTTAAGAGAGGTCTACTTGCATTTATTACATTAGCCTAGAAATACTAGTTCCTACATGATCATTCCATCTTTTGGGATTCACCATGAGGCGTACATAGTTCTTGCTTGTCATTCCTAACTAGCATTTCTCGGCTCTCATACTTGGCTCTCAGTCTTCGTTAGTCTCGTCTTCTCAGAGACCTCCTCGGTCTAAGGTGAGAAGTGCTCTTGAGTTGCTCTGTCCAAGTATCTTGGGGATTTGTCAAAATCAGCCAACACTCTTGATCCCATTTGCATCACAAAATGCTTTGAACTTGGTAGAAATGTACTCACCACCATTGTCACTCCTCAAGCACTTGATCTTGGTTGAAAATTGGACCTCCCTTGCAATCTTGAACTTTACAAAGACATCAAACATCTCATCCTTGCTCTTTAGTATATACACCCAACAAAATCTACTAAAATCATCAATAAATGTCACATACATTTTAGCACCACCATTGCTAATTGTACTAACTCCGTGAATATCTGAATGCAAAAGTTAAAAAAGCTTTCTTGATCTTGATGTAGATCTCTTGTAAGGTAACCTATGTGACTTTAATAAATACATTGCTCACAAACATGATTCATGCTAGTTAAAGATTTGGGAAGACCAAAAACAACTTGCCTCTTTGCCATCACCTGCAATGACTTGAAGCTGAGATGCCTCAATCTCTTGTGTCATACCTCTTGCATTGACAATTGCTCCTTTGCCATACATCCAACTTAATTTACCTTGTCTCTTCTCTTTTGCAATCAACCCACCTTCTTTCTTAATCAAACAAACATAACCATCAAACTCCACCTTGAAATTCTTGTCAAAATTTTGACTAACACTAAGAAGATTTTTAGTGTTTGATGGAATGAACAGAACATCCTTCAAATTTACATTCCTATTGGTAGAAATTGTGCCAATCCCTTTTATTGCACGCTCACTATCATTGGTCATGTAGATCAGATTATTGTCACTTCAAATGCCATCAATGATGAATAATACTCCCCATGCAACGTCATATGTGATGTAGCTCCATTATCAATCCACCAAGGATCAATATCTCCATGATTAGCCAACAAGCATGATGACATAACAAAAGCATCATTTGAAATTTGTTCGTCAACATCATCTTCATTAAGAGTTAGATTGTTTTGCTTCTCACCTTGATCATTTTTCTTCTTGAAGCAATCACTAGAAAAATGTCCTTTGACTCCACAATAAAAACATTTTAGCTCAGATATATCTTTCTTCTTGCCAACAAAAATAGAAGGCTCGCCTTGATCTTGCCCTTTAGACCACTTGCTTTTGCCCTTGCCCTTGAACTTTTCTTTTGAGAACATGGCTTCCTCCTGTCATGCCCATGACTGGTCTCAAGTAGCGCATCCATGCTAGGGACTGGTAGACCAACAACCCGTAAGTTAATTGTGACTATAAGGGAATTGGGGCCCTTATGTGTACATGGTCATAATTAATGGTTGTAGGCCTAAACACATGGTGGTGGAGTTGCTATGGGTCTATCAGTGAGTCATTAGGGAACTGGATGACATGGCCCAGATAGGCTATAGAGGTGTCCACTAAGGTGTCACAATGCACTACTAGTGGTGCATGGGCCTTGGAGGGTATAAGTATACCTATTGGGCTCTCACTAGTGTATGCTTGATTCTGTGATTGGTAGCTACATGTTGCTAGTGTGATGCCTCTTTCCATGACTTTGATTGATCCATAGCTTGGGGGCTAGATCCATTCAATGTAGGTTTGGTTGGGTTGGTTTATCCACCACCCGTTCCCTTGTGTTATTGATTTGATGGTATGCTTAGACTAGTACCCTGTAGTGTAGGACTTCATATTGGTATCAGAGCCACTCTAAGCAGGATTTTGCCATTGTAAGTGCTGTGGGAAATCTTGACATTTTCTCGAGATTCCGGTGGAACAAGCGTTGGAATTTTGGGATTTTCTTCCCGTTGGAAATTTTTCTTGAAGTGCAATCGTTTGTGTGGTAAGTGCACTATTAGGATCACATTCAATTTGGTTTTTGAAAAGGTAGACATAGTGGCGAAAATATTCTAATCATTTGGTTGTGAGTAGTGGTGTTGATTGACAGGTTTGCATGGCTGTCTATTATGGAGTTACATGCTCACATCCCTGCAATCAAATTGTTAGTTTGTTGGAAAATGAAGCATAAGCCTGTAACTCCATAATAGACAGCCATGCAAACCTGTCAATCAACATCAACACTCACAGCCAAATGATTAGAGTATTTTTGCCACTATGTCTGCCTTTTCCCATCGATACAATTGTTTGTGTGGTAAGTGCACTACCAGGATCACATTTGATTCGATTTTTTGAGCATTTCGAATAGATTTCTTGGAAGAAATTCTGTTTGAGTTCTATTGTTGCCAATTACTTTGCGGTAGGCACTTTATAGAAGCAACGATTATTTTGTTGGTTATGCTGAATTTTTTCTCAGATTTCTTGTTCATTTTAGCAGTGATTCTTGTATTTCGAATGTTGTCTATTGCTTTTTTGGAAGCCGTTTTTGTGTAAAATTGATGGAAAAAGACAAACATAGTGGCAAAGATACTCTAATCATTTGGCTGAGTGTTGGTGTTGATTGACAGGTTTGCATGGTTGTCTATTATGGAGTTACAGGCTTATGCTTCATTTTTCAACAAATTAACAATTTGATTGCAAGGATGTGAGCCTGTAAAGCCATTTATTGGAAGTGGTTTGGTTCAAAACAAGTGTTATTAAATGAAATAGTTAATGTAACCTGCAAAATTTAGTTTTTGTGAAAATTTGGGGAACATATTCTTGTTTCTCAAACATAATATGGGCAAACCTTGCAAATCTATAATAGAAACTTTGCTTATCCGAGCAATAGTAAGAAAGTTATGACAGTTCAATGTTTTTTAGAGTAGAAAATATTTTCCCCTTGGAACCTAAAGGGGGTAGCACGCCGGCATGCGATACAGGTTGCATTTGCGTCTTCCTTGTGCGATCAACGTACTGGTGCTAGCTTCAACGACATTACATGTTTTGTCTGCAAAAGTCACACGCATCCCAACATCTGCTATCTTTGCTACTGATAGCAAATCTTGTTGCAGTAAGGTAAGAAGAGAACATCTTCGAGTTGTTGGTCTCTGTCGTTTGTATTGAGCCATAATGAACCAATACCATTCACTCAGTGTTTTGATCCATCTCCAAGTACTATGAATCTTGATCGGTCAGTACTTCAAAAATCAGACATTAATTGTCTTGATGTAACAAAGTGTGAAGTAGCTCCTGAATCAAGGATCACCTCTTGTGTGACAGATGTGGAGGCTACACACACGCCTGTACACAGATAGGTCGTCGAATTTCCATTGTTCAACCTATCTTCGCCCATCTTTGAGCTTTCTGGCTCTTCGACGTAGGAAAAATTATTATTGTTCTCTCATTTTGTAAGTGAATATATTTTTTGAAAGTGAAAAACTCTCCACCGTTACTATGTTTTTGGATGGAAAAGCTTTACTATGGTGGGAAGATTTAGTAGCCAAAGCAAAAACAACCATTAACATGGGAATGAAGAAACAAAATGTTTCTAATTACAAAGCCTTGCTAGCTTTCAGCCCTCAGCCCGATGAAGACATTCGTGAACTCAAAGATCTGGAGACACAAAACAAGAAAAGTTTCGCAAACACGAAAGTCAAAGGAGACGAAGATGAACAATTCGCGAACACCAAAGTCAAAAGTCTAGTATTCAAGGAATACTTTCTTCCCTTGTTAGATGATTATGAACATTTTTAAAAACTTTTGGGATTGATTATGACTAAAGGCCTTGATCAATTTATTCAAGATTTCCATGAGTATCTTAATCCTCTTTATAGTGAAATACCTCCAAAGATACAGATGCTCATGTTCATTGATGATTTACCTAAGGACTATCAAGTGGATGTTTAAAGGAACCATCCCAACACCTTAGAAGATGCTATTAGGGTTGCAAAGTTTTATGATGATACTCCTAAGCCACATAAGAGTCATCACCCTAATGAGCAAAACAAGAGTTTTCAATTTAAAAGGAAGGAAGTTACCAATGAGGCATCTTCCAATCCTAATTCTAAGAAACCCAAACACCACTTTAATAAACATCAAGGTGGCAAGAAGGACCTAGCGGAAGCTTGAAAGAAAAATCTTTGCTTCAAGTGCAATGGAGAGGGTGACCTTGCACATGATTGTGTCAAAAAAAAAAGTCTCAACCTCAGGTATCATATCTAATGACATGGATATTTGTTTTCTTAGTTCAATGCTTTATGGACCTAATGACTTAATTTGCATTAAGGGTAAACTTGGATAAACATGTTGTTAATGTACTTTTTGACATGAGATCCAATCATAATTTTATAAATGCAAATTTGGTGCAGATGCTAAACCTTCCCATCAAAAAAAGTGAGAAGAAATAATGTGTGACAATGGCGTCTGGATGTAATTCTAAACCCATGGATTATGTGGTTCCTAATGTACCATTGCACATGTAGGACTACGTTGAAAAACTAGAATTTCAATGCCATTAATTTGGCAAACGTGGATGTTCTTGGGCAATAATGACATTATAATAAGAATAAATCATTAAAAATTGATTTTGTTGAAAAACATTTAACTTTTATGCATGATTGTTCTTTAATAAAGATTATTGCTAGTTTAAGTGTTGATGCTACTGGTGTTAAACCTTACTCTAAGCATGAACTTAATTTTTTGATAAAGAACACAAAGTATAAAGTTTATTTATGTTTTCACAAAAGCCTAATTTGTTGCATTGGTGAAATTCTTAAACTTAATGCCATGAATATACCTAGTGAGAAAACTCTTGAATTTGAAGCCTATAGTGAACTTAGGCAAGAATTTAATGATGGTTTTTTAGACCTTCGTATAGGTTTACCATCTGAAAGGTCTGTAGATCACAAGATTGACCTTGTACTTGGTTTGATTCCTATTGCACAACACCCTTATAGGGTGAGTGCATCGGAAGAGACTGAGGTACAAAGGCAATTAAGTGAGTATCTAGAGAAATTGTGGGTTAAACCTAGTAACTCTCCTTGGGCATCACCAGTGGTTCTGGTCGCCAAGAAGGATGGGACTATAAGGTTTTGTGTGGACTATAAAAAATTGAACAAAGTTACAAATAAGAATAGGTATCTACTACCACGAATGGATGACCTAATAGATTATCTTGGTGGTGCAAGGTACTTTACCAAGATAGATCTAAGATCAGGGGATCATCGGATTCGTATTAAGGTAGAGGATATACCTAAGACGAGGTTCAAACTCGATTTGGACACTATGAGTTTTTGGTGCTTCCATTTGGTTTAACCAATTCACCAACGACTTTCCAACGATTTGTTCAGGCCATATTTGGGAAGATTCATGGTAGTATTCTTGGATGATATCCTAGTCTTTAGTAGACTTTGGCGGAACATAAAGAGCATCTTAGGATTGTCTTCGACATCTTAATAAGAGAAAAACTCTTTGTCAAAGAGTCTAAGTGTGATTTTTTTGCTAAAAAATTATCATACCCAAGGCATAAAATTTTCGAACAAGGAGTAGAAATAGAGGCCCATTGTATCCGGACGGTTATTAAATGGCCAATTCTTACTACAGTTCGGAAAATCAAGTCATTCTTGGGTTTCGTGGGATATTTGCATTAGCATATACCCCAATTTGCTAGGATGGCATTTCCCCTCACTCAAGCTTTGAAAGGCAATTGAGGCCAATTTGCATTTTAGACTTAGAGATAGGCATTTTAAAGTTATTTAAATTTAAATGTTTTTGAATTACCATTTTTAAAAAGTGAGAGAAAGTAGAAGGTCGAGTTTGGACACATTCAAATTTGCATGTTAGATACATTGAATCTAGTTCATATTGTAGTAGGGTTTTTTATTTAGAAGTTTCTATGGAGGGAAACCAAGTTCATTAATGAGACATGGACTTGCTATAAATAGTGTACAAACGTGGGAGAACACATCTTCTCTCTCTCTTATATACATGAGGCCAATTTGCATTTTAGACTTAGAGATAGGCATTTTAAAGTTATTTAAATTTAAATGTTTTTGAATTACCATTCTTAAAAAGTGAGGGAAAGTAGAAGGTCGAGTTTGGACACATTCAAATTTGCATGTTAGATACATTGAATCTAGTTCATATTGTAGTAGGGTTTTTTATTTAGAAGTTTCTATGGAGGGAAACCAAGTTCATTAATGAGGCATGGACTTGCTATAAATAGTGTACAAGCGTGGGAGAACACATCTTCTCTCTCTCTTATATACATGAGTTCTCTTGGGTTCATCTATCCATTGGTGCACTATAGTAATGATATCTTGAAATCTTGTGTGTAAAATGCTTTGATTTATGGTTCATTGGGTTCACACATGTGAAATACAATACCTTACTATTTTTGTATGGACAGCAACTTCATTTTATGATATGTTTGGTGTTTGATCAATATCTTGTTGAGTTTGCATCTCTTTCATTAAGTAGATGTTGATTTTCTACATTGCCAATGGTGCTATTTGTGTTGTCTTTCTAAACCAAAGATCAATAGATGTTTCTCTTCGCCTAATGTAGCACTAGGGCCCCGTTTGGGGCTGCAAGAACTAGCCCAGCACCATGTACTCTAGATCCTATGATTTCTTTTCTTGACTTCTTAATGGATCATCCAAGAAAGTAGTTCATAGCATGCCTCAAGTAGGTTCTACCCTAAATACAAAGGAGAACTAAAGAATTGACATCGCACATACATGATTATCCAACTCCAAATTCCACTAATAAGCAGACCAAATATATTGTGATGGTGATGCTATACAATTGTATGCATACACAGCCTCCATATTGCAGACACTCTATCCCAGTAATTCTTGCTTCAGAGTCTCAAATAAGAATTCATTCCATGTGTCTATTGGGCCAGGCATGCACCAGTGTAGGCAATCTTGTGAAGGAAAGCCATTTTTACCCCTTTTTGTTTGCTTAATTGGGTCTTGATTTGTATAAATGCCAGGATGCCCATCAGCTCTGTATCTGAAAACTGGAGTAACATCCATAAGCCTCAGTTTTGACTTGTTAGTCACATTGAGTTCAGCTTTTCTGAAGGCATTGAGCTGATGCTGATGCATGAGCTCAGTATAAGCATTGTAAGGGAGCTCAAAATTTGTGAATGGTCTTGTATTTCCTGTGCATGATCCACCTACATTCCATTGACCACCCTCATAGTGTTTGGGTGAATAAGTGCGAAATATTGTTAATCCATGATACTCTGGATGGGAAACTATTGCATTTAGAGCAGTTTGCATTGCTAGCGCAAATGCAGCTGAGGAGTTGTACCTAAATGAGGGAGTATTTGTCCGCCAACCTTGACCTCCAACCAGCTTATCTGCCATCATATAGGCTGTTTTTTTGGTGTACCAATGCCCTGAAGATATGATCAAAACATCAAACTTGGGTAGAAATTCCATGAAAGCCTCGTCGGCCTGGTCCAGGTGGAGGTTTGTGACATTAACTGGTGTCAGCTCCGATAATTTCCTTGAAGTGCTCACCAGCCATGCTGACCAAATTCTGATAATAGTTACAGAATGCCGAGGAAAATACCAACGCTGCATCTTGCGGCACCCTCGATTATTTGGAGCTTCAACCTGTGTGATTAGTCCACCTAACAGAATTAACCGATGTTTCTGAGAATTTTATTGCACAGAATGATTCACCAATTTGCTTGATAAGATCTTCATTCTGCTATATGATCTGTTTGAAAACTACAGCCACAACTACATTTAAATTGACTCAATTCCAATCAAGTCAACTTCATTTTCTTCTTTTCTGAGGTTTCAATAATCTTAATGCAAAACGATTTGAAAAAATTTCACAAATCAAATTGACAGATAGACTCAGATTCCAAACAAGGAAAAGCATTTGAAAATTTCAATTCGAACTGATTCAGAAGCTTTTGAATCTAGATTCTATTAATCCTAATACGACTAGGGCTATTACCTGCATTAGGCAGCACATCAATGACTCCATGTGGTTTCGAGCAATTGAATCACCTACAAAGGCAATCACCTTTCCTCGCACTGCTCCAAGAAAAGCTTCCGCATGGAATCGTGGTAGAGAGCAGCCGGATGGCTTCCACCTCCAGTTTTCATATCCTGTGTCTGGTCTTCCATTGCCTAGACAATTCTGGGATTGAGAAAGTAATGGGCATGTATGATTCTTATACAGAGAGCCCATCGGACCGGGTACCCACTTGCCAGTATAGAGGTCACATTCACCTGCTATCAAATTTAGATTAGCTGAACCAATCAGTTAAAGAAAGGCTTCTCAATTTCAACCTACTTAGGAAGATGGGCTGATAAGTAGAAAAATTTAACAATCTCAGAAGCATGATCCGATCCATTTGTGCTCAACAAAACAGAAGCAGAGCTAAAGTATGCGAACTTTCACCTTCAGAAGACAAGGACGTATTGTTTTGACTGTTGAGACTGATAATACTTTCAAAATTTGCAGGCTCAGCATAAAGAGCTGCCCTTTCACTTGTGTTAGTCAATTTTGCTGAATCAGAGCCGTCTGTTTGCAAGGTGCCTTTCTTCCACCCTGTGAGCACTTCTGCAGATGGGGCAACAGAACTGATTGAGCCAGCAGAACTAGAGGTAGACTTCAACGTGCTTAGTTGTTGTCTTCCATGTTGAATATGCCCATAAATCTGTTCGTCAGAGACCAAGTTCAGCTGACTCCAAATCCCCGCGGTGAAATCTGCCCTTCTCTTTGCAATCCCTTCCAAGAATCCAAGGTTGTGGGCAGCATGGAAGAAGAAAGTAACACTTACGGACATCGTAACAAGGCAGAAAAAGTACCCAATTGTAGTTTTGCTTCTTTTGCATAGTTCTCCATTGGAAACTCCCTGATGCCCAAGATTACTTCCAGTACCTGACTGCCCCATCTTTTCTTCAGGAATTGACCACAACAAAGGAGACCCAGCTTCCTCAAGTACTCTAAAGGCTGAATCTGCAGATAGATTGTTGTGGCCTCCATATTTAATATCCAATGTAGATAAGCACTAGCCTGGAATCAGACCTGGATTGAAACAAGTGTAGGTGCTACTGGTATCAAATCTGTCCAATGGGGAGTAGATTTTGAAAACAGTAAAAGCAGCTCACCCAACAACAAATAACTACCCAAAAGGGACATTTTCTGACAATGCTGAACCCAGCTCAAGTGTGGAGGGAGAGAGAGAGAGAGAGAGAGAGAGAGATGATGATGAGAGTGAGAGGTAGGCAGAAAGTGAAACGAGTCTGGCCAGTGCTGTTGATCCTCAAGTGCTTGGTTTTCTTCTGGTTTTGTATTCTATACAGCATCAAGTACCAAATATGGGAATTAGGTTATTGGGCAAGAGTGGCTGAGATGGGAATCCACAAGCACCTTAGAAGCTTGGAGGGTGCTTAAGGGAAGTGGATTGTGGCATGGCAATAACAATTGCCTTAAGCTTATCCCTTCAAATGACATAGTTTACATCTATGTTTGATGTTGGGATCTTCATGTAGAAAGTTCATGTGAACACTCAACTACATATCAACACACAGCCCATGGCAAGCCCATGCGCTCTTTGTCAACTTGCAGTTGGTTGTCCACGTGGACAAGTGCTAACAACACCTAGCATGGACAATATAACACAAACTTGGGATTATGAAGGGAAGGCCCAAGGTCCTCAAGCATCTGTAGTGAACCCTAGGCCTTCCCCCCATCACAAGTAGTAGCATGTTGTATACTTTTGAGCTTTGGATTGTGGAGCAAAATTCACATTTCCTCTTTCCTTGTCATGAAGGGGTTGCCATTTTAAGCAAAACCCCAATGAGATAGAGATAGTGTGCCCACGTGAGCCTTTTCTTTAATCAAGTTCCTAAATGTGCGCCAAGAACTAGTTCTGGCTAAGCAAAATCTTACATCCTAATTGTGCTGCCACAGCCAGGAACTGGCTTTGCCCCATGTGGGCAAAAGCCAATTTTTGGCAACAGTTCCTAGCCGTGCATCCAGGAACTGGCTTCCTCATGTGAGCATGAAGAGAGAGAGAGAGAGAGAGAGAGAGAGAGAGAGAGAGAGAGAGAGAGAGAGAGAGAGAGAGAATCTACTGTTCATTCTTAAAAAGTCGACATGAGATACCCCCTTTACAATCACTTGTAGAGTTATTAATTGTTGGAAAGACAACTAGTAGGAAGCTTCATCATGTGCTTCCACACTAGCTTGGTCAACATGGAGTTATGCAACATTTCAATGTCAACATGTGCTTCCACACTAGCTTGGTCAACATGGAGCTATGCAACATTTCAATGTCAACCACTACTCATAGCATGCACGTAGGAGCAAAGAAGTTCAAAATTATTCCTAAATTAGACAAGTGCCATTGCACCATAGAGGTGGTGGATACTTAATGGAACATTTGTTGTCCATTAAATAGAATGCAAACAATTGAGGAGGGATAATTTAATTTCCCCTTCATAGGATGCATACGTAACCTCCAAATCTAACCTACAATTCCTTTCATGACACAAGAGTGAATACTTGTGCTTGAATAATCATTATCAACCTTAGATTTTTTGTTTTGCCTTGCAAAGCATGAGTCAAAGCTATGCACTCAAACTAGCCATGGTAGTTTTTGTAAGAGTCAACATTAAAAAAGTGTCTCAAAGTTTATATGTGTTTTACTAGATGATATGTGCTTTCAAGTTTTGGTCACTATAAAGCATTCACATCACTACATTGATTGTATCCAAGGGGTAATGGTCATACAGAATCTTCTAATAAGATTTTGTGCAAAATATTGACAAAGACTGTAGAAGCCAGTTGTCTTGTGTCTCAAACCAAACTCGTCCAAGGAGAATAAGATATAACATCTATCCAAGTAGCCATGACGTGTCATTCTCCTTAGGCCAATTGGGTTCAAGTGATCGAAATAATCATCATTAGTGAATTACTTTGACTTTGTTCATAGCATCTGTCTGATTTTCCTTTAGTTTGTTAATTATTTGAAGGTGATCGTGAACAATGTTATCAATCGACAATCGATCTTCCATTTGAATTATCTCGAAATCGATAGGTAGTGTCGGATACATACCATAAACCGATAGTATAAAATTATTCTTGTCGTAGTCTTCTTTGTATTTTGGTAAGCCCATAGTACATAAGGTAATTTCTTGTCCCAATCCCAACGACTATGCTAAGGTTGCTTTATTAAGAATTTTACAAAGTATTATGTTACAGTGCTTAGTCAATCCATTCACTTTCAAGTTGTACAGAGTAGTCATTTGATGTTTAATCATAATATTTTGGAATAGAAATGTAGCCACTATTTTAGCAACATTCTTCCGCATTGCTTCTGTTTCCACCATTTTAGTCACATAATCAGTCGCTACTAAAATGTATCATCTCTTATTGTGTCACAGGTTTAATTGGTCCAACAAAGTCAATTCCCCATTTTCAAATGGCAAGAGAGGTAAGATTGGTGTGATAGGCCTACGTGTACTGGCAATAGGCTTATCCCTAGTATGGATTGTGAAAAATTGGCAAAATCTAGCTTGATAATTTGATGTTTCTAGTTTGTCAGAAAATATCACATGTGTGGAGCATGTTCCCACGTGTGGAAAATAGTCAAAATTATTTAATCATGTTGACTTTAGGGATGTCATAAAGTTTTTTTAGTCAAGCATCTTGGTGTCACTAGTTGATAGGGCCAATTTTGGCTTTAGGGGCAAAAAGTCAAGTACTCTCATCACTCCTTTGTATTGGAGATTCCATCAACAAACAAAGTGAGCTAGTTCAAGTCATACTCAATGGCTTGAAAGATGATTATGACAATCTTGTCCAATCCTATGCTATCAAGGAAGAGCTTGGAGGCATTACAAGGTGTTCTTATTGTTGAAGAGCCAAGACATGAGAACAAGATTTTGAGGATGGACAAATTATCCCTCAATCATATTGGTGATGGCAAAGCTTTATTTGTCAAAGACAAGCACAAAGAGAGGAGCAAGAAGAAACACCAATACTTCTCTAAGGACAAAGCAAAATACAAAGACCAAGATGGAGAGGAGGAGGACACCTTCATGCTTCTACTTCAAGGATGAAGAAAAAGGATATTAAGTGCTTCTTTTGTGGCAAGAAAGGCCATTATGCCACAAATTGTTTCATGAAGAAGAACCAATTCAAGCAAGCCAACATCTCTAATGAGAAAGAAGTTTCTATTACAAGTGATGGAGAAGGCTCTCTTATGGCATCAAGGTTCTCCACTTTCCCCTTCAAGAGTGATGACTCATGGTACATTGATAGTGGAGCCTCATCTCATACGTGTAGCTCCAAGCACTCTTTCTCATCTATTATGCCTTATGAAGGAGTCAAGAAGCCATATACAACATCTTTTATCAAGAATACACATTCTAAGTTGATCCACTCAGATGTACATCTCTCATCAAGCACAAGCAAGGGAGGAGCCACTTGTTTTGTGATTTTTATTGATGATCACATAAGATATGCATGGTTACATCTCCTTTTTTCAAAGTCTATGGTGTATGATTATTTCCTATTATTCAAAGCATATGTTGAGAAGTAATTATCATTGAAGATCAAAGCTTTGAGGAGTGATGGAGCTCTTGGAGGAAAGACACCATATGAGGTATTATTCAAGAAGAAGCTTAAGGTTGATCACCTTAGTGTCCTTGAAAGTGTTTGCTTTGCACATATTCCCTTGGAAACAAGGAGGAAAGATGATCCAAGCTCATGGATCATGGTTGGATATTCATCAACCAAGAAGGCCTATAGAATCTTCATACTCTCTATTTCAAAAGTGATTGAGAGTCAAGATGTCATATTTTATGAAGATCAACATTCAACCTTTGGAAGGGGCTAAGATCAAGGCATCTCAAGATGCATCACAAATTATCTCTATTGAAGATAATCAAGATGTGATGGGGTCGAGGGGTGAGGAGGAGTCTCCTCTACACATGATTGAAGAAACAAAGTGTCTGTATTACCAAAGCTCTGCTAGCTCTTGACTCCCAACCTGACAAAAATCTTGAAGACCTCGAAAATGAAATGTTTTCGAACAACAAAAGAAGGTCAAACGATGTGAAAGAAAAATGTTCGCGACACCCGAGGGCCAAATACTTTTGACACCTCACCAAGAAGATCAAAAGAGTACCGTAAAGTACAAATCCCTGATATGATATGATGACATCAACAGAAGAGCATTAGGACGTGCCTAATCCGCCGCTCTTATAATCTGAGATTAGTCTTAGACTATTTAATCTATCTAATCAAGAATGTTACTCTGAATATATGCAGTTGCTAGATGCACTAGTGATATACACAGACACAGCTAGACAAAACACAGTGAGCGAGACAATTTTGTAAGTAGGATTTACAGAGATCCAAGAAGTCCGCTAGTAAACGAGACACTATTCGTGGGAGAACACCGCCTCTCTCAGGCCAATGCACTATGTGGGTCTGTCACACAGTGCTCAAACCAAGAGGATCAATAGATGATGTTGTAGTTGTTATGCACATATCATTCTAAATTGTCTGATCTCGATTGAATTATTGTCTGCTTATTATTCATGTATCTCATTCGCTTGTTTCATCTATTCTGCACATAGGTTCTTCTCTTGAGATTAAGTTGTTGGTTTTATCTCCTCTACTCTCCTAAATCCCATATTAATCTAGTTCCATTCATAACGCTGCAAATTTACATGCATCATCGCACAACTCTACTATTAAAGATAGGCAAGAGAATCCGACTTATTGGGCTTGGCCGACTTATCGCGGAAGCCGGAAAGCCCGACTTTTCGACATGTCTAACATATCGACTTACCTGACGTGTCTGACATATCGACTTGTCGACTACTCCAATGTAATTGGCATCTAGTATCTTATCAAGCTAGTTTTTGAGGAGTGTGAAAAATTGGCAAAATTTAGCTTGATAATTTGATGTTTCTAGTTTGTGAGAAAATATCACATGTGTGGAGCATGTTCCACGTGTGGAAAATAGTCAAAATAGTTTAATCATGTTGACTTTAGGGTGTCATAAAGTTTTGTAGTCGAGCATCTTGGTGTCACTAGTTGATAGGGCCAATTTTGGCTTTAGGGGCAAAAAGTCAAGTACGCATGTTTTTTGATGATTAGACCAAAAGTCAACTATGACATAGCTAGAGCTAGTTAGGTGCTCTACATGTGTGTAGTTTAGATTTGATGAGTGATCGTTCCTATGTGTTGGCAAAGAGTCAAGGGCAATCATAAGTGAGAGATTTGATAGATGGGTCCAATCAAAATCAAGGGATGATGCATCACTCATCCAATAGAATGTAAGAGGTTGTAGAGATGGGGTCTAATAGGAATTGAGCATGGACTACCACGAGTTACTACCATTACGATGATTTCCCTCATCATGTAAGAAGTTTTTTGAGATCAATGAGATTTTGGTTTTTTAGTCACATTTGTGGATTCTCTCTCTACCGAAGGCTGATTTGTTGAATTCTCTCTCTACACTAGAGCTAGCACTTTTCATGCTTATTTTTTTCAGGTACACTTCCCACATGTGTGTATGCACTTGCTTGATGACTGTATGCAAGTAGTAGTGTGTCTTTGCCTTAGAAAATTGAGATAGATCTTGATTATCAATCTAGGCTTGATCTGTGTGCAAGCACATCACTTAGGAGATCATTATCACACTCAAAGGACACTCCACACATGTGAATTTCACATGGATCACACTTCTTTATGTATGCTATGACATTGTGTATACATAGTTGGCCACCAATATTTCAAATTTAATACTTTTGCCATTGTATTTCGCAATATATAATGACCACCAGCATCTTCTGAGTAAAGTTCAAATAACATTCGTTATTTTTGGTGTTTCAAAACATCTTAACAATTCCTTATTAAATCCTAACTTATACAATACTCCTTTTATTATGATTTTAGGTGCAACTTAATGCTGTTTTTTTTTTTCAAATTGAAATTGTTCGGATAATTCTTATGAATTAGATATTTGAATATATGGAATTTTTATATTTGAGCAATAATAATTTCTCGTTTGGAAACTAATGTTCCAATGATTCATTAGATTTATTTCCACCTAAGTGAAATAGAAAATCAACATTTTATGTGAAATTTAATATATCGCATCTCCCGATGGAATGTCAATTCTTGTAGTATAAAATTCACCAAGCAATTCATCATGATAAGTCTAGTCTATTGACAAGAGATTTCAGAGCAAAATGGTCAACATGGAATACAAATGGATATCCGAGTAGATAATATCAAAATCTTTTCATAGTATCTATCCATTCCAATGCTTTTGTTATGTGCCAAACCCAAGCAAATAGCAATAACAATGAAATTAAAGCTAGAACCAAGATAAATACAAAGCATTTATGATAGTATAACCACAAGAAGCAAAATACACAAGGCTAAAAATAACAATAGAATTGAGTAGTAATGGCATTGATTATGACAAAAATTTGTGTGGATTGGGCATATGAGACCTAGAAAGGTGTATCCCGAAGCTCACATTCACAAATGAGGAAGAAGAGATGGAGCTCCAAGTTCTCTCAATTTGCAAATGAGCCAAATATTCCCAAAATGGTGTCACTTGCCTACTTATAGACAAAGCTCCTAACTTAACTAAACATGACTATCTTGAAGAATAGTTAGCCCTTGTTAAGCCTTATTGAATGTGCTTGGCTCCTTCTTGGCCTTTTGCCCTTATTTAAGCACATTCAATTATTATTTTTATGAGCACTTATGTACTGGAAATACATGACACTCCCCCTACTTAAACATTTTTGTCCTCAATGCTCCAATTGTATAAGTCGAGTAGTCATGGTTGAGAATATCATATGCAACAGCTTGTCGTCTTATTGCAAATATTGAGTTGTTTGAATTATATTCATCTAATAACTTTATTTAGTATGCAACTTATTTTCCCATGAAGAAAAGTGATGGAGGTTGATGAAGATTTGAATTGCTTTTCGATAACCCAAATTTGCATGAAATAGGCAGGAGGTATCACCGCAATATCCTCATTTGTCTACTTCTTTGACATCATGCCATCTTATGAAAATCCCTTGGATTCCTATTTTGTCTTGCATTTGATTCTTCTACCACAATTGGCAATCCATGTTGCTGTTAATTTGATGGAGAAAATGACAATTGATCCATTAGCAGTTGTAGTCATTAGTTGTTGTTCATACATAAACACTCCATACGAGGTAGTTGACGTTAAGAATGTCACTCAGATGTATGATGAGGCATGCCTTTGAGCATATTGTTGGCTGAAATATAATTCTTTGAATCTAGACAAATTTTCATTCAAATTTGGCCAACACAAATCAACTTCATTTAGAAGTGTTCCATGGTAATGCTCATTACGGTTGAATTCTGATTTTGCCAATTTTGACTTTAAACAAAATTTTCTTTCAAAGATTTGGTATCCATAATTGTCCATGAGTATGCTTGAAACATTAATTTGAAATAGTGTATATATTGTTAGAGATGGTGAACTCATGCAACCCTTCCCTAGCCTTTACCCGAACGGCCGACAAATCGGCACAACATCGACACCGAATTATTGAACTACTACACAAGAGCTGAAGACAAAGTTCGAGCAAACGAGTCGTCGGACGACTCGAATTATCGGGCCCTAGCTTGTCGAATGTGAAGTTTCGTGACTGTCACGCTCAGCCATAATGGAACGTTATGAGAGGAGAGTTAGCATAATTCTCTCTTGTAACAATTAGTTGAACTATCTTTTAATCCATCTAGTGGACATAAGTATAGACACTCTGAGAAAAACAAAATAAAAAAGACATTTTGTTCTTCCAATATTGATTTTTGTGTTGCATCTATTATTATGTGATTGATTGTTGCATTGTCTGTAATTAATATTAGATCCAATAGTCTAATGCATTGTGTAGCACACTTTCACACAAGATAGGCGCACCATTTTGCAGCATGGTATCATAGTAGATTCATTAGATACAATATGGCACTACAATTCAGAAAAGGATTACAATCAATCTTGATGGCGCAAACTATCGGATATGGAATTCAAGATAAGGATAGTTCTAAAAGACAAAGTGATATGGTCAATGACCGATCTCATAGAGCCAAAGCCTCCAGAGGAAGACCCAAGAAGAGTGAGACGGATACGGAAAGATGAACGTGCAATGGCGATCATTGTATCCTCCATAAATGAAGGAATCCTCATGCAAATTGAAGATTTCCAAAGCAGCCATGAAGCATGAGAGAAACTAAAACAAAAGTATGAAGTGAGGACAGCCACATCAATCATGCACCTCCACAATCGGCTACAAAGCTTGCGATGGGATGGAAATGAGTTGGATCAGCATGTAGAGAAGATCAAAATGATCTTCACTCAACTCATTGCATATGGACAGGAGCATCAAGTACTAGCACTCCAACAGCTAATGTACGTCGTGAAATCACTACCCTCATCTTACCAGCCGCTGAGAATGCTCATCTTAAGCTTACTTGAGATGACATTCAAAAGAGTAGTCAATCTCGTTGCAGATGAAAGATTGATGAGAGATGAAGGATAATCAAATGGTGACTAGGAGAAGGCCCTTTCGTAAGGGGAAAAAGAAAACAAAAGCAAGCCCAAGATCGAGAAGACTCGGATGAACTCTTCAACGAAGGGTAACTACAACAAAGAGACTTCTACCTATGATCATTGTCACAAGTTAGGACATTGTTGGCTGATTCTGATGAATCCCCAAGATACGAGGCCAAAGCTATCCAAGAGCACCTCTCACCTTAGACCGAGAAGGTCTCTGTAGAAGAGACAGATGAAGAATGAGAGCCGAGAAATGCTAGTTAGAATGATAGTTAGAAATTATGGGAGCCTCATGGTGAATCCCAAGTGAAGGAATAACCATGTAGGAGCTAGTATTTCTAAGCAATTGAAATAAATGCAAGTAGACGCCTCTTAAGAAAGTAGAGTGAGCCACCTTTTGATGGTGACCTCTAGTGGAGAAGCTAATTCTATATGTAATTAGTAAAATTGTGGAATTGCCACTTGGGCTCCACATAGGCAGCCCTCTTGCTTATTCATGCTCGCCTTGTTGCCTTGTGGTCTATTTTCGCGCACTCATCTTTTTCCCAGGGCTTCAAATACTTGGAAGTGCAGCTTCTTCCGAAGGGAGGTGGCCCCAGGTAATCACGTACTTTCTCAATGAAGTCGAACTCCTACCAATCTTCTATCATTGTCACATACTGGGAAGACATGAAGGCCACTCTGTGACTGTCTTCAGACTAGAGGGCTATGTTGGGATTGATTTGAATTGGATCTAAGCCACGATCTCAAAAACATTCTTGATTTATAAGAAAGGCCATCGATCTGCAGTACTCGGTGCTTTCTCGTACACAGATCAACGTTAGATTTATATTTATGCCCAAAATCTAACAATTGTAGCATCAATTCATCCATTGATATACTTTCAAAACTTTTCAAAATTACTGGCCAGTTCACCACTTCGACTTGCGGTCGCTCCGTTGGCCAGGGATTTCTTCACTTGATTGGCATATAAAAGGGGTCGACCCTTTTCCAAGCTGGTGCCCTCGGGTATTCTTGCAATCGCCTGCTGTCCTTTAAGATTTTATTGCACCATTCGGGCTGCGGTTGCAACGCAACAATGATCTCAGCCCTTGTGGAGTACGAGCTTTGATCGATTTCATCTTTGCCGCCCCTCAAGTTATGGAGGTACTTCCTCTCGAACCTCTTGGACTCTCTGTTGTCTACCATATTTGACCTTTGTTTGGCTGGTGAGGCTGCCCTACGATGCTGAGGTGGCTTTGCTAGATAATCATCTAGTGCTTTGGCGCATGTGTCACTCTTTCTGGCTCGCTCGCTTGTGGAGGGCTCATCTTCACTCGCATCAGCAAGCCTAGGTGAGAATATTCTTGTTTTTGGCAGATCATCTTGGGGGTCATCATCACCACCAGCGTCCGTGTTAGTCTTTGGGAGGTCAGGAATGATTTGATCTAGCGAGAGTGGCATGGGAGTGATAGGCTTAAGAGGAGCCGGATTCAGAAGATTGTACACCGCACCAGGGGAACTAAGCTGTTTTAAGAACTCGTCCCGTCGGGCCTTGTACATCTCGACAAGTCCTTGATGGGGTCTCAAAATTTGGCTAGGAAGAGGTTGAGAGGAGGAAGGTGAAGGGACATGGTAAGTTGGAATGAATGTCTGAGAAAAATTAAAAGCAGAATATGAAGGAGGTTTGAAGGTAGGAGGGAAAGAGGAAAAGCCCCTGATGCAGCTTTGGTTTTCTTGTTGTCCGAACCTGAGATACCATCGTACTGCTAAGTTTGCCCATCATTATCATTTGTCCCATCATCTCCGTCATTGTCCCTTGGTTTCCGATTGGAGATTCCTGCTTGGGCCTTGCACGTCATGTTCCAAGCTAGTTCACTTTATCCAAGACCTGCTGCAGGGCCTTTGTTTCTGCTTCTAATTGCTTTTGGGACTCGAGAATGACCTTCGTCTATTTTGATGCAACATTCTTGAAGTTTCTTTTGTCACCCTCTCTTTTCTGAACCAGCCTTATATATTTTTCCATTCAGATGGCTGTGGCTTGTGGAGCTTGGAATTGAATGTCTTTGGGCTTTACGAGAGGGACATCAACTATCATCGCACTAGATGATCCATCTCGTGATTGGTCAATCAGGGCCATCTAGTGCTTAAGTTGTTGCTGGACCTCATTTAATTCCATCACCTGCCCGATTATCATGGCTTTCAGCTCCTCTGTCTCTTTTTCTTTTTCTTTTATTGGCTTTTTCTGTCCGGCAATAGTCTGGTCTTGAAGTTTCACCTTATTTTCTAGCACTTGTTGTTGGCTTACCAACCAATGCATGTGGTAGCTAATTTCGGACAAGCTGATCATTGAATGTTTGGTCCTCTTAGTGAGTTTTAATTCAACCATATTCGAATTGAATGATATAGTCCCACCATAGCTCACAAAACATCTTGTAATCCGTTAGAAAAATCTTCACCAAAATCATCTGTTAGAAGAATCTTCACTAGAATCTTCTAACATCGGGACACCCAATTTCATGATCCTCCCAACATTGTTACACACGGTAGTACAATCCGGCCATCAAAAGTTGATCTTGGACCTGGTTGATTGCCATTGGCTTATTTGGATCAAAAGTTAATTTTGACAACTAATCATCCATCTACAAGATACAACTGCGAGACAAGCCAAGTCTATTGCAAATAAGATTGATTGCCTAACCGTTGGATCTGGTGAGGACTAGTACTTTTGCGCATACGCTTGTAACGCTCATTGAAAATCAACTAAAATTGTCCAAGTGAATAGATGATTGGCCAGTGTGGTGTATTGATGGTGATTCAATCCAATGGAACTCCTCATTTAGCCCACTTGTTTTGTCATGGCATTGGCACATAGAAAGGATTAACCAACAACTATCTCGGGCTTGCCACATAGCTCTTGATGGATTCTAACATCTCAAAAACAATTCTGTGCCACGTTGGTTGTTCACCCAAGGCTGACAGCTTATCCAATTCTTTGCCTTTTTCGAATTTTGAAGTTTTTACTTTGATGATTTAGCCACCTTGGGAGGATTCATGATTATGTTGTTGGTGAAATGCATGGGTCTCCTCCTCGATGATGATTGGTCTTTAAAAGCTCTTTTGGCCGAGATATTGCATGTTGAGAGCCCTGTTTTTAATGATAGAATTTCTTGAACTTTTTCAGCTTGCCTTGGATAGACATCCATCAAATCCGCACCTTCAACCCCTTGCTCATGATCTGGATTACCCTATTGTGGCAAAAATGTTGGCATGAGATGTGCTTGAATCTAAGGCATTTCTTGTAGTGCGATAGAAGCTTATAATTTTTATGAGAGAGAAAGGGAGAGAGAGAAAGAGTAAGCTATCTTCATTGTGGATCGTAGTGTTAATGGATGTAGTGTTAATGCTTAGAATTAATGGATGTTAGAGTTAGATGTGAATTTCTCATTCATGCTGAAATCTGAACTATACTATCGCTCTCATGGGAACGAATCTACGCGTGACAACTAACTTCGTCTCTTTGCTGCTAGATTGATTATAGGCAAGGAAAGAAATCCACTACACAAAATCAAAACACTTTTGAAAGGCGAAGGCATTTGGTCGGTGACCGAACTCTCAAAGGGGCAGCCTCCAAAAGGAGATCTAAGGAGAGCTAAATGAATCAGAAAGGATGAGCGTGCAATGGCGATCATCATTTTGTCCATCAACGAAGATCTACTCATGCAGATTGAAGACTGCGAAAGTAGCCATGAAAGTGAGGACTGCAGCTTTAGTGATGCATCTTCACAATCAATTGCAATCCATACAATGGGATGGCAACCAGTTAGACCAGCACGTTGAGAAGATCAGAATGATCTTCACTCAACTCGCTGCATCAAGACAGGAGCACAGGTCTCAGCACCACAACAGCTGATGTACTTCATGAAGTCTCTACCTACATCCTATCAGCCGTTGAGAATGCTCATACTGAGTCTACCAAATATGACATTCGACAAAGCAATCAGTCTTGTCACTGATGAGAGACTGATGAGGGATGAAGAAGAAGGAAGCAGTGATCAAGAGAAAGCTCTCTTCACAAAAGAAAAGAAGAAGAACAAGAACAAACCCAGATTCGACAAGACAAAGTTCTCGAATCAACAATCTTCTTCCTGTGATCACTGTCACCAACCAGGCTATACAGCCAACAAATGCTAGTTCAATCCAGCAATACCTTGCATGCACTGCAAGAAGAAGGGGCACTCTGCATACGATTGTAGATTCAATCCAAAAAGAAAAAACAAGGCTGAGAAAGCAAATGTTGCAGAGTCATCCAAAGAGAGGTGATGAAGCCTTCACAATACTTGATCAAGCTTCAATGAGCTACACTGAAAAAGACTATGATGTAGCCATTGATTCAGGAGCAACATCACACATCACCTACAACAAGAAAATCTTGATCGACTTCAGAGAACTCAAAAATAATAGAGCAGTGATTCTAGATGATGGGAGCAGACACAATGTCAAAGGTATCAGGACTCTACAGCTGCGAACACTGTCATGTCAAGCCGAACTGCCAGGAGCACTCTACGTGCCTTCACTGAGAAAAGATCTGCTATCAATCTCCAAGATGGCAGATCTTGGAATTCGAGTTCTGTTCGATGGATACATGTTGCATGATTGAGAAAACAACAAACAAATTGCTGACAGTTGGATACAGAGAAGAAAACCTCTATCAATCCAAGATAATCATCAATTTTGACAGCATAAAATGCATCAAAAAATGAAGATCAGCTCTGGCACAGGAGAATGTATCATCTGATCATAAGGAGTCTGTATGACATGTGCAAGAAAGACATAGTCACTTGTCTAAAGATCTCAAGACCCGATACTGAGATTTGCGAAGCTTGTCAAAAAGGCAAACAACAGCGGAATTCATTCACACATGAGGAAAAGAGAGCAAAAGAAGTTCTTGAGCTCGTCCACTCAGATGTTTGTGGGCCAATGAAAATAAATTCGCTCTCAAGATCGAGGTATTTTCTGACGTTTATAGATAATTAATGCCGGATGACTACGATCTACTACCTAAAGAATAAATATGAAGTGTTTGACTCTTTCAAGAAGTTTGTGGCATTTGCGGAGTGATACACCTCAAAGAAGATTCAGATCATCAGATCTGACAATGGAGGTGAGTACAAGAGCAAGGAATTCTCAAAATTTTGCCAAGAACAGGGGATAGAGCATCAGTTCACTCCTGCGTACACACCAGAATATAATGGTGTCACAGAAAGAAGAAACAGGACACTAGTCGAAAGAGCCAGATGCATGATGGCACCGGCTCGATTGCCAAGTCAATTTCGGACTGAGGCAATAGAAGCAACAATACACTTGCAAAACAGATCAACAACGATAGCGTTGGAAAATAAGACATCGTACAAGATGTGGACAGGTAGAAAGCCTGATCTATCATATGTACGTGTGTTTGGATGTGCAGCATACAAGCACATTTCAAAAGAAAAGAAAAAAAAAAAAAACAAGCTCGATGATAAATCAGAACAAACAATCATGGTCTGGTACTCGAACGGATCACAAGTGTACAAACTCTACAATCCAACCACGAAGAAGGTTGTTTCGAGTACAGATGTGAAGTTCGATGAGTCCACATTCCCTGGACTAAAAGATGAAAAGGGCCATGAGATCTTCACATTATTGCCAATTCAAGAAGGAGATCGAGGACATACATCAAATCAAAATGTTGAGCCACAGACTATAATGTCTACATAAAAAGAGTAGAAAAAGATTTTGTAGATTAGGTCCCAAATTTTGTGCCGAGCTGAAAGATAAAACTTCAGAGATTTCAAATGTAATAGTAGAAGCCGAAGGATCTTTTTTGCAAAATAGTATTAGTTCCAATTCCCTTGGTATTGTTTTTGTTGTTAGTCCTTTTTTCATGGGAGCGATAAAGGCAAAAGAAGCCAATTTTGAGAAGTCTGTATTTCTTATCGAATGCAGTCCTGTGGCGAAATTTTATTTGATTCTATATGAAAATAAGTAAGGATTGCTCTTTTGTTTTTGTTGTTTTAATCTGGATTGTTGCATGCGACATTCCTTAAATAAGTAAGATTGCTCTAATAAGTATGGATTTATCGATATTTGTATTTTGGTTGTTGCAGTCAGCATTGGAGCCTGGACAATATTTCTGTAAAGATAAATAAGGAGGGAGTATCAAATTTTCTATGTGTAATATTAAACTCAGCGACAAATACACATAGAGAATCTGATTCTCTACTTCATGATGTCGTTTAGGAAATACCGACAATGGTAACCTCAATTAAAGAGGTAACCATTAGATCTCTCAAGGTATATTCAATTTATCTCTGATGTGCATGTATTCCTTTTTTAGTTCAAATCTATCATCATAGCATAAGTAAGTTTATATCATAATATTACTAATTTTGGTTCAATATATGCAGTGTGTACAGCAAAAGAAGTTTTTTAGTTGTGCATGGTTCGTCTTGTACAATACGAACCTATTTTTTGAGTGGTATGGTTTACAAGTGGATGTAAATATTGAAAAGGTAATATTTTGTTCATTTGTAGTTTCTTTCATTCTGATTCATATTTCTTTACTATCATTGTTTGTGATTTGCTGATTCTCGTGTTTTGTAATGACAGTTCACTCTTGACCGTATACTCTTGACGATGTATATAGATTTCGGCAAGAATTGATTAGAACCTATGCTTAGAACGGTGTAAGCGTTGCACCTGAGATCGAGGGCCCTCAAAAACAAGCTGCTCCTGCCTTAACAACCTTTCAGGTTGCTCAAGATGCAGACCTTATTATATACGATCAAAAAGAAATAGAAGTCCTTCCTAATACAGAGGAAGGCGATATTATAGTAGAGAGTCTTCTTGTCTTAAAAGGCATTGAGGCCCTTCCCGAAACAGAGGAAGACGAGATTATAGAAGTTCCTAATACTGATAAAGAAAATATAGAAAAATTGACTGAATAGAGATCTATTTGTAAATATAGATACATCAAAAAAAAAATACAATCATTTTACATGTAAACAACCCGTTTATGGGTTTCTTTTATTGCTATCAATATAGATTCTTACAATCAAGTTGCGTCCATAGTGTAATATTGGAATGCAATTTTCTATCTTGATAAAAAGAGATGATGATTGGCATGTATTTGCTGATAGTGAATCTCAATGTTCTTCCATAAGTTGGATTGTTTCATCAATATCTCTGCATTTGATCTCAAGCTCATGTCTTTTACGTACCTACATAAAACTAATACAAAGTGAGTTACAATTAGTACAGAGATTGTATTAGAAAGTTTTGATTGAAACTATTCATAAAATATCGAGTGTTTACAATTACTTACGAGTTTACCATTGAAAATGAATCTAAAGTCTGAAAGTACATCATCTTGTAGGAGCAATAGTTCCCGCCTGATGTAATTTAGACTCCAAGCTTCTTCCACCTCAACACACGTCAAAACGACATCATTGTATATAATTTCAATATTTTTTCGTTTTGAATGTCCACTGGCTTCCAAGTCTTGATCGAGTGGCACCCATTTACCTTTATTTTTTTTCATCTTTGATAATGGAAGCATAAGCTCAACATTTGTTTTTCAATTTGATAATGGAAGCACATCTGACAGCCAGCATTTTGCAAGTCAGTCAGTCAATCAATCAATCAATCTCTCTCTCTCTCTCTCTCTCTCTCTCTCTCTCTCTCTCTCTCTCTCTCTCTCTCTCTCTCTCTCTCTCTCTCTCTCTCTCTCTCTCTCTCTCTCTCTCTCTCTCTCTCTCTCTCTCTCTCTCTCTCTCTCTCACACACACACACACACACAGGAAATTGTGAACAAGATTGTTTTTAAGAAGCAATAGCTACTAGGAGAGAGTTAATTGGGTGTCAACATCCGAAGCAATAGCTAGGAGAGGGTTAATCATGTGACAACATCCTTTGTATCAAGTGCTGAATACTAGTGATCAACCATTTTCAGATAACATATAAACTTAAAGATGACTTATATTCATGCATTGAAGAGGTAATTTAAAAATTAAGAGGCAATACTAAACATCCTTAAATATGAAGAATAAAAACTATCATTTGAAAGAACAATGTGCGAGCTTTGTAAGCTGAATCAAAAAACTAGTTTGAGCGCAGAAATATATATCAATTTAAGAGAAGCCTATTTATTTGAGGGGTAGAAAGAATGTTATATGCTATAATTGTGCGGCAGTAGGGCATTATTCAACAAAAGTTATTCTATAGGTCATAACAATAATAGTTTATATTCAGTTGATTTTACATCAGGTGCGAGCGAAATTTGTCTAATCAGTTCATGAAGATTAAGAATGAATGCTAGGAACTAAACAGTGACTTCTATATAATGTTCGAATGTGTTGCTATTGATGCTTTCATTTGGTAGTTTGTTTCAAGATTTTATCTTATGTTTTAAAATAAGACAATTGTAGTAATTGAATCGTTCCATGTTCCCAAGTTTTTATTTAGTTATCTATGAATTTTTCTGCGATATTTTGAATAACTTTGTATTTTTCCCTTTAAATGATGTAGAGTTTTTATTTTACGTTTATGGAAACCACGATTTTGTCAAGATATTCAAACTCAATTGAACAACATTGCCATTAGCAATCAAAATTAGTTAAAAGATATTATCAGCTGTCAACTTTTATTCCAACATTGTTCTTTATCATTATTGATTTCAAATGTTTTGAATCTTCTAAAAAAATTCCAAAACACATGAACATGTAATTTTTGTAATTACTAACTATGTGATTATATCTATCTTTTTTAGAATGACATTTCTATGTTTAATAGACACATAGATAATGCTTTTGTACTTTGTTATTTGATGTTCCTTTTCAAAATGCAAGTTTTTTTAAGTTGCAACATAACGAACATCAAACATATATGGGTCGAATACATGGTCCAATTATCATTATGACATAAAGTTCGCTCTTCACAATTTATGTTTGACTCGAATCGGGACAAAATTGCGTAGCTAGTTTTGTTTAATGGGAATAATTATCGGGCAAAGCGAAACAAAGCCAAAGTCCAATCCACTTGCAATCTTAAGAGCAATATCAAAGGGAACACAAGGAAAAAGTAAAGCCATTTGATATTGCTTTCTAGAAAAACTTGGTAAAATTCCAAGAAATAAACTATGGGAATGATGAGAAGATACTATTTCCAACAAGTTTACAATTTGAAAAAGCACTTCAACTTTGTGGGGAAGTAATGGCAAAATTGGCAAAGATTTATCATGAATGGATCTTTGGTGATCAAAAAATGACATGCATAAGCACTATAGGAGTCAAACAAGATTGTCCACTTTCCCCATTTCATTTCAACTGTCTTATGGAGTGTCACTACTTATTTGTGCACATAATGCAATTCTCGGTACTAAAACAAGGCAAATTTACAAATACCCAAATTCACTTGAAAAGCTAAATTTGTGGACATGGTTACAATATATAGTTGAAACTCAAGAATGTTGAAGAGACAAACGATGGCAATCACTTTACAATATACAAGTTAGAAATGCTTTTTTCGTACAAATATATTTCTCTAGATTTGAAAGCTAAGTATTGGCAGAATGTGTGTGCTAAAAAGAGACTCCTAGTAAGATTTAAATGTCATGTGCTTCCCTCAATGTTATACATATCAATGTTATATCTATAATAATACGACATAACAAAAGAGAGATGTAATCTTCAATCCTAAAGTCCCTGACCACCACATTAAGCCATCAACTTCATCATGGACCAAATGCTATGACATCCCCACTCACGTCATTATCGTAAATCAATTGCAAAAATTGGTCCACATTATCGTTCATGTATTTGTACAAACGACCAACATATTAACTTTCTATCACGTCTTCAGAGATGAGGTGAAGGGCATACTCAATCATCATGAAATGAAGAATAGCACTTAAGAGCAAAGCCAAATCAAATGAAGTCCCTATGATTACCTCATGGAAAAAATAGAATTTGACCTCTCAAAAACTAACCAAAAAGCATAGCTAGCAAGGAAAATACCACTACAAATTAAAAAAATTACAAAAGCCCAAACGGCCGTAACTTGAATGACTCAAATGAGAAATGCACGTCTACTAATCCAAAACAATAGTTTATGGGTTTTATGTCTAGGATAATACCCAACAAACGAACCATGCAATCTTCAACCATATGGAGTCCAACCACAAATTCTTATAGCATCAACTTCATCATGCATAAGATGGACCAAAAGCTATGACATCCCTAGGCTATTCATGTTGATGATGCAAAAAATGCTAAAAAATCACAATCGTCACAAATACATAAAGATGGATTGGTATAGGCAAGTATTGGGCATTCAACCAATGGTTTTGTATAACCTTGAGAATGAAGAATACCTATTTAGAGCCACATATAAATGATTCAATATCTACATTTTCCATCACATAAATCATATTGGGTGTCTGCTTTTCAATAAAACATCTCCCTCCCTCCCAACTTTAGTTTATTCAACTTATTAGTCCAAGTGGGGACAAGTATCCCCTTAACATACATCACTCGAACTTTTATGTTTCTCAAAATAAACAAAATGTATAAAAAAACAGAGCCAAACAACAACAGCCTCAAGATTTTCCACAAGTTCAAAAAATGATTAAACTTAATGCACTCCAGTAATTGAGGGGTGATCCTCATTTTTAGCTTCAAGCACTGATCTCAAGGGGGCTCACTAATAACATATGCAATGTTTAAGGCTTTATAAACCTCTTCATCTAAAACCCTCAGATCAATATGATTCTAGTTATTGACATTTTCTCATTTAAGCAGAAAAATTCCTATTCAATCTTCAAATCTAAAGACAATCCAAAAGTATAGACAACAAACCAAAACTATCCAAGTTTGGATCTATGGCTTTTAATAGTTATAACAACCTAACAGTATCATGAAGTTGATAGATTTCAAAACAATTTTAAGAGACTACAAAGTTGGATTGGGGCGGGGTGTGTGTGTGTGTGTGTGTGTGTGTGTGTGTGTGTGTGAGAGAGAGAGAGAGAGCATCAACTTCAATGTAGGACCTTGAAAGGCATTGCTACATTATTCTGCCTCCTTTAAATTGAACCGAAAAAAAAAAATAAGGTATTATATATGTGCATTGGGAGGAGAGCAACTTTGACAACTCGAAATTACCAGCCAGCAAATAAGTGCAGCTAAATGGTCAGTCACGTTCAACTTGTACTGTTACATGACTAATGTTGAACTGGTTCTTACAATAGTCTATCACACTTTGAAGAACTTCATTGGAGTTCGCATCCGGAGCTATCCTGACGTGACATGCTAAAAGGGTTTTCCCAAGAGTGATGGCCCATATGTGCAGATCATGTACGGCCACGACATTTTCAAGTTTCAGCAAGCCAGTTTCGAGCATTGTTGCATCTATTTCCCGAGGAGTACTTTCCATCAATACCCCAAGAATGTCTCGTAACATTTTGATGGTGGTGCCCAAGACAAGCAAGGAGAACAACAATGTGCATATCAAATCCAGAATTTTCCATTCTGGGTTAAACCATATCAATGCTCCAGCTATCATAACACCTACACTTTGAACTAAATCTCCAAATACATGAAGGTATGCACCTCGAACGTTAATATTCTCACTTGAGCGAGCATCAACCTTGTCAACATCTTTGAGAAGTTCTGAATTCTCAGCTTCTGCATTATGGAAACCGTCCACATCTTCATTGTTCACATGGTTGCGTTCAAGATCACCTGGAATATCATGCCCATGGGCATGTTTACTATGATCATGGTTTGCAATGTCCTTCTGTTCATGTGCTGGTCCACTTTGAACATGTTTATGACCATGATCATTTTCACTGTGAGCATGATCAAAGTGATCACTTTCAGCCTGGTCTTCACCATCACTGTGACCATGCCCATCACGGGGATGGTCATTTTGACTGTGACCATGCTTGTGCTGGCTGTGGTCATTTTCACGGTGACTATGACCATGGTGGTCTTCACCATGACTGTGACCATGGCCTGGATGGCCATGGTCATGCCCGAGAATAAAAATCATCACAATATTCACCAAGAGACCCATTGTTGCAATGCAGAACATGAGTAAACCATCTACAGGCTCAGCACTATGAAATATCCTATCTACTGCTTGATAGACAAGAATGCCTGTGATAAGCCAAATGATTAGCATAGAAACTAAGGCACCCAAAATTTCTACTCTATGGAAACCATAGGTTTGGCGAGCTGTTGCCTGCCAACTGGATGCCCAGATAGCGAATAAGGAGACACCAAAACCAGCTACATCAGAAAGCAAGTGTGCAGCATCAGTAAGAATAGCAAGGCTGTTAGCAAGTATACCACCAACAATTTCCACCACCATAAAGAAAAGGCAAAAACCAACAGCATAGATCAACTTTCGAGTGGCAGCTGTTCGGGCTTCTTCATCTGCAGCCTCATTTTTTGGTTTGGCAAAACCGCAACCTGTGCCACATATCATATTTACATTGTCTGGAGTACATTGAATAACATAATTTTCTTGCATTGCATGGTCCGAGCTGCAAATAGACACAAAGCAAGTTCAGTAGCAATTTTGAGTGTAGAAACTGCATACAAACATCAAAGTTTAGAAGGACCCACCTAGAAAAAGATAACAGAGCAAAGGTTTGAGTACACAGAACGCTTTGGTGTAGGATTGGCAAGTCGTATAGTATTTCTTCCCAGGATTGTTCGCCAACATGGAAACGTAGAAAGAACGTAACAAAGACAATGCTGTTCTAAAAAAGGAATCCAGTATGTTCAGAAAAGAGAACCAATTTCTGTAGCTTCTGTCTGCTCAAATAGTGTTTGTAGATTGTCTAAAAATATTGAGATGACATGCTCATTGATCAAGCAGCTCATAAAAAATCTTCTACAATTGCTGCTTATTGATAAATGAAATTTAAAAAGTAAATTCATCAGTATGCAAACAGGAAAGAAAGGAAAGTGCCACTTAGCAGTTTAAATTGCTCATTAAATAATTGCTAAGTCTCCTTAAAACATAGCCCTCTTTCTATATGCACAATTGCAAGTAACAGAACTTCTCCAGCTTATTCTACTTGGTCCTACAATGTTATAAGGTTCAGCCAAAAGCTATCCAAAAAGCTTTTAAGAAACTGACACCAAGAAATAAATGATTTGCCAATATGCAAATCTTCCATAGGCACTAGCCTTGTCAAAATTTTGAAGTTAAGCCTGAAGGTAGCCATCTATATATCAAAAGAGCTTCCAATACCAAATTCAGAGTTCGCCCATGTCTTAGAACATCAGGCAGAGCATGAGCTATCGTGCTACAACATACCTACTCATCTCACAAGCACCATGCAGGTCACAAACATAGGACACGTCCACATTAGATTTCAATTATTTTTTAAAAGACCATTTTGGGATTCCATCACTCTAAAGAACCAAGATGAAGGGCATATCAAAAAATGAAGGTCAGTTCTAAAGAGCAAGCTCATCACATGAAGTTCCCTATTTCCTAAAAGAATTAAGAAAATTTTGAATCATATCAATTCAGTTTGCTCAGACACGGTCAAAACAAAGCCAAGTCTGGAGAAAATAGATGGCAGGAAAAGTACATTGCTGAAAATCAGGAGGACCAGCAATTGGATGAAATCTCCATCAAGAACTGCATGTCTGCTATTATGATAGAAAAATATATCAATAATAATTCTAATATAGTTAATAGCACATAAAACTAGACACGTAAACTTAATCTTTATCGTAACCACTCATAGTTTCATGTTTTAAGAGTTCTCAACATGCATTGTATTCTTAAAGAATGTCTTGCAGAAAATGCGTAAAATGTAAACCAGCCCCATTTTCTTTTGCCATTTGCAAATCATGCTGATGGAAGGTTACGGACACCTCCAAGCACAAAGCATGGCTTCTTGTGAATTTACCAGCAATTCAGTCCAAGAAATCTTGTGAGTTTGTTGTTGTTTCATTTCCCTACTGCTCTATACAGAGAGATGCATACATTTTATCTAATTCTTTCTTCTCTGTAAATTAATCCATGAGTGTCAGATTTATGTGATTTCTGTTGCCAATGCCTTTCAGGTCAGGGCTGGGAAGAATGTTATGCATTTGTTTTTTGATATTTTGCACCGTTGTTAACTGCCACTTGTTTGTTACAACCTCTCTACATAGTAAGAGCTTTGTAACTTTGTGCCTGATCAAATTCAGAAGCGTTTCATCTTGCCTTTCCTCAGAGGACAAGCAATATGCTCTTGAGGCTAATATAGGGATTGCAGCTGCCAGGAAGAGCACAGGTTGCACTGGCTCCATCCATAGACATCCCTCACAATCTCATTTTGATGCTGTGATGTTCTGTGGCAATGTACCGACTTAGACATTCCAAAATCAAGAGGAGCAGCCTAAACCAACTACATATAAGAAGATGTTCGAGAATGTGTGAGTGTCCTCCAGTACCATCTTTTGGGAGGTCCTGGTGCATTCAGCAGTTAAATACGTGGTTAGGGTGCAACCGCAGTGACCGCCCCCCCCCCCCCCCCCCCCCCCCCGACCCAACAACCAAGTTTTCCAACGAGCTTTTGGACCATCAGCAGCAGGCTGTGTAGTGATACAAAGGCACCTAAGACACACCTGTCACTATTGCAGGAACTCCCTCAATTGCAGCCAACCCCTCTAGGCCGTCACGTTCTGACAGGTCCCTCTAGTCGCACACCTTAGTTGGGCCAACAAACCCATCTACTTCGGAGGCAGGACCATCTAGGCCTCCGCCCATTATATCAAGATCATCCAGGCCTACACAAGCAACAGTTGGGCTTTTCAAGTCAATGTTTGCAAAAGGATCCTCCAAGGAGACAAACTTGTAGGATAATATATTGAAATATAGCGATGCTTTTATGCAAAGCTACATGAGGTGTCTTAATCCAAATCAATGGCCCCATAAATCCCAGTAGGTCAAGTACAACCAATACCAATTGCTGAAACCACCGTACGAACCACACAGACTTGCTCTAGTGTTACCAAGGCTTTCCTAACCCATGGCAAAGTTGAAATAGGTCCAAAACCAAGGACATAACAAATGGCCTATTTACAATATCATAAAGCCAAAAGCTATTCAAGAAGTTCTAACACTAAACATTGAAGCCATTGATTCTATTCTAAGGTTCAAATACTTGGTGAACACAACACAAATTACAAGAATGTACGTTGGGATGTAGGCACCGGGCTATTATCCTAATGACTTACTGTTGACTTAGCATCTAATATGGAGGTAGACCTGAAAATCACTTATATACATGACTAAGGAAGCAGACCCTGGACGCGGACGCGCGTCGGGAAGCGGACCCGTCAAGGGCGCGTCTGCGTCCGGACACGTCCGCGATTTTCAAATTTCTTTTTTCAAAAAAGAAAAAATAAAGGCACTAGCCCACGCTATCCCACATCCCCAAAGAAATTAAAGCAATTTATGGCCCCTCCCCCCCCCACGGGAATTAATTATCAAAGGGTATCTGGCACCCACCTGCCCCCTCCTGTTACAAAATAGGAAAACGGTACCCAAAAAAATTTGCAACAGACCTAACCACTACCCATGCCTTCATTGCACTGTAGGGAACCACGAGACCTACACAAGACTATGTCTTATATGATGTGATCGGTTTCCCCTCGGATGAACTTCAACAACTTACTAATTACTTATGCGAAACTGTTTCATTCACTACAAGGAACCACGAGACCTACACAGTACTATGTCTTATATGATGTGATCGTTTCCCCCCGAATGAACTTCAACAGCTTACTAATTACTTATGCAAAACTGTTTCATTCACTACAGGCCGTCTGTCCGTTCCTCGTCCTGTCTGCTCCCACAGCAGGTTCTTGGCGAGGTTGTCCGTTGGCCGAAACGGACGGCACCCGAAACGGATCCTGTTTGGAAAAACTGGGCCGTTGGATGGAGAGCTACAAAACTAGTCCATTTCGCTTGACCTGATTGCATTTCTATCCCGTCAATCGGCCATTTTGACCGAACGACACCCAAATCGAGCCAGGCTCGGTCCCTTGAGATCGTATCAGGATCGCGAATCGGTGGACTGTATTCCCGAACCATTTTGTCGATTCCGAATGTTTTCGGGTCCCATCCTGACAAAGTGTCCCTGAAGCCCTGTTTGACGTCGAACTTGGGAAGGACGTATTGGGCCTGTCGTTCGTCCGGTCCTCGTCCCGTCTGCTCCCACAGGTTCCTATCGAGGTTGTCCGCTAGCCGAAACGGACGACACCTAAAACGGATACCGTTTGGAGAAACGGGACCGTCGAACGGAAAGCTGCAAAACCAGTCCATTTCGATTGACAAATTGCGTTTATGTCCCGTCGAAGGGCCATTTTGACCGAACGACACCCGAATCGAGCCAGGATCGGTACTTCGAGTTCGTATCGGGATCACGAATCCGTGGACTGTATTCCTGGGCCATTTTGTCGATTCCAAATGTTTTCAGGTCTCATCCCTCACGAAGTGTCCTTGAAGCCCTGTTCAACGTCGAACTTCGGACGAACGTTCAGGGTTCTTCGTCGGTCCTTTCCTCGTCTTGTCTATTCTGACAAGTTCCTATCGAGGTTGTCCGCTGGCCGAAACAGACAACACCTGAAACGGATCCCGTTTGGAGAAACGTTTGGAGAAACGGGACCATCGGACGGAGAGCTGCAAAACTAGTCCATTTCGATTGACCTAATTGCGTTTCTGTCCCGTCGATCGGCCATTTTGATCAAACACACCCGAATCAAGCCAAGTTTGGTCCCTTGAGATCGTATCAGGATCACGAATCAGTGGAACCATTTTGTCATCCTGACAAAGTGTCTCTAAAGCCCTGTTTGACGTCGAACTTCGGAAGGACGTACTGGGCCTGCCGTCCGTCCGGTCCTCGTCTCGTCTGCTCCCACAGCAGGTTCCTATCGAGGTTGTCCGTTGGCCGAAACGGACGACACCTGAAACGGATCCCGTTTGGAAAAACGGGACCGTCGAACGGAGAGCTGCAAAAGTAGTCCATTTCGATTGACCTAATTGTGTTTATGTCCTGTCAAACGGCCATTTTGACCGGACGATACCCGAATCGAGCTAGGCTCGGTCCCTTGGGTTCGTACCCACTTCACGAACCTGTGGACTGTATTCCTGGAGCATTAATACATTCTACGCAGGTTTAAGTGTATGTTACACAAGCGCTGCTTTGATGTTCAATCTGCACATACCTGTGGTGCAATGCCTACGACACAATGAGAACGTGGGGTGGGGCTGATGATGTTTATGGATGTGGTTATGATGATTATGGTTGTGGCTTGTTTTGATGGTTATGGTTGTGGGGTTGTGGGTTTATGATCATTTGTTAGGGTTGATGGTGTTATGTTGACTGTGCCATTTATTAGGGTGTCGGGTTTAGCGTGTTATGTTAAATGGTTGAACATGATGCATATGTTATGAGAGAGATGCAGATGTGTTGTTGTTGCTGCTACTCTCTCTCTCTCTCTCTCTCTCTCTCTCTCTCTCTCTCTCTCTCTCTCTCTCTCTCTCTCTCTCTCTCTCTCTCTCTCTCTCTCTCTCTCTCTCTCTCTCTCTCTCTCTCTCTCTCTCTCTCTCTCTCTCTCTCTCATCTTGCATGGAGAAAACCATTTTTGACTAACCATTCAAATTTCACAGAGCTAACCATTTGTAAGCAACCACGATAAATTAGCCATGACACAAATAGACTGTAAAAAAATATATACATCTCATCTGATGCCACTGTACATGATGCTCAAATGTGTATCAGTATCTACAAGTTTGTGCTAAAAAAATCATCCTTCTGCGTGCCAAATGCATCTGCAGGGGTGTCAAATACAAAGTCTAGCTGGGAGTCTGGAGGCATCTGGGACTCCTCTAAGTCTGGGCCAACGCCTGCCAAGAGACGACTAGAAAAATCATCAATGCATCCCCTCTTGGCTGGCCTGCCTCTGGGTCTGTCGGAGGAACCCTCTGTGGTACACTCCTGCCAAGGGGTCTCCCTCTGCCACGGGGGGGGGGGTCTCTGGGAAGAACTGCCTGCCTGTGATGCTCTGAGTCGTCTCTGCGCTATCTGTCTCTGGGCAACAGTCTCTATCTCCCTCGCAAACTCTGACCAACTAGCATCTGAAAGGGGGCGTGATGCAGGAGTATTGAGCGGGGCGCGTGGACCATCCCCCACAAGGTCTACCGTCTCGTCTGAATCATATGTGGGCTCATCATCAGAGGAGGGCAATGGAACGTCAACAGGGAGGGGGGTGGTCTCATCGGCATCGACATCTGCATCGGGATCACCCCGCAGAGCACGCCGAGCGGCATCGTCTGGATCAACCTCTGGCTCTGGCTCATGATCGGCCGCTGCAACCAGGCCCTCATCGAGATTGACCTACACAAGTCAATCATTCGTGAGAATAGCCGAAGCAACCGTGAGGGCATTAAACTGAATGTCTTAAACTAATACGAAAGCAAACGATAGAGCATAGACATATACCTACTTGCAAGAGTAGGGCACGTGCGCCTCCTGCCCTCATGCTCTCCGTGATGCGTTGAACCACCCTGGTGTTGGTGTTGCAGTACACCAAGTCATTGCATCGCTCCGTCGTCAGACGGTTCCGCCTGTTCGAGTGAACAAGGCTGAACGCTGACCAGTTTCGCTCGCACACGCAAGCAGAACAGTCCTGCATTAATTGGCAACCACTCGAGTGAGTACCGACCTTGTAGAGAAAATGCGAAAACTGGTTGGATGAATGAGATTGGACAACATACCTATGAAAGGACTCGGAGCGCGAGCGTCCTCAAGTCTGGCTGTCCAATGTCGTAGCTCTCCCACCATGATACAGGCAAGATCCTGTTCTCTCGGACACGTGCAAGGTCCTCGCCGAACAGCACCCAGAGAGTGCCTGCAATTGATCAGCGATGTGCGTGAGTACATCTTGAGCCCGCGCAGGGACATTGAACGAACGACAGCATACGATAGAGCAAGAATTTACCTGTAATTGAGCCTCTGCACCTCGAGCCTGCTGCAGATACCAGTGTCGCTGCTGAGGCGGCGGATGTATGCGAACCAGTCCGCACGCAGCTCTGCATCGTCGTACTGCCTCTCGCTCTGAAACAGCGGATGCAGTATGTGGGCCACACTGTGAATGGGCCGATGAAACTTATCCCATCGTCGCTGCCACAAGCGCCTGGTAGGCTCCAACCTGTGGACCAAACCACGTGGAGGCAACAGTTACATACCATCGTGTTGGGCAGCAAGACGAAACAAAGTGCGAAATGGAAGTAAGGATGGTGAGACAGAAAAAAGTTATACCTGGCAGGGTCCAGCTCAGAACGCTGGAGAGACTTGCCTATGCGACAATGGAGGGGTAGTCTACCATAAGAAGCTCCCCCATAGCGCGGCAGTTGGACGCATTGTCCGTCACAACCTTTCGCGATACGTTCACACGATCAGTTCACAGCTTGGAAACACATTGCAATTAATCAAAAACCACGCAAAACTATTGTATCAACATTAAGCAATAAATGACCAAGCAACTAATGAAAAAAAATTGTATTTGGACAACGCATTGTGGCCCGACCTCCTCTATCGCTGCGCGGATGATGCCGTAAATGTGCTCGGCCGAGTGCACTCTCCCTGCCTCGAAGGCGTCGATGTTGAGCAGGAACATGGAATCGTAACAACTAGAAACAATCACGTTGATGAGTGGACGTCTACAACGATCAGTCCACCCATCAGCCATGATGGAACAGCCGTATCTATCACAAGTCTCCTGCAGTGCAGCCAGTCTCTCTCTGACTGATGCAACCCGGTCCTGGAGCAAAGGGCCGCGTAGTGCGTCGGTTGTGGGTGGTGTGTAGCCGGGCCCGCAGACTGCAACTTTCGAGATAGCCTCTCGAAAGATGCGGGATGATGCCATGATAAGGGGGAGGTTCAGGTCATAGAACATCTGTGCTATGGTCCTGGTACCCTCTCCGTGTTGCCCCTCTCTGAAAGATCCCGGCATGGACATATGTCTGCCTTTTGTTTTTTTTTTCTTTTTTTTAAAAAAACGCGTCCGGGGCCCGGACGCGTTCTGGGCCCCGGAAGCGTCCACGTCCGGACGTTGGACGCGTCCTCTGATACATGAAAAAGGGATGCGTCTGACTCTGCGTCCGGGTCCGGGCGTCGGACGCGAACGCGGGCATTTTGGCCCGAACCCTCATGTCTGATACATGAAATAACAACTATGGGACACCAAATAACATAACTACAATAGTACAAAGTAGTATCAACTTATGCTTTGACACAATTACTCCTAGAGCAACAAAACAAACTTGGCTTCTTCGATAGAGCTCAATATGAAGTGGGAGATCTCAAACCTCCTACATAGGCTACAAAGAACTCAAGGAGTTAGAAGACCAATTGTCAAATGCCTACAACATATTCCACTTCGTGCTTTAAGACTTCAAAATGAAACCTTCCTAAAAACTATTAAAGCAAAGTTAGGGCTCAATCTCCTGAAATATGGTTAGCCCTATTTTGTCAGTTCCAATGAAAGCATAGTTCCAAAAGACCAGCCCCATTCTTCACGAGCTCTTTACATTTTCCATCTCAAAACCATTATATTGACATGGTGAGCTAATAACTACAAATAATGGAGTCTCCAAAAAATAGTTGCACCCCGGTCCCTGATTTCAGAAAAGCATTCAGAAATGCGTTTTGGAACTGCGTTTCTGAAATGGGGCATTTCTCAGAAACTTTTTTTTTTGAAGTTTGTGGGCAATATGAGTATCAAATTAAAGTTCTAATCAAGGGCATTGCATTTTTATAGGTTGCCAGGTGTTTTGGTTACAGTTAGGTCCAGCTAATCCTCGTTTGGGGCAATTTTAGGGCAAAAATATATATATAAGCTGTTTTTTTTTCTGAACATTTCTGTAAAAACTGATAAATCCATTGATAAAACACTAGACATATATGAAATACAAAAATTGTAATAAAAGAGATCAAAACAACCATAAGATAGGAAAACAAAGCATGATGAAAGTACAATGGCACATATGCAAGCAAAATGTAAAGCATTGTGGCTCAATATGTCTAATGTCCATGAGCACATGTCTCTATAATGAGCTTAAACACATAAAACCTAATCTAAGAGGTCATCAGTGGCACATAATCTCTAGGACTATCAGACGAGGCCACCGGCTCACTTGAATCCTGCCACTGGTGAGTGGCCTGCCTCTCCCTTGCTGTGTCCTGGCACTGGTACCAGAACCTCTCAGTTGGATGGACAGCTATGGATTGGCTGAACCTACAGGCTACAATCATATTCCACAGAACAGGTAAACACTGATGGCAAACCCGTTTAGCTCAAATCGCGCTGGCACCAGAACCTCTCAGTTGGATGGACAGCTATGGATTGGCTGAACCTACAGGCTACAATCATATTCCACAGAACAGGTAAACACTGATGGCAAACCAGTTTAGCTCAAATCGGAGCATAGCAACAAGTTCTATCGACACCGTCCTCCTCACTGGTGGCTGTCCAAGAAAAACGACGGTGTAGCTTACTTTTATCCAATATCAGGCTTTTTTTGGAAAAAAAAGCATGACAAAGGTACCTTGTTCCATACGTACAAAACACATTCCATTCGGAATGTACGGAACCGTACATTCCAGACCAAAAGGTTCGAAGCAGGGTATTTATATGTACTAAGTATGAAAAAACCTTGAAATTGATGAAAAATGGATAATGGTCACAACTTGCAACTATCCAGCAAGGCCCAAGTGGCACATCAATGTAAGCAAATCCAAAGAATGATCCACATACTTTTCACATTAATGAGCTAATAGTCTACTGAGAATAAAGTAGCATACATAATTCTGGAAATAAAAATCTTAAACTACTAAATTGCTAAGGACACGCACAAATTTCAAGCAAACATGTGCTTGTGACAGATCTCTCAGATCAAAACTTCAATACATCATAGATCACATAAAAGTTGGATGCAAGAGCTTGGCCTTTACCTTGCACCGTCCTGCAGAATCCGGTGCCTAATTCTTCCATGGATGTCTCCTGTATGTTCCTCTTCTTGGCGCTCGTCCAGCAAAGGAGCAGGTAGTTGACTGCCACTATACTCCATCGGATAGCCTATATTATGTCCTCAGCCTGTAAAGCCTCTTATAAGCAGATAGAGCTTTTCAAACGAGGCAATAACTTGATAAGAACGGTAGGGTACCACAACCATGCGCACAGAAAGATGCTTTGATTTAATATATGAAGAGTTAGATTTCAACTACAGAGTCTCGAGTTGTTTGTGAAACCTAGCTAAAACAGAAGAAATATTGTTCTTAATCGACATGGATTAAAAGCGACCAAAATAAAGGCCTTATAAGAATCGTTACCAAAATTCTACCAGTTTAATATCTAAAGCACCATGTTAATCGAAATATGCATGAATGGAGCATACAGTAGGTGATGATCTGTTTCGGTGTCAGCAGCCTCTCGGGGACAGTTCGGTCATGCACATCAAACCTGATAAGAGAAAATAAAAGAGATACAACGAAAATAATTATTTCTTCTTATTCCTCTTGTATGTCGTTTCTTAGTAGAGTCCAACTCCAGACCTCAAAAAAAGGAACGGATGCTTCACCACCACGTCACTTATAGAAGGACTCTTAAACTCATTGTTGAGTGGAGATAGCAAATAAAGAACAACGGTTACTCAAGATAACAAGAAAACAGAACCAAAAACAGCCGCAGAACAATAGCAACTGCAAAATCGCACATGAAATCAAAAACGCTTCATAAGAATCGGCCCGTGATGGGATATTTGAAGAAAAATACTCTCAGATGTTCGAGAAAAAACACAAAAACTTGAGAAAATCAACGCAGAAAGACAAAGCATGAAAACTCGAGCTAGGAACGGTGCCAATGCGTAAACACGTCAAATAAACCACAGCAGCCAGAGTTGACAATCAGCCCGCCAAGCCGTTATTGCGAATAAAACGAACGAAAAATGGAGATACTGGCCTGCGAAACAACAGCACAAATCTGATACAAAGTCTATAAATACATCCACTATGAAATGTTCAAAACAAGCCGCAAATATGAATGGAAATCTACTATGAAATGTTCAAAGATAACCGCAAATATGGATGGATCTAATATAAATCTACTATGAAATGTTCAAAAATAAGAGCAAATATGGAAGGATATGCCATGGATCTGCTATGAAATGCCCAAAACAACACAAAATCATGTGAGAAGCTACAATATTACGTCAAAAACAGAGGATCGGATCAAAGAGCTGTAGTGAGGACGATCGAAGCAGAAGATATAAAAGAAGAGGGGTGACGATAGGGAGGAGAACCAGGGCCAAAGACGCCACTGATAGCTCTCCACCGTTGGATCTTTCAGTTAACGCTCCGATTATGCCTAGTTTTTCTCAGATTAATCACTCAAAAGAGTCCACGTGACAGATCTACCACGTGGCAGTAATCTGAGTGGTTGGACGTATGCTATATCGTGTAGTTAAGCCATCGAGACGACTCACGAGCCGGCAGTCGTGTCAGAATGTGGTTCTTCGTTTAATCGTAATGAGGCTTGACGACACGGCATATGTTAGAGCTAGCCCCTCGGATCTCTGCCACGTGTACTACTGTCGCTTGGTGGTCTTTGAATGGCTGAGAGATAAAACGCGGCAAGATCTGAACGACTACAGATTGCGAGCTTTAAAATGTTGCGAGTGCCTGGAGGGGACCAAATTCGAATAACGATCTCCATAAAGGCTGTTTTCACACTTGAGGGGCTGAGGGTTAAGGGCAACCCCATTGACCCAACCATCCCAAAAGCCTTCCTCTCAACCAAATTCTTTAATCCCAATTTAGGGTTACATTCCATTCGACCCCACTCGACCATGGGGACGGTCCCCACTTGCCAATGAGGGCCGACGGTGCCATAATCTTGATTTAATAGGATTTGTTTTGGTTGCGATTCTTTAATGATTGACTTGGATTTTTAACCCTAGTCCATCCGTCTCCATCAATTTCTAGGGAGGGACGTCGTCTTATTTTCAATTTAGCAGGATTTGTTTTTTGTCACAATTCTTCAATCACTACAACTATGATATTTTATCCCCACCACTAAGTTGACTTCATAAATAATAGGCCCATCAATTTCACCTCTCACCCACCTAAATGTGAATCTAGGAATGCACTTTGGCCAAGGCAACTAAGGGATTTTCAAATACCACGATTACCCCTTGTGTTTGGACCTTGGCGCCATGCTTGATGAAAGACGTTAATAAATTTATGCCATAAGATTTGAGACACTTGTGCTCATGGACTACATATGAGTCAAAAGATGAGTCAAAAATATGCTTGTTTTACTCTTGGAGAAGATGGGCTAGCCCCATGTCAAACTCATTCTTGAAGGGGGCATACACCATCTAAATTTGATTTGAGGCCACTTGCCCTTTCATTTTGTTTTATCCTTTCCATGCACACCAAGAGGCAACCCCCCTTCAAGCGAAGTGGAGGAGGCCATTTCCAACACCATTGTAGAGAATTTGGGGTCACCTCTACTTGTCCCCATCCAGTTGAAATCATCCCAAGTACTCACAACATTTATAAGCTCATAAAGAGTTTCTTCTTCCATGTGCAAATCATGACTCAAGCCAATGTCTTCACTACCACACATAACTATCATATGGCACTTATTTTAACTTTCACTTCTACATATGGACCAACTTGACGAAAAAGTTTTGTTCATTACCCATTTTTTTAGGTTTTTTTTTTAATTACATTAAACTGTCTTTTAACCTTAAAGGAACAAGTAATGAAATGATATATAATTCAAGGATGTAAGAAGCCTCAACTCCTCAAGCCATCCCTCTCTACAAGCACGTACTTGCCTTCATCACAACTCAATGCATGAATAATAGCAAAGCATCACGTCAATTATGCGTACCACAATGAAAGAAGCAAAATAGTCACAAAGGCTTGGAGACAAGAGAGGATCTCCTTGTATGAAATTTTGGGATTATAACTAGAAGGATCTAAAATACACAAGTTTCTTTTTTTATAGGGAATAAGCAATGTTGTGATTGGTCCATACCAGGGTCAACACTTTGGTCCAATTTTACCTTAAACTATTTTGATCACGTATTTTTGCTTCTATACTCTACTTGACAACCCTTTTAAGTCTAAACTTACAATATTGGCGATTTAGTTAAGCATGGCTTGTGCTACTTGGCTAATTAACTATTTTGCTCTCATGTTGGACTTATATTCACATAATGCCAATTCTAGACTTTCAACTATTCGTTATGTATGATTTATTTTACAATGTGTACAATTTGATTTTTGTCCACCCTAGCACTGCCTTGGAATCAAATCTTGCCCCAAAATCTGCTAACAATGAATCACACTTTGTCTCGTGCTAGTGGTCATCAACTATATCAAATCCACAAACGAAATAAGACAAAAATATTATTTTCATCGTGACCTAGCCCAAAAAAGCGTTATAGACTTTTGGAATAGCCCAAATAAGGTGACTTAAATTTGTTTAGACCATAACTTGTTGTGGGCTGTAGGAACACTTTTCACACGTGTGAGGCCGTACAGCTCCGATTTTGGCTAAGAAATTTGACTCACACACCCAATTTGAGAGATTTTTAGTGCAAAATCAAGCATTTTCTATAGAGATTCTAATCCCTTGATTAGTTCTTGGATTACATCAGCCAAAAAATTAAAATTGAAGCTTGAATTAGGAGAATTAAATGATTTGCTCTGATTTTTTGAGTGCATGTTGAAGTTGAAGAGAGACATTGCTAAAAATCATAGATTAAGGAGTGATTTTGCATGTTTGAGACTAGAATCTAAAGTTCCATCATTCTAGATTGGTTCATGAGTGATAGGATTGTGTCTATAGGCTTTCTAATTGCTAGAAGAATATAGGTTCTGATCTTTTAGAGAAACCATAAGAGTTTCTAGTGCTTTTTCACAATCAAAAATGGCATCAATGGGTGGTTTTTTGCTTGAAGCTAGTGAAAGGCTTACATCCACTAATTATGCTACTTGGATAGTTCGAATGGAGTCTTTGCTTGTACTTCATGATCTTTATGACATAGTACTTGAGGTGGAAGTAGAACCTCAAGGAGGAGTTGAGTTGGTAAAGTACAAAAAGAGATGTACAGTTGCATTACATTGCATAAAAATGAATGTAAATAATGAACTTTTGAAAGAAATCTCATCTTGTACCACATCCAAAGAGGCATGGGATTCTTTAAAAGCAAATTGTGGATCCAAGAATACTTCAAATATACTCATGCTTAGGAATCAAATCCTTCAAAGCATGAAAGGAAATAGTGAAAGTGCCCAAAATTATGTCTTTAGGATCAAATCTTTGAATAAGGAGTTGTCTTCTATAGATGATAGAATCAAAGATGATGAATTAGTTCAAATCATTTTGAATGGATTAGGAGTTGTCATTCCAATCTTGTTCAAACCTTTGCTATTCAAGATTCACTTCCTAGTATTGAAAAACTTCAAAGTGTGCTTGTAAGTGAGGAGAGTAGGTTCCATCCAAGAAGACTCAAGACATGGAGATGGAGAGGGAGCATCAAGTTCCAAAGGCAAGAGCAAGAAGGACAAGAAGAAGCTAAATTGTTTCTTTTGTGGAAAAAAAGGGACATTTTGCATCCGAGTGCTAGAAGAAGAAGAATGCCCAAGAGAAGGACAATCAAGGCAATCTTGTGCTTGAGGAGGAGGAGGAAGAAGGCAATCTATCTTTGATGGTATCCACACCACAAACATCTAATCAAGACACTTGGTGGATTGATAGTGGGGCAAGCTCTCACATGACTCACCAAAAAGACTACTTTTCTACTCTACTTTCTTACAATAGTTCTAAGAGATTTATCTTCACTGCAAGTGATCAAGAATGTGAGATTGTAGGTGTTGGATCCATTCCTTTATGTCTAGGATCATCTAAAAAAGTAGATCTAGACAATGTTCTTTATGTACCTTCAGTTATAAAGAACTTGTTGAGTGTAGGATAACTTATGGATAGTGGATTAGATGTACATTTCAAGCATGGAGCATGTTCTATCTTGAAAGATAAAAAATGTATTGCTAGTGGTTTCAAGCAAGGGAGGTTATTCAAATTAGATGCTAATGTGATGGTTGGGAGTGTGAGCATGGCAAGGGAGGAGCTCACTCAAGTGGAATTATGGCACAAAAGGTTAGGCCATCCTAACTACAAAGCTATGGAGACCATGGTGACAAAGGAGCTAGCAAGTGGACTTCCCAAAACCATATCCAAGTGTGGCAAGCTTTGTGAAGCTTGTGGACTCTCCAAATCTCATAAGCTATCTTTCAAGAGATCTTTGACAAGATCTAACTCTCCTCTTGACCTTATACACTCAGATGTTCATTCATTTTCACATGAATCAAATGGTGGAGCTCTTGTGTATGTCACTTTTATTGATGATAGATCAAGATACTCTTGGGTTTATCTCTTGTTTAAGAAAAGTGAAGTTTTTGAGTCCTTGGTAAAGTTCAAAACTCTTGTGGAAAAGCAACTTAATACTAGCTTGAAAGTATTAAGAAGTGATAATGGAGGGGAGTACATCTCCAGTAGGATGAAAGAGTTTTGTGAAACTAATGGCATAAGGAGAGAGTTTACTTGCACATATACTCCACAACAAACTGGAGTAGCTGAGAGAAAGAATAGGACACTATGTGAGTGTGCTAAAGCTTTGAGATTAGATGCATCACTTCCTATTTCATTTTGGGGAGAAGCTATTTTATGTGCAAATTTTCTATGTAATAGAATGACTAATAGTGTCATTAAACGACTTTCACCTTATGAAGTATTGCATTAGAGAAAATATGGGCCCAAAGAAGGCCCTATAAGAAATGCCATGTAGGAGAGAGAAAAATAACTATAAAGTGATTATAATATCATTTTCTAACTTCTTTACACATCTACCCACACTACTTTCCATGTAAATGAATGCACCTTAGTTTAGTCACATCAAACTTCACTAGTGTTTAACCACAGTTAAAATATATATTTTTTGAATGCTAAAATATTCCCTCCCAATAGTTGGGAACACAAAAATTTGAATTAGGAGTGACATTTCTGAAAAAAGCCTACGCCATCTCTATCTCCAACAGAGTTGTTAGCGCCATCTCCAGCTTTGTTATTGTCATTGTGTTGTTTGTTATTATACTACTATACTGATGACAAAGCTTTATCATCTTCATGTGGATCTATCACCAGAATATGCTCCACTCAAGACGAGAAATTCAAAGCAACCCAAATTGTCAACTTCTGATATGGTCCGATACAGGGAGGAAAAGCTAAAACATGTAGATTTATGGTCATCAAGAACATTGTATTCTATTGATCCATGTTCATTGCAACATCCAGATTTTCATTCGGTGAGTCAGTTAAGAATCTATGTGTCATGGTAAAAATGGCCTTTTGGGTTAGTGTGAGAATTTGATGCTCTATGGGAATGCACATTCAATGCAAAGAATACATTATTTGGAAGAGGAATCAAGGAAAATATCAAAGAAGTGCAAAGAAAAATTTACAAAGATGAAAACTTGTTTGGATGAAAATGAGATGCTCAAGGAGGATATCCAAAGGTTGAAATCTTCTTTGCATCATTATACAACTAGTAATGATGAGATATAAATTGCATTTCAATCCATGCATATCTCATATTTGTCTCTTGTTAAAAATATGGATGTGCTCAACAGAAAGGTCCGAAGCAACAAGAGAAAAAGACTGGTAAACAAGGATATATGTGATCTATCATCCAGATGAGGTCATAGAAAAAGATTAATCCGTGCATTCAAGTAAGTTATAGCTTATTTGGTATTGAATATTGCTTGAACTTTTTGATTCATTCATAATCACTAATTTTGTTATTTGTTCATATCAACTTTCTGTTGATTTGCTTATTATATACTGTTGTGAATACTATGAGTGTCCTAATTTCTACTGACATTTTCATGAACATTATGTTTGCAATGCATATCAACATTGGTTGTTGAAGATCATTTGGCCGATGAGATTTCAATTGGAAACTCAATAGGCTCTATCTTGACTTCTAAATCTATGAAATCAATGTTAAATAATAACAAAATGAAGTAGATTAAGACTTCAATTACGGATAGCATTATGGATGAAGTTGGAAAAATATTAGACACTACATTGCTTCAAGGGGCATGCGACTTTTCTAGCATCAGTAGGGAAGCATATGCAATAATGTTTAAGATCATAAAGGAGGCATTTGCACAGGTAAATATTAAAATGTTTCTAATCCCATGACCATTTCATCTTTAAAAAAACAAAAACAGACATGTTAGACCATGGTATGCAAACAATAGTTGGTAATCCATCTCATATCAATGAAGTGTATTGTTCGAAAGGAGAAAGTCTAGCATATAACAATTCCAACAATTTATTTATTGACATTAATCAGTTATTAACATTCATCATAATTTTTTACGATATTACAAATGAGAATGTCAATAACAAGTTGATAATTGTTCTCAAGTTAGATGAGTCTAAAATTATAAAAGGACAAAAAATGGAAAGAGTCAGTCTCACAATCATGAATGGAGCACTTTCAAATTCAGAAGACTCAGAAGGCCTCAATTTCAGTGTTCAATCAGAAAATGATATCTGGTGGTTGGCAGCATTTCAGGTATAGTAGTTCCTTCGCATAATAAGTAGGGATAATCATTTGAATATGGATTTCATATCTAAAATCTTATCTATGTTAATATTATGAGTCTAATCATGTTTTTGTATTCTTTTATAGGTGTTAAAACAAGACCATAACATTCTCTCATGGATATTTAGTAGAACATCATATGTTGGGACCATAAAAAATCACATGGAGGGAGTTCCACTCAATATTCCTGGAATTGGCACTTTCAACATTGAATGGCATTTAGCAGAAGATCTGAAGACATTAAAATGTATGTTCAATGTATCTCATGGTGCTAAATCTAAACACCCTTGTTTGTACTGCATGAAAACAGCAAAAGACATGACAAGGAGTACATGAATATCAAGAGATCGAGAAGATCCTAATTGGAAACCTGTACTATCAATTCCTCTACGAAATGTTCATATTTGTACATTGCATGCAGAGGTGCGTATTATAGAAAAAATAATATATCTTCACATCTTGTTTGCATGGAATTCCGAGCCAGAGGCCTCTACGAAGGAAGCTATTTCCAGATTAGAGGATGTGTTGTCCAGAGTAGGCTTACATAAAGGCCACGTTAAAATAAAAAAAGATGACAAGCTATCAAGTAAAACAGGAAATATTCCATGCAAGCCGAGCATTGGAGGATCTAAGCTCAAAGGTTTTTATCAAATTATTCTGGCAAACAATCTAAGGTTCAATACACGGTTTGGAAAGAAATTATTGCAGCAACTCAAGATTTCGAAGAAGAAGGTTCTACTCGTATACACAAAGTAGAAGTTTGGAAAAAGTTAGACAACATGATGAAATACTTGAGAAAAGATAAATTTTCAAATATTGATGTTCAAATGATACAGGAAACAAACAATAAATTTGTGGATGCAGTTCAAAGTGCATGGGGTGTTGATCATATAACACATTATATGGAAAGATTTTGATTTTACACTACGATAGACAAATATGTGCAGTTAAATTAGATACTTTTGGGACTGATTTAGATTATGTTTTTATGACATGCAGCACATATTACGACATCATTCGACATTCTTTGCAAGAAATAGTGAAAGTCTTAGCATATGGTCATTGCAAGGAATGGAAAAATCTCATTAGCAAGCAAGAGCGGCATTTCATAAAAGTACACAACATGACGGGACTAGCACAAAAAACAGCTATATACTGCAACTTTTCCAATGGTTTTACAGAAGAATCCAAATTCGTCATAATACAAAATCGACGGATTACAACAAATTTCAAAAAGCATGCAAATTTATACAAGCTAGTAGGCTATAGACACACAATAAAATTTTGTATATTAAATAAAAATATCTACAAAGTACAATTCACCATTATCTAATCTGCTTTCGATATTTTTTCCAATGAAAGTTGCAACTTAGAATCATGCAACAATTTTCTTCTTTCGTATGGATCCAATAGCTCATAGTTTTCATGCTTACTCAGATCAACGTAAGCAGCATACACTGCAAAATGAGATGATCTGAGCATGGAGTTCACTGGTCCATATCCTAAAATTTTAACCGCAATAGTTTTCTTTACAAAAATTATTTTATGCACCTTATTGAAATTTTGTCCTCCAAGAAAATGAGACAGTGCCTTGATTGCCATAATCATAGTTTCACCATGTTGATGAAACTTTGAATGGGCAACAATTATCTCATTATTCTTGAAGGACTTCAGATAGTGCCCCAGTGCATGATCTCTTGAAAATTCTCCAGCAAAAGATCTCTGCCCTCCTCAACCAATTGCGAAATCATCAAGGAAAATTGTTTTCTGAAATGATAAAAAACAAAGTAAGCTCCAGTATATAATCTGAAATAACAAATCTACTAATACTTGATAAGAGACAAAAACTTATGCCTTCGGCTTTGTCTTCTCTGATAACTATCTCTCCATCAATATTATGTCCACCTTTCGATGTCAATATTGTTGGTGAATAGACAGTTGGCTGTGGATAACCAAGTTGACTTTGGATTCTAAGAAACTCCTCCTCAAAAGGTAGATCACTTATTTGTTGTGCATTTCCTCCACAGCCATCTTCAAGCAATCAGTCCCTGAATAAAACTTATCATTATGTACATCGTCAATACCAGGGAGAAGATCATCAGCATCAAAATCAATTATATCCAAAAATTCATCAAGCTCTTTTGCTCAAAATGCAAAGAGTCTCAGCTTCAAAAAAGTTAAAAAGATCCAATATATCCGATATTGTCAAAAACGAATTATTATCTCTATCATAAGTAGGCAAAGTGATCAAAGATTTATCAGAAGGAGAAAGGGTAGTGGGTGTTCTAGGGCCTATAAAAGTAGTCCTATTTTGAGCAGGATCAAAATCAAAACAATCATCTAAATTAATACTCGTATCAATAAAAAAAAGTATTTATATCTACAATCTTTCACTTTTCAGACTTTGTACTACTAGAGGAAGCTGCTTCGGAAGTGGAGGGCACAACCTCTGAATCGTCAAAAATATTTAACAAAAAGAAAAAAAATAAAAACAGACTGAAAATCAACAAATCTACATTTTTTATTATGAATTGGGCACTCATCTACAATCTTGAAATCATTATGTAACTTGGTAAACATTCTATCAAGCTTAGCTTTATAGATATGCTTGTCGAGTGCCACCAGGTCCCGATAATGAATCATGTCCTTATTCTGAGATCTAAATAGAGGAGTACTGAGCAGGGACTTAAATCTAAAATATATCTCAGAAAATGCCTCCACACCAGGGCCCTCAGTTATAGAAGGTAGAATAAAAAGAAAAGGAGAAAAAAGAGATTTGAAATAGTCTGACCTATCAGTATTACCAAATTCATTAAAAAAAAAAACAAACTGGATTCAAAATTAGACATTTTAAACAAAAATAACAGAATTAAAATTCCAAATATCGCTCTCAGGCGCAAACCGCAGGTCGGACAAGCACATCAAGGCAACGTGCGCTCGAGAGAGATATTTGGAGTTGAAGTATCGACTCCGAGCGCAAGAACACTGAGCAGAAAAAAAAAAGGGGGGGGGGATGCGAAGCGCGCTTGAATGCCATACCAGACGATGCAGTATCGAATCCAAGCGCATAATAGTCAACGAAAGGTTGAGAGCAAGCGGCATGCTTGAAATCGATATCCGGGAAAGCAATCATAAATTTGCGTGAAAATTTGAGCCGAAAAAGACCTATTTATAAAAAAAAATTGCACGTGTGGAGGAGTGTCGAAGGAACACGTGTCGAATTGTGATTGGTTAAAATAAATGTGCCATACCTAGAATGATTGATCTGACTTCTGTCACATGTGAGAATGACATTCATCGATATCGGATTCGCGCACGTGTCTCAGCCTATGTGGCCTCATAATTGGGAACATCAATTTCATATGTATAATCCTCGGAAATTTCATTTTTTTTTGCAAAATTTTTGCTTTTAGCTCCCGATATTGCTCTCAAGCGCGCTCTTTCACTATTCAAGCTTTCGCCCTCTCACAGTGGGCTTGAGTCCGATACCGCTGGTTGTTCAATATCGCTTTCATGCGCGCATCTCTTTTCTTCAAATACTCTGTCTAGATCTTGCGCTCAAAACCGATATTCAGTTCTAGTATCGATCTCAAGCGCCCTTTCATCGCAATTTTTTTTGTTTTCATCCACTTTTGTTTTGTTCAAACTTCTTTTTGTTAATTTTCTTCTTCTGAGAATGATGGCCAGGACCAAATCCACCGCCCGTGCCAACACCACTGTACAGCCATCCCATTCTCATGTTCTCCCTGGTATTGGCGGTAGGCGTGGCAGAAAGTAGGTCTGGCTGAGGGAGATCAGAAAACTCCAGAGATCAACTGAATTGTTGATCCCTAGAGCTCCTTTCAGTCGATCTGTTTAGAATGTCACTCTGTCACTTGGGCTAAATGTTCGTTTTGCCGTGACAGCCATCCAGGCCTTACAAGGTGCTGCAGACGATTTTCTGTCCCAGTTTTTTGAGGATACTTGTCTTTTGGCAGTGCATGGTAAGCATGTCACCATCATGCCAAAGGATTTCGTCATTCTCAAAAGGCTTCAGGACAGATATTCTGGTCTGCATGTTGATAATGCCAGCACCTCCAGAGACCTGCCTCTGGATAGAACCAACATGACTACTATCTCTAGGAGAAAGAGAAAGCAGCCTGTCCCCAAGAAGGCTGGATCTCGAAGGCCAGTTGCTTCCCTTCATCCAAGAGGTATCCCGGCCAAGAGACCCCGTGTCTTTCTGAGCTCTGAGTCAGATGCTGGAGAATCTAACTCAAATTGAGAATCTTCACTCCTTCCTCCTCTTGTTAATCATCTAGCTCCTCAGCAGGTTTCATCACCAAAAGTGTTGATTACCCAAGAGGATCTAGATAAAATAACAAAGAAATCTGTAAATATTGTTTCCACTTCTGTTTCTGCTCCTGTACATAATCTTTTTGTGAGAATTCCATACGATCCAACCCAGGTTTTTTTTTATTCAGACCATTATAATCAATATGAGACCTACCTGTGAGAAATTAGCAAAAATCTAGCTTGGTATTTTTTATGATAGAAGTTTGTAAGTGAATCTCACATGTGTGGAGGATGTTCCCACGTGTGGAGAATTGTAAAGTAAATAAAAAATGTTTGATATAGGGGTCTCATAGAATTTCATAGTCAAGCATTTAGGTGTAGGATGTTGATAGGGTCAAATTTGGCATAGATGGCCAATTATCCATTTCTACTTGTAATGTCACTATTGAGCCAAAAAAGAGTAGGAGGCCAAACTTGTGCCAATTATAGTGTAGACAATTGTAATGCTTTTGTTTGATGAAGTTTAAGAGGTCCAATAGGATCTAGAGGTGGAACCATGAGTGGTCCAATAGAATTTGAGGTTTGCTTGAAAATGGTCCAATAGAATTTAGAGGTGCATGGATCAATGGTCCAATAGGATTAAGAGGTGAAAAAGTGTGGTCGAATCATAGTTAAGCATAGTGGTAACTCGTGGATCTACTAGTATCATTGTACTCCTCATTTGGATCTAATTGATGTTGGAGATTGAGTGGATTTTGAGTGTTATTGGATTTCTAGCTTTCTCTCTCTATCCGAGAGCTATTGATAATTTTCTCTCTCTACCCAAGGAGAGCAGCTTGTTTTTACTTAGATTATTTTTGGAACACTTCCCACACGTGTGAGTGAGAGTTGGAAGTGATTGAATGCATGTCGTAGTGTGTTTTTGCCATAGATTCAAAGATAGATCTTGAATCTCAATCTAGTCTTGATCTTGGTGCATGTACACACCTTAGGAGATCACAAGTACATGTTGTGGACAGTCCACACGAGTGAAATCAATATGGTATCAGAGCCTACCTAAGGTTACCATGCATTTTGATCCATTTGAGTGAAAACTATTCATCAATCTTGAGCTAGAAATTGACAAGATCCATTTTCCTAACTATCTTGTCCAATTTTGGATCAAAAGAGATCAATAGGACATTGATTGGGTCTGACCTAGTACTGTAAGGAATCAGGTGCTCAGACACTTGTGAGGAACATCCAATTTCAGTTTGGGAGTTCTCTTTCATGTTTGATCCAAAAATCTTGCTAGATAGCTTGTTTTGAGGCTATTTTTGTCTAGTTTCTGATGCAATCAGTTTCATTCCATTTGGTTGAGCCAATCAAAAGTGATAAGCTTTTGAAGAGGGTTAGGTAGGGCACCTAGACCTGGGTGGACATTTTTGGTTTGGTCAAGAGATTTCTTGTTTGATCCAAAATCACAGTTGATGCTTACCAATCTCATCTATATGTGATCTAGGCACTATTTTGAGATCTTAGCCATTTTGTTTCATGCAATATCATTGTATTTGAGTCAAATTTGGTTTCTTAGTGTATTTCACACGTGCTAAGAGTGTTTGATCCTAACTTTGCCCATACTCCATCATTTGATGTGAAGTAGATCTAGTTTTGGAGAGATTGAGATAGCTAGTGAGAATCATCTCACAATTTGTTGCAAGATCTTGCATAGGAGATGGTAGCACACCATTATTGGATCCTATAGTGAGAGAGAAGCAACATTTCTTGTTCATCACTTTTATTTATCTCCACTTTACATGACTTCAATGAGTTCATACCTGTTGCAACCAAGTGAGAGATTGTCTACTTCCAATTATTCAATATGGAAGTTGAGGATGGAGTCCATCTTGATACTCCAAGATGTGATGGACATTGTACTTGGGATTGAGGAGGAGCCTCAAGTCCTTAAAGAAGTACAAAAGTACAAGAAGAGAGCTAGGATGGCTCTCCACTACATTAAGATGAATGTCTCTAATGAGATATTAAGGGAATTTGGTGATTGTTCTACATCCAAGGAAGCTTGGGATTGTCTCAAGTCCATCAATGAGGCTAAGAACACCTCTAGGCTCCTCACTCTTAGAAATCAAATCTTCCAAATTAGTCAAAAGAGTGAGTGCATCTAATTATGTTTTGAGAGTCAAGGATATTCATAGGGAGCTTGCATGTATTGGTGACTCAATCAATCAAAGTGAGCTAGTCCAAGTCATTCTCAATGGCTTGAGAGATGAATATGACAACCTTGTCCAATCCTATGCCATTAAGGAGGAGCTACCAAGTTTGGAGGCCCTTCAAAGTGTGCTTATTTATGAAGAATCAAGACAAGAGTACAAACTCTTGAGGATGGACAAGCTATCACTCAATCATGATGATGGCAAAGTTATATTTGCCAAGCACAAAGAGAGGAGTAAGAAGCAACACCATCACTTCTCTAATGACAAAGCTAAAGACCAAGATGGAGAGGAGGAGGAAGATACCTCTCATGCTTCTACTTCAAATCTCAAGAAGAAGAAGATCAAGCGCTTTTGTTGTGGCAAGAAAGGCCATTATGCCACCAATTGCTTCAAGAAGAAGAATCAACTCAATCAAGCCAACATCACTAATGAGAAAGAAGACTAAATTGCAAGTGATGGAGAAGGCTCTCTTATGGCATCAAGCTTCTCTTACACCTTCAACAAGGATGACTCATGGTATATTGATAGTGGAGCATCTTCACATATGTGTGGCTCGAAGCACTTTTTTTCATCTATTACACCTTATGATGGAGTCAAGAAGACCATATACATTGCAAGTAAGCATGAGTGCAATATTGAAGGAGTAGGGGTTATTCTTTTGAAGCTTGCATCTTCTAAAGATCTCTTTCTCAACAATGTTCTTTTTGTCCCAAATCTTACAAAGAACATCTTAAGTGCTGGCCAACTTCTTGATAGTGGCTTTGATGTCAATTTCAATACTGACAATTGTGTGATCAAGAAGGATGGTGAGATCCTTGCATATGGATCAAGATTTGAAGGCATCTACAAAGTGGATCCAAGTGAGAGTGCAAACTCTCTTGATGTTTCTTATATGTCCAATATTTCAAAGGAGGATGATCACACAAGATGCACAGATCTTCTATCTTCAAGTATTACAGTGTATTATTATTTCTTATTATTCAAAGAATATGTTGAGAAGAAATTCTCATTGAAGATCAAAGCTTTGAGGAGTATTGGAGCTCTTGAAGGAATAGCACCATATGAAGTTTTATTCAAGATGAAGCCTAAGGTTGATCACCTTAGTGAACTTGGTAGTGCTTGCTTTGCACATATTCCCTTGGAAACAAGGAGGAAGGATGATCCAAGCTCATGGATCATGATTGGATACTCATCCATCAAGGAGGCCTTTAGTGTCTTTACACTCTCTATTTCAAAAGTGATTGTGAATAGAGATGTCATGTTGCATGAAGATTCAATCTTGGAAGTGGCCAAGATCAAGGCTTCTCAAGAAGCATCACAAGTTATCTTTTTTGAAGGTATTCAAGTTATGATGGGGCCAAGGTGTGAGGAGGAGTTTCTTCTTCATATGATTTCAAGAAGATCTTCAAGATGCATGGCCGAGTCTTTATGGCTCACCTTACATAGAAAGAGGGGCATCTTTCATGTTGTATCTACTACAACACATTCATATATGTTTCTCTTCCTTTGCTTGAAATGCTATCTTGCTTCATTGAATTTTTTGCATCTCAAAGTTCAAGAAAAGCTATACTAGTTTTGTATGATGCTTATGGTATGGACATGTTTCTTGTCATTATTGACTTAGATATGTTTCCAATACTTTTTGAAAGGAAGATACTGTATTGTCAAAAGTATGCTCTTGGTTCTAGTAAAAACAAGATTGAGCTTGGTACTCACTTTTTTGAAAATCATGTTTTCACATGTTTTGAGGCAAATTGTAAACTCCTCTTGAGAAAGTGATTGAACGCATGTAGTAGTGTGTTTTTGCCATAGATTCAAAGATAGATCTTGAATCTCAATCTAGTCTTGATCTTGGTGCATCTACACACCTTAGGAGGTCACAAGTACATGTTGTGGACAGTCCACACGTGTAAAATCAACACTACCTAGCTAACAAAATTGATCTTCTCGGCAACTTTTTTGATTTTTTTCCAGATACATGTAGAAGCTTTAGATTATGTCCCAAATTTTGTGCCGAGCTAAAAGATAAGACCTCAGAAATTTCAGATGCAATAGTAGAGGCCGAAGTTTCTTTTTTGCAGAATAGTATTAGTTTCGATTCCCATGGTACAGTTTTTGTAGTTAGTCCATTTTTCATAGGAGTGGTAAAGGCGAAAGAAGCCAATTTTGAGAAGGTTGTCTATTTCATCGACTGCAGTCCTATGGCAAAATTCTATTTGATTCCATATGAAAATAAGTAAGGATTGCTCTTTTGTTTTGTTGCTTTAATCTGGATTGTTACATGCTTCATTGCTTTAATAAGAACAAATTTTTTTCATAAATATGAATTTATCGATATTTGTATTTTGGTTCTTGCAATCGGCATTGGAGCCTGAACATTCTTTTTGTAAAGATAAATAAGGAGGGAGTATCAAATTTTCTATGTGTAAAATTAAACTCAGCTGCAAATACACATTGAGAATTTGATTCTCTACGTCATGATGTCGTTCAGGAAGTACCGACAATGACAACTTCAATTGGAGAGATAACCATTAAATCTCTCAAGGTATATTCAATTTATCTCTAATATGCATGTATTTTTTTTAATTCAAATGTATTGTCATAGCATAAATAAAATTTTTATCATTATATTACTAATTTTTGTTCTATATATGCAGTGTGTACAACAAGAAGACGCTTTTAGTTGTGCATGGTTTGTCTTATACAATATGAAGCTATTTTTTGAATGGTATAATTTACAAACAGATGTAGATATTGAAAAGGTAATATTCTATTCATTTGTAATTCATTTCATTCTGATTCATATTTTATTACTATTATTGTTTGTAATTTGCTGATTCTCGTGTTTTGTGATGACAGTTCACTCTTGAGCTATATACTCCTGATGATGTATATAGATTTTGGCAAGAGTTGATCAGAACCTATGTCCAATTTGGTGTAAGTGTTGCACCTGCAATCGAGGGCCCTCAAAAGGAAGCTGCTCTTGTCTTAATAGCCTTTCAGATTGTTCAGGATGTAGATCTTATTTTATATGATAAAAAAGGAATAAAAGTCCTTCCTAATACAGAGGAAGACAATTTTGTAGCAGATATTTATCTTGCCTTAAAAGGCATTGAGGCCCTTCCCGAAACAAAGGTGGGTGAGATTATAGAAGGAGTTGTTGCCTTATCAGTTCCTAATACTGATGTAGAAAATATAAAAAAATTGATTGAATAGAGATCTATTTGTAAATAGAGAGACATAAAAAAAAAAAGATACAATCATTTTACTTGTAAACAACCCGTTTATGGGCTTTTTATTGATATCACAATAGATTTCAACAATCAACTTGTGTCCGTAGTCTAATACTGGAATGCAATTTTTTTATAATGATAAAAAGACATGATGATTGGCATGTATTTGCTGATAATGAATCTCAATATTCTTCCATAACTTGGGATTGTTTCGCCAATATCTCTACATTTGATCTCGAGCTCATGTCTTTTACGTACCTACATAAAACTAATACAAAGTTAGTTAAAATTAGTATAGAGTTTGTATTAGAAAGTTTTGATTGAAACTATTCATAAAAGATTGAGTGTTTGCAGTTACTTGTTCACCATTGAAAATGAATTTGAAAGTCTGAAAGTACATCATCTTGTATGAGCAATAGTTTCCGTCGGATGTAGTTTAGACTCCAATCTTCTTCCACCTCAACACATGTCAAAACGGCATCATTGTATATAATTTCAATATTTTTTCGTTTTGAATGTCCACTGGCTTCCAAGTCTTGATCGAGTGGCACCCATTTACCTTTATTTTTTTTTTCATCTTTGATAATGGAAGCATAAGCTCAACATTTGTTTTTCAATTTGATAACGGAAGCACATGGAAGACATTTTAATTCTGCATTCTATTTCTCCATCTGATCTTTTGTCCCAGCCTTCATCCATAAGTTCAGATAATAAACTATCTGATAAATTTTTGCATACAAACATCGTTGGGGTTCTGTGTACATTGACACTTGAAAAGAAATCCACAAATATATTCAAGAAAATAAACCAACTCAATCTGACTGTTTTTGATCTTGTGCTCATTTTTAATGAATGTTTTACATCGTTATATATCTTGCAACAAAATGATTTTGAAACTGTAGCATATGGTGCAATCCATTCATCACTTTTACAAATAGATAATGGAATTGGTACAATTGGTCCAAAATTTCTTTTTGTATCAGGAATGTACATTGATTCATAAAAAAAAATCCCACTATCAACTAGATCTTTTGCAGTTCTACCTCAATATTGCAGCTGTCCTATATCAGTGTGAATAACATCTAACACACCTGCTAAAGATCCACTCGGCTCTCATTCATTTATGTTGGATGGATATAAATCTGCAAGAGAAAAATGATCAGATTGGCAAGTTTACTATTAGATATTTATGAATGACAAAAATCAAAGTATCAAAAATATCAATACTCAAAGTTGCTTTTTTTGTGATCCTGATGGTTGAATCCTTGCAAATTTATCTCTGAATGCATATATACATGTTGGACTAGAATTTCAGAAATAGATTTTCCTCTTGATGATGTTCTGAAATCCAAAATTTTGGCCTTCCAATAAGATCGAAATGATAGTTTTGACCTTTTTTCTTTTTGAAATGTTCCTCTTGATGATGGATGCATCAAAATCCAAGAGATTTTGGAATATTTTCTTGGCACCCATAATCCATTATCATCTGTCTTGTTGAATAGAAGCACAGAGTCGATTGAGGAGCACGGCTTCCTTGATGGCACCATTCGTAATTTGCATGTAACAATCTGAAACAATGAACTATGAATCTGAAAATCTGCGTAGACAAAAAGCCATGAATATGAGAAAAAGTGTTGGCAAAAATTTGAAACACTAATCTATTTGGCGCCACAAATTAACTCTGGTTAACCCTGTTAACCATGGTTTGACAATGCATATACATTAATGGTACATCGATTTTCTCATCTCAACCATCTCTCATATTCATTTTCAACATTGTTGGGTCTCTTCGGGCAGTGATGAGCTGGAAGGGCAGGCCTCATCAACCAATAGCATTTCCACATGTTGCCCGACGAAACAACAATATATCTAAAAAGTTTTTATTTTATTTATATTTGGAAAATTCTACGTTATGTAGAACCCCAAAGCTAAGGTTTCAATTGGTCCACATGGCAACGAAAATAAAAAAAATAGATAAAAAAACATCTTTTTCAAAGGCTCTCGTCAGGCTCTAAGTTTCTCTAATATTTGGCAAAAAGCCAAATCTTAGTGATTTGAAAGTTTTTGGATGTACTTGTTATGTACATATTCCTTTAGAAATAAGGAAAAATAAAGATGCCACTTCTTTCAAAGACATCTTTGTTGGTTATAGTGAAAGTAAGAAAGCTTATAGGATATTTGATCCTATTACCAAGAAAGTTGTTGAAGGTAGAGAGTTAGAATTAAAGTAGAATCATTGTGTTACTGTATTGTGGGTCCTATCAGTTGATAAGGATCAATTGGCCTTGCCACAAGGCAAGTCAACAGAACACGCGTCCCGTCAATGACAACCTAGGTCGTGCATGGGTTGCCTGAGTGAACAACTATATGTACAGTGTAATTTCATTTTGTGAAATACAGTTGCTATATGAGCTTGATGTGGAGAGTGTTTTCTGTTTGTGTTATTGTGTAGCATGATCTGTGTTCCTGTTCGAAGCAAATTCTAAGTTAGAGATCTACTTTTTGATGAATCTCTCTAAGCCAAAGGAAAGGTGACTTCCAACAACACTCAACTTGTCAAGGATCATGTTATGGCCGAGGAGGAGCTTCATGAAGATGAAGACCAAGTGGAACTTACTCGAAATCCAAGGGTGCCAAGAAGGTCAACAAGGACAAGGATTGAGCCATCAAGGCTCACTTATAGTGACAAGGGGAGCAAAGGGAAGATTGTCAACTACTCAACTCTTATACTTTCTTGACTACTATGCATGAAGAATCAACTAGTTTTGAGGAAGCAAATAAGTCTCAATATTGGAGGAAAACTATGCAAGTAGAGTTTGATGCACTAATGGAAAATCAAACTTGGAAGCTTGTTGATCTACCTTATGGAAAGAAGCCTCTTACTTGTAAATGGATATATAGATTGAAATATAATCAAGATGGTTCCATTCATAAGTATAAAGCTAGACTTGTAGCAAAAGGTTTTTCACAAGTCAAAGGCATAGATTATGATGAAACCTTTGCACCTGTTGCAAAGCTTGTGACCATTAGATTAATCATATGTCTTGCTACTTCTTTCAATTGGGAGCTCTTCCAACTTGATGTGACAAATGCTTTCTTGAATGGATTCTTGGAAGAGGAAATCTACATGTGCCAACCCGAGGGCTTCATCAAAGATGGAGAAGAAGACAAGGTGTGTTTCTTGAAGAAGAGTCTTTATGGACTCAAGCAAGCACCAAGAGCATGGTACTCTAGGTTGCATTCCTATCTTATTTCCATTAGAGTTGTTGTTAGTTCTTATGAACCATCATTGTACTACAAGTGTAATGATGGGAAGATCATTATCTTAGTTTTATATGTTGATGACATTATACTCACAGGATATGATCTAGATGGCATCAAAAATGTGAAAGTTTCCTTGTCTAGTGAATGTAAGGTGGTAGATCTAGGACTTCTTAAAGCTATACTTGGAATAGAAGTCACTAGAAGTAATGATGTTACTTTCATATGTCAAACAAAGTATGCTAGATCAATCTTAGCAAAATTTGACATGATCGTTTGAAAAGGAGTTGAAACTCCCATGGAACTAAGTGTAACAGTTTTTAAGGAAAGTGATGAAGCATTCTTTGAGGACATCACTACCTATAGAATGCTTATTGGTTCCTTGATATACTTAACCATCACTAGACCAGATCTTAATTTTTGTGTTGGCAAATTGAGTCAATACATGCAAAGTCCATTAATATGTCATTGGAAAGGAGCAAAAAGTGTAAAGTTTTTAGCACGTGTGAACTTCACCACACACCCTACAGGATCTTACTGAGGTGTTGTGATTGCACAAGATTGATCAAAGTACAGCCTTGCTTAAAAAATCTAAGACAAGAGCACAATGGCATACATCTGATGAAAAAATCTAACTCTTCACTATGAGAAATGAATGTCAGAAATAATTCTAAGTGTTTAGTATGAAAAAAAGAGGCTGCTCTCGGGTACAGAGAGAAAATCATACATAGAAAACTTGGGTAGAGAGAGAATGAGTCCAAAACACCAAAATCTCAATAGTCACAATATGGCGAAAACATGCCCAACTTTTCCTACATGAGAGAGACTCAAATTCCTACAATGGAGTTGCATGGAAAGTCCACTTAACTGAACTAATTCACCTAACATAGATTCACATGTGTAACTGCATGCATGTATGTTGCATGTACTGCATGTCAGCTCATAAAACTGCCTAGACATGTGTAGATCACAGAAACTACTTTGCATGTTGCATGCACTGATTGCATGTGGCTTGCATGCATACAGTAAAACTTTGCATGTTATCCAAACATCTGCATGTCATCATAATTGAACCTATCTAACTCAAATCCGAGTTACACTAGAAGGATATGTGGTCAATTCACACTCCTTTTATGTACAACATGAAATCTAGTGAAAATCATCATGGACATGACACCAAACTTGAGATAGGAAGATAATATTTTAATAATCTTCACACTCCTCCTGAAAATTTATGTTCCTATCAACATGGACTTCAAAAATTAGGCCAAGGTTAGACCTCATCTCCATAAAGACATTCTTGAGTAGAGGCTTGGTGATAAGATTTGCAACACAATCTGAAGATGAAACATGCTCCAATGAGATCTCTCTTCCAATGACTTTTTCTCTTACAAAATGATGAGCCACTTCAATATGCTTGCTCCTTGCATGAAAGATTGGATTATTTGCAAGAACCTAATTAGAAATGTTATCATTTTTGATAATTGGTAAATCTTCATCTGCATAACACTTTAGCTCAAAAGTAGCCTTTTGATTCATAAAACCTCCTTTGTTGTGGTTGTAAGAGATTTGTATTCAGCTTCACAGGATGATAAGGAAATAGTTCTCCATATGGAATTTCCTGAGGATGGAAAGTGCATATCTACTTTGGCTTATAAATGCATGACCTTTTTAAAAATCTATTTCAAGGCCTAGAATGTAGTGAAGAACTCCTAAGTCTTGCTTAAACTCAGTACCAAGTGCATGCTTAGTTTCTTTAACTAACTTCTCATTGTTTCCACAAAGAATGATATCATCTACATAGATGAGAAGAATAATTACAAAGTTATCTACAAACTTGTAATACAGAGAAGGGTCATATTCACCTAGACAAAATCCGAGTGATATGAGATAGGAATTGAGCCTTGCATACCAAGACCTTGGTGCCTGTTTCAGTCCATACAAACTTTTGAACAAAAGATAAACTTTTGATTCATCACCTTCCTTTACAAAACCTGGAGGCTACTCCATATAAATCTCCTCCTCAAGGTAACCATTGAGAAATGCATTAGAAACATCAAACTGGAACATACTCCATTTGTGAAAACATGCAAGAGAGATGAGTATTCAAATTGTTACCATCTTTGCAACTAGTGCAAAGGTATCTTTATAATCAAGACCTTTCATCTGTGAGTAGTTTTTGGCGCAAAGTCCTGCTTTATACTTATTGATAGATCCATCATGATTATACTTTATTCTAAATACCCACTTACATCCAATCACATGCATGTTTTTGGGTGGCTCCACAAGCTCCCATGTGTTATTTGACATCAAGGCTTCAAATTCTTGGGTCATTGCTTCAACCCACTCCTTGGATTGAAAAGCTTCTTGGACATCCTTAGGCTCTTCATCTGATATAAAAAGTGCATGATAGGAAGTTTCACATTCCACTTGCCCTCCTTCTTCATCATATGTGAGCCTCCTTGGCTCAGATCTTGCTTGTGTAGATCTTCTTGGTGTGGTAGCTTGAATATGCTCCTCCTCAAGCCTCGGCCTCACCTCTTCTTGAACAACATCAAGATTGATGATTGATCTTGCATGAGTCTCCTTGATCTGTGCATCATCCAAGTTAAATTTCTGATCTTCATGAAAGATCACATCTCTACTAACAACATTTTTGTCAGTAGAGGACAAATAAATCTTGTATGCTTTTTTAGTGGATGCATATTCTACAAAAATTCCTTTTACTGCACTAGGATCTTTCTTCTTCCTAGTTTCTAGAGGCACATGGAGAAAGCATACACAACCAAAAATCCTAAGATGATCTACCTTAGGCTTTTCCATATACAACATCTCAAATGGTGTCTTTCCTCCTATTGCAAGATTTGGAAGCCTATTACAAAGATAGTTTGCACATGCAACTGTCTCTCCCCAAAATTCTTTAGGCAGAGAAGCTTCCAGCCTAATGGCTTTTGCACATTCACACAAAGTTCTATTTTTTCTCTCAGCAACACCATTTTGCTGAGGAGTATATGAACAAGAGAACTCTCTTTGAATACCCTCTCTCTCACAAAAGTCTTTAAACTTATTGGAAGTGTATTCCCCTCCACTATCACTTCTTAAAGCTTTTAACTTGAAAGGAAAGTGCTTCTCTACATAAGGTTTGAAAGTAAGAAAAACATCATAAACCATGGCTTTTGAAGACATCATATAGATCCAAGAATGTTTGTATAATCATCTACAAAAGAGACAAAGCAGTTGGCTCCTCTTTTGCTCTTGATTGATGAGAAATGAACATCTGAGTGTACAACTTCAAATGGTTGCTTTGTCTTGATACTTGATCTAGGAAAAGGCCTTCTGTGTGACTTTGCCAGCACACAAGCTTCACAAGGTAGAAGCTCCTTTGACAGTGTCTTTGGTAGACCAACAACTTTTCCTTCTTTGACCATAGATTGCATGGCTTTGAAATTGGGATGACCCAATCTCTTGTGCCATAGATCCTCCTGTAGAACCTTGGTCTCATAAGCAATATCTGAAATATTAGCACTCTCCCTAGAATCTAGTTTGTACAACTTACCAATTCTAGATCCTCTAGCAATAACTTCATTTTCTCTTGAGATTATACACTTGTCAACTTGAAACTTGACATCCAATCCATTATCAAACAACTGTCCTACACTAATGAGATTCTTGGTCAATCTAGGTACATAGAGTACATCATGTAAGCAAAAAGATTTTGATGATGATGCATGCAATGGAATGCTACCTATTCCTTCAATCCCTACACTCTACATCATTAGCAGTATAGATTGGTCTTTTTGCACCTAGATATGACATGAGATTAGTGAAAGAGTTCCTAGAACTAGACATATGGGAACTAGCCCCACTATCTATCCACCATACTTCTTCATTCCTAAAAGAAAAAGATGAAAAAGTAGACATCATTAATGAATCCTCTCTTTCACTCTCTACGTCCTCACACTCATCCTCATTAGCAAGGTTAGCTTGCTTAGATTGGTTCTTCTTCTTGAAACAATTTGATGCACAATGTCCTTTCTTGCCACAGAAAAAAGACTTGATCTTCTTCTTGCCACTGGATGTTGCACCTTGTGAGATCCTCACCACATTCTTTGGCTTTGTCCTTCTTGAAGTGTTGTTGTCCTTTGCCCTTGCCTCTTAAATTGTCTCTGATGAAGAGTGCTTTGTCATCTCCACCATCTTTCAATGAAAGTCTGCTAATCCTCAGCATCTTGTTCTCTTGCCTACTTTCTTTAGCAATGAGAAAACCTTACAGTGTCTCCAAGGATGGAAGATCCTCCCTGACGGCATAAGTCTGCACAATATTGTCATACTCATCTCTAAGTCCATTTAGGACTACTTGAACAAGTTCAATGTTCTTAAGAGCATCACTAATACCAGCTAACTCTTGATGAAGATCCTTAACTCTCATGACATATGATGAAGCACTCTCATCTACTCTCTGATAACTTAGAAATATTTTGTTTCTAAGTGTAAGCAATCTAGAAGTATTTTTGATTTCATAGATTGTTTTTAGAGTATCCCAAGCTTCCTTGGCAGTGGTGCATGTATTGATCTCTCTTAACACTTCATTGGTAGCATTCATTTTTATATAATGAAGGGCAATTCTGGTTCTTTTGTGAAATGCTGCAACTTCATTAGGTGCAGCAGATTCTTCTTTAGCTCCACTCACAATATCCATTAAATCCTGTAGAATCAACAATGATTCCATTATGATCTTCCACATTGCATAATTTGAAGATGTTAATCTCTCATTGTGCTTTAAGAAATGTGAACCAGCTGAAGACATCTTCTTGGTGAGAAATTATAGTAATGATAAAAAAATGGAGCTGAAAGGATGTTGCTTGCTATCTCAATCTAGGATCTAACACAGATGTTAATCAACCCTATGAAATCTAGCAACAGATGTGATAACAAATTCTCAATACAGAAAATCAATCTATCTTGAATTTGGATCTTGCTTCAGTCACAAAAGAATAAGCACATGCAAGCAAGAAGTCTATCTCTCCCACGAGTTTCAATGTACTGATAAACTCTCTAGGAACTTACTTTAAACTCAAACACAATAATATGTGTGAAATGAAAAGTCTAAGACCTCAAAATACTCACTTCTATCCAATTCTACTTAATTGACAATGAAAATTGATGAAAATGGTGAAAAAGTCATATGTGTGCTCACTTTCACATATCCCACGAGTTGAGTACCCTCTCAAAATCTCTAATTGCCTAAAACTCTTCTAAAAATAAATCAAATTGATTTAGAAACAAGAGCAACACATTCTACTCTTCAATACCTATCTAACAAGCTATAGAACATCAAATTTGGATCATTCCTTGAGAAGTAGCACTCATTAATGAGGGCTAATTTCACATGTGTGAGCTCTCTGTCCGTACAGAGCTCCGCTAGATCAGATCAGTCTTGATTTGATCCACAGATTGCTTGTTTCTCAGCGAGTTTGAATCCCTCTCCAAAATCCGAGTTCCTACAAGCAAAAACACTGATGATCTGATGTATACACCCTCACCTCTTCAAAGCATGAAGCTCTGATACCATGTGAAGTTTTTAGCACATGTGAACTTCACCACACACCCTACAGGATCTTACTGAGGTGTTGTGATTGCACAAGATTGATCAAAGAACAGTATGCTTGAAAAATCTAAGGCAAGAGCACAATGGCATACATCTGATGAGAAATTCTCTCTCTTCACTATGAGAAATGAATGTCAGAAATAATTCTAAGTGTTCAGTATGGGAAAAAGAGGCTGCTCTCGGGTACAGAGATAAAATCATACATAGAAAACTTGGGTAGAGAGAGAATGAGTCCAAAACACCAAAATCTCAATATTCACAATATGGAAAAACATGCCCAACTTCTCCTACATGACGGACTTGAATTCCTACAGTGGAGTTGCATGGAAAGTCCACTTAACTGAATCAATTCACCTGCCATAGATCCACATACGTGACTGCATGCATGTATGTTGCATGTACTGCATGTCAACTCATAAAACTGCCTAGACATGTGTAGATCACAAAAACTACTTTGCATGTTGCATGCACTGATTGCATGTGGCTTGCATGCATACAATAAAACTCTGCATGCTATCTAAACATCTACATGTCACTAGAAGGATATGTGGTCAATTCACACTCTTTTTATGTACAACATGAAATCTAGTGGAAATCATCATGGACAAGACCCCAAACTCGAGATAGGAAGATAGTATTTTAATAATCTTCACAAAGGGTGTTAAGGTACATCTCGGCTACAAAAGACTTTGACAAAGTTTATGAAAGGACTAATATTTGTTTAAGAGCATATTCGGACTTAAGTTTTGTAGCTGACAAGATGGATAGAAGATCCATAAGTGCATTTGCTACATTCTTATGTGGATGAGCCATATCTTGGCTTTCCAAAAAGCAAGATACCATCTCTCTTTCATCAACAGAATCCGAGTATAAAGCTATGACAACAACAAAAAAGGAGGTTCTTTGGCTTAAAAGGCTTTTGGAGGAGCTACATGTGATCAAGGATGAAGACATTCCATGCACATATTGTGACAATCAAGTAGCTCAACAACTTGCAAACAATCCAGTCTTCCATGCTCGAACAAAGCACATTGAGATTTCACATCATTTCGTGAGGGAGAAAGTGCAAGCAAAGGAGATCAAGCTTGTTCATGTTTCATCATCAGATTGCATTGCTGATATACTCACCAAGGCATTGCCTAAAGATCCAATTGTAAATTTATATTGGCTCTTGGAGTAATAGATAGATCTATGCTAGATCTACCAAGCTAGATTTTTGAGGAGTGTGAAAATGCAAAAATCATGCTTGGTAGAGGCCAAAATCTTGTATATAGGATAAACACACATGTGTGGAGCCTGTTCCCATGTGTGAAATTAGTGTACTTGCCATGTACCATAATCATATATGTTGTACATATGATTTACTTTAAATTCTAGTGGCTAAAAAGGGAACAATGACAATTGGTGAGATCCATTCGGTATGCTCGATCTCATAAATGAAATCGGCGTCCAAAAATCTCTGAAGTTCTTTCTTTATCAGATCCGCAACATTAGGATTACAGTGATAGAACTTTGTAACCTCTGGAATTGCATCAAGTACTAAAGGTATGGTATGTTCAATTACTGACGTTGGAATACCCTTCAGATCTTGATAAGTCCATGCAAAGCAATCTTGATACTTAATAAGTAACATGCGGAGTGCTTGATACTGTTCAGGATTAAGTTGTGATCCAACTTGTACAATCTTTTATGGTTGTCCTGGTTCAGCAAGATTCATTGGCTGTGTCCTAGCTGGGCCATTATAAACATCTTTTGAATCTGGCACGTGTTCTTTGGGTTCACGATGTGCTTTAGGTAATATGATAACCACATCATCCAGTGTATAACATTTAAAATGTTCGGGCATATCATGCTGGACTACATCTGCTTAAAGTTGAATAGAAGAATGTTTGACTACTGGACTGAAAGTCTCAGTGTAATCGATGTGTTGTATACCTGAGAAAATCCTCTGGCGACAAGTCGGGCTTTTCTCATGTTGATGCTTCTGTCTACTTCGTACTTGACTTTGAAAACCCATTTGCTATCAACTATGTTTCTGCTGAAGATGGTAGAATCCATCAAGCCAATGACTGTCGAGGAAGTCAAGACACTGGCAACCGAGGAAGTCCGGCAGATTTTATTAGGGCTTTTTTTGTACTCAATGCGAAGAATTCTTAGTGATGAACTACAAAGGGGACTCGCGTCAATAGGGCAACTTGACGGCAATTCAACACAAGATCCAAGGAAAAGCGCAGTCATGCAGCCTTCAACGGAGAAATGCAATGACCAAGGGAAGACTAAAGTTGATGATTGCCCCTCAACGAGCAAGATTCAACCAAAGTCTAATTGTTCCACAATTCAACAAACCTCCAAATCAATGCCAATTCGGGGTATGTCCATTCTTCAAAGGCCAAATCTAGGGAATCCAAGCCCAAATAGGCCTCCAATACAACAAGCACCAGTGCCTACAATGACAAAGCCTTTTCCTCAGGTTATGGAATACCACGAATACTTGGACAGACAAGAGAGTCAAGCAAGCACGTCATATCCACATTATGATTTGGGGGAGTCTATGACATTAGGACCAGTTGCGCCGATCTATGAAGATCCATTATATCAGCAAGTTATCTTGGGATCCTCCGATGGAATGCCTCAACTACCCAATTGTCAATTAACAAGGTTATCTGGTATGGCCACCAAACTCTTATGGGTATTATTGAAAATCTGACAAGTCCAGATTCTTGCTGATCAGCAATCAATAAAGCCTCAGGTTTTACGTAAGTGAATTCTATCCATGCTTTTCTTGAAGCACCCATGTCCTAGCAATAAAAGAACTGACAACAGCGCCCCTTCACGACAGTTACAGCCTAGTGCCGAGGGACCGACACTACTGGGGGGCCATGGACCCTGTTGTGGGTATTTCATGTATACAAATAAATAAGTGGGTCCCACCACTTAAAATATTGTTGGCCAAGCCTTGCCTAGTGGGCCTCGCCACAGTACAGTAGAATAATAAGTGCAAGGCACTGGCGTCATGTGTGTATAAGCCCAGCCACCAATGAGCACAAGTAGCAAGTTGTAATTCTTAGGAATAAGAGACTAGGGGCTTAAAACTCTAAAATGACATTAGAGGCCCTAAGTCAAGTTGCAAATAAAAAAGCTAAAAGGGCCCAACTTAAAACTCACATGAATCATGTGAGTGCCCTTTTGCTTTCTTAGCACCAATAGATTTAAGTTGTGTTTATTTTAAAGGCTTGGATTATAATCTTTGTCCCAATGAAGTGGCCAATGAGAGTGAAGGAGGCTCACCTCTAAAATCTATAAGAGGGAGCCATTTCCTTTGTATTGTATCATCTTGCATTCTCATTCTAATTAAACTCTCTTGGTTTCTCCATCTCCATCTCTCTCTCTCAACCTCTCTCTCTCTCTCTCTTCTCCCTCTCTCTTCTCCCTCTCTCCCTACGTTGGGATAAAATAGCTTTGGTTCGGGCCCCCAAAACCTTTCTCAACCTAGGCGTTCTCTCTCTCCCTCTCTCCACTCTCTCTCTCCTCTCCCTCTCTCTTCTTGCTATGCAGGTGAAGGCGAGGTTGTGGCTCCCAGCGCCGAACCTCTATGCTCATTGACGACACAACACAGACTTTGTCTGGATACACATCCCATGTGTATACTTTGGGTTTGGGCCTATATGCTTGTGTGTTGGGTACTTTGGATGTTAGTTGGACATGAGACAACGGCCCTGGTGACTTGATCTCCTGAGGAATTGATTTTGGCAGATAATGTTGGGCATCTAGATAAAGGAGTACATGTTCATCCATCATTTCAACATCATCCATAGAAAGAATACCTTCTTAAAAAACATGGGTGGTAGAGACGCTAGGTTCTCCTGGGCACCAAGCTATAGGAATCGGGTCAATCATCATAAGTGGGATAATGGGTGTATCAATGTCTGTAGAAGATGGGAGAATATCCACAATTTCTACAGCGGTTTCGATACGACATCGATTGGAATCAACACAGTCCACAGTGGCTAGTGTCTGACCCCAATTGATTATGTCTGTGGATGTTGTATAGTGGCCTTTCGGTTGGATCGGGACACTATTGGATTCGTCATAAGTTGTTGATGACCAATTATCATAAACTTTAGCAAGTTTGACATGGCCAGTTGAGTCAACAGTGACTCGTTTGTCGTGATTGCCAAAGGCGATTTTGCTATGCTTCCAATCTTGGACAACACCTGCTCCATCTGTGTTTTTCACAATTGTTCTCGTGTTTCCTCGTTTGGTTGAGCTTCTTGGACAACACGATGTGCTCTCCGTTCACGTGGCTCATCGACATATGATCCCTCGTCTTCTTCCTGAATGGCATCAGACATGGCTTGTTTCAATGATGTGTATTCATCATTGGAGCAAAGTTCACATCGTATCCATCATGGGTGTCCAACGAGGGACCAAATTATGAGCATAGACTCAGTGGGTTGTTCTTATACCTGACTTTTTAATCTTTTAAATCTTCCAATGTAGTCACGTACTTTCTCATCCTTTGTCATTTTGATAATACTTAGCTTGACAAAAGGACTTTTGATCAAACGAAATGGCTTAAAACATTTGATGAAGGCTTCCTTCAAGAGTGACTAATCTTGTTTATCTTCACGATCAAGGTTAAAAAACCATTCTCGTGTTCGATCGATCATGGTCATCGAGAAGAGCTGTACCATGGCGTCTAGTGATGTCTCGCCATAGACATCACATGCATTCTCAAAGACTTGAAGAAATCTTTGAAGATCAGTGTTACCATCGTACTTAGGTAAATCGAACTTTGGAGTACGTTTTTCAGTATGCGGACCATTACTTGCAAAAGCTCTGTTGAAGTGAGCTCGTGCATGTGAAGATTCTGCAGCATGAAAATGTGGTCGATCGTATGGAGCTTCAAAACGCTTGGTGTCCCATCGGTCAAGTGGATTTGCTGATGGCTCTTGGACTTGGGATTGCATCCTAGAATATCTATTGAATCGAGTCTGTTGTTAGAATTACAGTACTAAGGACCATAAATGGATCTTTGAATGATCCACAAGGTTGATTGTGTGTTTGTTAAACAATCTATCAAATACTAGTCATCGGAAAACAAGATCTAGTTTAGCAGCTTGATAGAAAACAAGTAGAGACAATCAAAGCATTGATCAATAATTATAATCCAACTCCACGTGTAGAAATAAGGCTGTAGTACGGCCTGTAGACAGTGTTTAGAATGTGCCAAAGTTGGGTTTCATTGGAATCAAAAGCAATAACCATACAATGAGAGGAAACTCGAGTTTTTCCTTGAGGCTCCAAAAAGTTTCTATCTCCTCACTATGGAGAATGAGAATACATAGTAAAAGACACTTCCTTTGCTAAGTTAGGTGAAAATACAGCATGTAATAAGGAAGTAGACTCAACTTTCTTGCCCTAATGTGAAAACCCTAGCCTAGATCCAAGAGTCATGCTTGGTAGGTACAAATCTCATCATAAATCATGGTCTAGATTCCTACAAAGTAGGAATCACTACCAGATGGACACAACCACTCCTCTTGAATTGTAGTAATCTACTTTAGGTGTGAATATACAAGTGTCACTTTGGCCATTCAAGTAACCAACAAACAATATTGACAAAATGTACAATATTCTACATGGCTAGATTTGTCAATGTAGGCAATTTTTCACACTCCTCCTCAAATCTAGCCTTGGAAATCACAATGCTTTTATAAATAACTCCAATTGAAGATCTAATCTTGACAAATGAATATTTAGGTAAAGATTTAGTAAACAAATCAGCCAAACAACTTGATGATGGCACATGTTGGAGCTTGATCTCTTTGGCTTGCACTTTCTCCCTCACGAAATGATGAGCAATCTCGATGTGTTTGCTCCTTGAATGGAATGTAGGATTAGTTGCAAGTGATTGGGCTAATTGGTTGTCACAATAGATGATAGGAATCTACTCCTCCATGACATGAAGCTCCACCAATAGCCTTTTGAGCTAGAAGACCTCCTTGCATGTTGATGTCAAGGTCTTGTATTCGGATTTTGTGGAAGATAGGGAGATGGTATCTTGCTTTATGGAAAGCCATGATACTACTCCATCACATAGAAAGGTGGCAAAAGCACTTGTTGATCTTCTATCCACTTTGTCACCTGTAAAATCCGAGTCACTATAGGCTCTTAAGCCAAGATTAGTCCCTCTATACAAAATGCCAAAATTCTTAGTAGATGAAATGTATCTAAGAACTCTTTTGGCCATCTTCCAATGTGAAACTAGAGGACTTTGCATGAATTGGCTTAAGTTTCCAACACTATAACTAAGATCAGGTCTAGTTATAATTGAGTAGATCAAGTCTCGAACTTTACAAAAGAATCAAACACCATAGATTTGCTAGACAAGAGGTACATCCAACAAAGTCTAGAATAGTCATCAATGAAGATTACATAGTACTTGGCACCACCATTAGGTTCATGTGAAAAGCTATGAACATCCGAATGGATGAGTTCAAGAGGAGAGCTTGATCTTGATGTAGATCTTGAGAAGGGTAGTTTGTGAGCCTTTGAGAGGCTGCATGCTTCACATCTCTTCCCACACTTTGACAAATGCTTGGAGAGTCCAACTGCAACTCCTTTGCAACCATAGATTCCATGACTTTGTAGTTGGGGTGTCCCAACCTTTTGTGCCATAGTTTCACCTTTGATAACTCCACCTTTGCCAAGTTAACACTCTCCACTACAAGATTAGCATCAAGCTTAAAGAATATACCTTGCTTAAAGCCTTTGGCTATACATTTATCATTTCTAAGGATGGAACAAACTCCATGCTTAAATTGTACATCAAGGCCATTATCCATTAACTGGCCAACACTAAGCAAATTCTTGGCTAACTTAGAAACATAAAGAACATTATCAAGATTCATCCTTTTGGATGATCCAACATACAAGGGAATTGTTCCTATTCCACATATCTTACATTCTTGACTACTTGCAGAATAGATTGATCTATGTAAATCCTTGTAAGAAAGTAAAGTGTGGAATATGTCCTTTTGATATGTCATATGGGAACTAGCCCCACTATCAATCCACCAAGAATCATTGGTGTTGCTCTTGGATGATGGTGGTTTGTTGGAAACCATCAAGGATGACTCTTCATCCTCCTCCTCCTCCTGATGTGCAATGTTGTTGTGTTTGCTCTCTTGTGCCTTCTTCTTCTTGAGGCATTCTGATGCAAAATGTCCTTTCTTTCCACAGAAAAAACATTTGTACTTGGAATTGTCTTTGATCTTGCCCTTTGAGCTTGAAGTCTCATCCTCCTCCTTGGTCTCCTTGAAGTGCTTCTTCTTGCCATTGGTCTTCTTCTTGCCTTTGAATGAGAAATTAGCTTTCTCATCACCATCCTGTAGAGAAATAGCATTCATTCTTGCATTGGTATGCATCATCCTACACTCTTCAGCCACTAATACACTGTGTAGCTTTTCTATAGTGCGCAAAGTGTCTTGGATTGCAAAGCTTTGGACCAAATTAGTGAAGTCACTCCCTAGACCATTGAGGACAATCTGAACAAGCTCACTATCTCACTTTGTAATTTCAAGACCTGGTTTCCACTTTAAGAAGGTCTAAAATCAGCCTAAATTAATTGATTTTCATGAAACAAATTCAAAACTAATTAATGGCAAGTGATCTTGGTAGCTTACCCTAAGATTTGCACCAAAAATCACATCAAACTAACACCAGATGAAAATACAGTGGTCCAATGAATATGGGATTTTGAATGCTGGTTCAGAGATGCCCACACGTGTGAACAGTATGGATTTTGATCCTGAAAAAGTTCGGGATCAAATTCCCTCACCAAAACCTGGATACCAGCTCGCCCTCCAATACTGGCTTTTTGCACCAAAACCTGCCAAAACTGGATTAGTTTCAAACACTGATCAATAGCCTTGTACTTGGCTCTGATACCATGTTAAAAGTACAGTATTGAGGACCATAAATGGATCTTTGAATGATCCACAAGGCTGATTGTGTGCTTGTTAAACAATCTATCAGATACTGGTCATCAGAAAACAAGATCTAGTTTAGCAGCTTGATAGAAAACAAGTAGAGACAATCAAAGCATTCCCAACTCCACACGTGTGGAAATAAGGCTGTAGTACGGCCTGTAGATAGTGTTTAGAATGTGCCAAATCTGGGTTTCATTGGAATCAAAAGCAATCACCATACAATGAGAGGAAACTCGAGTTTTTTCTTGAGGCTCCAAAAAGTTTCCATCTCCTCACTATGGAGAATGAGAATACATAGTAAAAGACACTTCTTTTGCTAAGTTAGGTGAAAATCCAGCATGTAATAAGGAAGTAGACTCAACTTTCTTGCCCTAATGTGAAAACCCTAGCCTAGATCCAAGAGTCATGCTTGGTAGGTACAAATCTCATCATAAATCATGGTCTAGATTCCTACAAAGTAGAAATCACTACCAAATGGACACAACCACTCATCTTGAATCGTGGTAACCTACTTTAGGTGTGAACGTACAAGTGGCACTTTGGCCATTCAAGTAACCAACAAACAATATTGACAAAATGCACAATATTCTACATGGCTAGATTTGCCAATGTAGGCAATTTGGTAGATGGAGAGACCATCTCTGGTGGATAGTCCTATGTGGAATTCAGATCATAAGGATGATCCATCACAAATCTAGAGTACTTTAAGACTGGACAAGTAGGCCTCTTGGACTCTTTCGAAACTTGACGACGGTCTGTTTTTGTTGTTTTTATTTATTTATCTATTTATTTATTTGAGTTTTGAGTGTTGTCAAGAGAATGGAGTGGGTCAAAAAAATTGGTCCAGGTCGGAAAAAGAAAGGATGACTCGAAAAATAAAGTATCAAAAAAACAAGACTCAAAAGAAATGTATCGAAAATGTGAACAATGACTCGAAAAATATAAATCGAAAAAATAAGTCATCTTTGGTCAAGATGGGAGTCGTGTCTTGTCCCGGTTGAGAGTTGATAGGATATCCTTGGTTGAGAGTTGATAGATCAGTCTGGTTGAGAGCTGAGTGACTCGCTCCGGTCGAGATCAGATAGAGGGCTTAGGTCGAGATGTAATAGAATGTGTTTGGTCGAGAGCAGGACGGAAGGCGCCGGTCGAAATCTGATAGAAGGTTTCGGTTGAGTCGGAGTGATTGTCTTCGATCGAGATATGAGGAAAAGCGTCGGTCGAGATCTGAGAAAAACCCATCGGTCGAGATCTGACAGGACGCGTTGGTTGAGTTTTGAGAGAAAGCGTCGGTCGAGATCTAAGAGGAGGCATTATTCGAGATCCGAGAGGAGGCGTCGGTCAAGATCTGACAGGAGGCGTCGGTCGAGTTTTGAGAGAAAGCTTCTGTCGAGATCAGACAGGGTGTCTCCGGTCAAGTTTTGACAGCATGCTTCGGTCGAGTTTGCAGCAGAGGCTCCAGTTGAGATTTCAGAAGAGGCTTTGGTTGAGATTTTAGAAGAGGCTCCGGTTGAGATTTCAACAGATGCTCCGGTTGAGATTTCAATAGAGGCTCTGGGTGAGATTTCAACGTAAAGGCTCGGGTGAGATCTGATTGATGAGCATTGGTTGAGATTTAACTCAAGACTTGACAAGATATTGTGAGTAGTGGTTTGGTGGAGAGTGAGTGCGTAGTTTTAATAGGTGAATGAAACAAGATTTTGTCCGGTCCAGACGAGAGTCGTGGAACTCGGCTAGGGAAGGAGCGTGAGGCCTCGTTCAAAAATGGAGCTGTGCGTCGGTCGAGATAAAAGGATGAGCTCGATAATGAAATGTGTGGGAGACTTCAGAGCGATAGTTTTGCAGCACAGATCAGAAAGGTTTGGCTTGGTTTAGTGTCTGTGTAGCTGTGGAAATGGCGCCAAATGTTCACAGATTCCAGCTGAATCTATGAACACGATTTTTCTTCATTCGTTCTTCTTTTTGTTACTTCCGTTGGTTACAGTTCTTTACGGTTTGGTCTTCTTGTTAGAACGGTTTCCAGACAGAAGTGTTTCTCAGATTACAATGTGTATTCCCAGCCTGTCAGTGGGGAGAGATGGTTACGTTACTCAGCTACATGCATTTACAAGCCATGCAACCAGTCCTAGCTCAATATAGATCAACGTTCTGAATCAGAGAGCAAATCTACAATTTATCTACCAAAACCAGGGAACAATGCAATGACAAGATTAAGCTACTCAAAGAAACAAGAAACAAGAAAACTAGCATCCTAACAACATTCTAGTAGCCCAAGGATCAAGAAACACCCATTTCTTGATGCTTGGAATGCCCAAGAACAATCAAGGACAAGATTGTTAGAGAGTGTGCAAATCAGATCCACAATCTCAGCTTCTATAGTTTACTTGCATGCTGAAATTATAAAACAAGAAACAAAAAAGTTAATCCACATCTACATTCCACAAAGCAAGAAAGTAAGCAAGAGATCTAATTAATCCACAATCACAAAAGGAACTCAGAACATGCTCATAGAAATTTCACTCAAGAAGATTGCCATGAACAAGGAGATTCACAATCATCAAGAGCTCATGGAAGATCTTCTTTATTCACTCAAGAGCAATTGACAATACAACCAAAGCTCCCTCACAAGAGAGGGGGGCCCTTAAATAAGCAAGAAGGCTGCCCATGTGGAGCCCAAGTGGCAATTCCACCAAATTAGAAATTACATGTGGAATTTGCCCTTCCACTAGAGGTCACCATCAAAAGGTGGCTCACTCTAAATTATTTAAGGGGTCTACACTATTTACAATGCCTAGGAGATATTACTAGCTCCTACATGGTCGTCCCTTCTCTGGGATACACCATGTAGGCTCACATTAGAAAATAACTGTCACCCTAGCTACTAATCCTCGGCTCTCATGCTCGGCTCTCAGCTTCTTCTGCTCTCCTCTTTCTGAGACTTCCTCGGTCATCGGCGAGAGATACTCTGTGTCTTCAACTTGGCTCAGTATCTAGGGTTTCTTTGGAATCCGCTAACAATTCCTCAATGGTTATTTGGAGGAAGAGATCTACATGAGGCAATCCGAGTGCTTCATCAAGGCAAAGCATGAAGGAAAGGTGTGTTTTTTGAAGAAGAGCCTTTATGGGCTCAAGCAAGCACATAGAGCATGGTACTCTAGGCTAAACTCTTTTCTCATTTCCATCAATTTTGTAATGAGTGCCTATGATCCATCATTGTACATAAGATTTCATGATGGCATGATCATTATTCTTGTTTTGTATGTAGATGATATTATCTTGAGTGGTGATGATCTAGATGGAATTAGAGATGTAAAAATTCTTTTAGCAAAAGAGTTTAAGATGGTAGATCTCGGCCTATTAAGCTTCATTCTTGGAATAGAGGTTATTAAAAGATGTGATTTTAGCTTCATTTGTCAATCTAAATATGCTACATCCATCCTAGATAGATTTGGAATGAAGAATTGTAAAGGCATTGAGACACCAATGGAGCAACATGTAAAAGCATCTATTGATGGTGAATATGCATCCTTTGAGGACATCACATTATATAGAAGGCTTATTGGCTCCTTGATTGATTTAACTATAACTAGACCTGATCTTAGTTATAGTGTTGGAAAGTTAAGCCAATTCATGCAAAGTCCTCTATATTCACATTGGAAGATGGCCAAAAGAGTTCTTAGGTACATCTCATCTACTAAGAATTTTGGCATTTTGTATAGAGGGACTAATCTTGGCTTAAGAGCCTATAGTGACTCGGATTTTGCAGGTGGCAAAGTGGATACAAGATCAACAAGTGCTTTTGCCACCTTTCTATGTGATGGAGTAGTATCATGGCTTTCCAAAAAGCAAGATACCATCTCCTTATCTTCCATAAATCCGAATACAAGGCCTTGACATCAACATGAAAGGAGGTCTTGTGGCTCAAAAGGCTATTAATGGAGCTTCATGTCATGAAAGAGGAGATCCCTATCATCTATTGTGACAATCAATAGGCCCAATCACTTGCAAATAGTCCTACATTCCATGCAAGGAGCAAACACATCGAGATTGCTCATCGTTTTGTGAGGGAGAAAGTGCAAGCCAAAGAGATCAAGCTCCAACATGTGTCATCATCAAGTTGCTTGGCTGATTTGTTTACTAAATCTTTACCTAAAGATTCATTTGTCAAGCTTAGATCTTCAATTGGAGTGGTTGATAAAAGTATTGTTGTTTCCAAGGCTAGAGTTGAGGAGGAGTGTGAAAAATTGCCTACATTAGCAAATCTAGCCATGTAGAATATTGTACATTCTGTCAATAATTTTTGTTAGTCACTTGAATGCCCAAAGTGCCACTTGTAAATCCACACCTAAGGTAGGTTACCACGAGTCAAGAGGAGTGGTTGTGTCCATTTGGTAGTGATTCCTACTTTGTAGGATCTAGACCTTGGTTTATGATGAGATTTTTGCCTACCACGCACCTACCAAGCATGACTCTTGGATCTAGGCTAGGGTTTTCACATTAGGGCAAGAAAGTTGAGTCTACTTCCTTATTACATGCTGGATTTTCACCTAACTTTGCAAAGGAAGTGACTTTTGCTATGTATTCCCATTCTCCATAGTGAGAAGATAGAAACTTTTTGGAGCCTCAAGGAGAAACTCGGATTTTCTCTCTATGTATGGTGATTGTGATTGATTCCAATGTAACTAAGCTTTGGCACACTTTAAAATTTGTCTACAGGCCGTACTACAGCCTCATTTTCACACGTGTGAAGTCGGATTTCAGTTTATGATCAATGATCTGATTGTCTCTACTTGTTTTCTATCAAGCTGCTAAACTAGATCTTGTTTTCTGATGACTAGTATCTGATAGATTGTTTAACAAGCACACGATCAACCTTGTGGATCATTCACAGATCCATTTATGGTCCTTAGTATTGGTAATTACTACACTATAGGACCTACACCTAAATTTATGATGAAAAATTGACCAACTAGCCACCCATTTGGCATGACTCTAGGAATGAGGCTAGGGTTGCAAATTAGGGCAAGAAAGCCTAGTTAACTTCCTTATTACATGCTGGAAATTCACCTAACTTTACAAAGGAAGTGACTTTTACTATGTATTCCGCCCTCCCATAGTGAGGACTTAGATTATTTTTTGGAGCTTATTGGCAATCTCGAGCTACTACACTTTTGTATTGTGTGTTATTGATCAAAATGCAACCAAAGTGATTCAGCCTTCATTCTCTGTTTGAGGGCCATACAACAGACTTCATTTCACATGTGTAAACTCGGATTTCATCTATGATCAATGTTTGATGATTGTTCTTGCTTGTTATATGTCAAATTGCCATTCTAGATCAATTTCTTGTGTCTAGTTTTTGTAATAGATTGGTCAGCAAGCATCCAATCACTCTTGTGGATCTTGTGATCCATTTATGGTCCAAAAGTACAATACTTTCACATGTTAGAGATCATATCCTATAATATTCTTGAAAATGATTAAATAAATAATTAGTTAGAAAGACAAATTTAATTCTAAACATCTTGTAATCCATTACATAAATCATGATTTAAATCTTAAAAGTAAGAAAACTAGAACTGTAGAGTGATGTGCATAAATAGATATTGCACTGTAGCAGGCAAAAAGAGGGGGTGAGAGACATTGAAATGCCACTTGTCCTAATTTGACCATCTGATTTTGATAGTGTGTGCATCTTTGATTTCAAACATTTGTTAAAGTGACTAGTAGTATATCAATTTTGAATCTATTTTTGTTTTTCGATCAGTTCTTGTCATTTCTTGATGAATAATGAATGTGAATCATAGTCTCTTCACCTATAGTAGCAATCATTTTGACAATAAGACAGTAAGCAAACTGTCAGGTTGGTGTTAATTGGTGGCGTAAGCCACAATAGCTAGACATTAAAGAAGTAATGCTAGTTCATACCCTTGACCATTTTTTTGGTGTTAAATTTGCCAAAAACAATTTGGCATGGATGTGTCATGCGTGGTAGTGCCTCACAATGTAAAATTCCAAACCCATGTGACATTACGAGGCTAATGCAACATTCTCTTGTTGTGATTTCTTCTTGTTTATGTTTCATTCATGCACATGAACATCAATAATCTTATAAAATTTTCTAGCAACTTGTGAAAATAAAAACATTCAATAAAAACTTCATTTGAAACCATTGCAGTTTCTAATATCATACGATATCATATACTCCATTAATTACATAATATTTCAAACTAAAATGCATATTATATTAATGAAAACAAATCAAATCCAAATTAAAAAAAGTAGCAAGCATGTAGTAGTTAGATGTTCCACCACATCCCCCAAGAAAAAAATGTAAACATTTCATGGCGAACTCCCAATGAGCCATTAGTCAAAAACATATGGGCAAAAATTGTGCTAGTCCCTTGTAGAAAACAACCTATCAACGCACAACCACGACACCGAGCTATGAATGAAAACTCTTATCATGCTCTTGCTCCATGCTCTTGCTTTGCAACATGACTACCCTACATTCTTAAAAAAAATAAGAGCCACAAGATATGCAAATGCAAATAGATGACAAAGATAGAATTATCTCCTTTGTACCTACATGATCATTATTGCTTTTTAGAATGTTAGAAGTCTTAGTTGCCTTGTGTAAATATTATCTTTAGTTGCCTTGTGTAAATATTATCTTTAGTTTATAAAAACAAATTTGTTGCTTCACATGACTAAAAGGTAAAAAGTTTTTATTTACACTCTACTTTGAGATTTTTAATGCATAAGCATTACTATCTTAAAAATGTGCATTTAAAGACCTTGAATACATCTACCAAGACCTACATGCATGAGAGTTTGCGCAATACCAAACCACTCTTTGATCGAATTGGATTTTATCAAGCTATCAAACAAGATTTGGATCTTGGCAAGGGCTCTTGTACACAAAAAGTAATCATCCATCAAAGACAAGCAAGTTTCATGGACATTCATGAAAAAACTAAGTGTTACTCGAGATTTTAGAGTGAGGAAAAAATCCTACTCTCGGGTAGAGAGAGGAAGAACCAGAGCCCTCGGGTAGAGAGAGAAAATACAAGAGATTTGACACAAAGACCATTCTATCTCTCAAAAGTATTTTGTACAAAATAGCATCATATATAGTGGTAGCTTGAGTTCCTACATTAATTTGCAGGTGGAGAGCCTTGAAACATCTCTCTTTGTGACCTCTAAATGGGATTGGACCCTATAGACCACTAAGATGAGGGTGATAGATTGAGGTCCACCACTTTCACTTTTGCATCCCTACAAAATAGGACATGTGTTGACCTTTGATTGAGCTAGAGGTCATAACCCAAATACCTATGCCTAATCATGTTTTTGATTTGTACAACTCATGAGCCAATCCTATTGCATAAAATCCGAGAGCAAATACATAGATATTCCATACATAAACTAATGACATGCTATCTAATGGAGAATCGCAAATCATCAAATTTTTGTGTCCCATCAAAGCATCATAGTTATGTGGAAATCTCTCAGCTCTACTTTGAGATTCAAACACATCATCAAAGCAACTTGATTTAGCTATCAAAGAAGTGAAGAAAGGCCCCAAACAATTCAATTTGAATCAGAAGCCCACTCGGAGCCAGGAACAGTCTTTGAATCCACAGTTGAAGGAAAGGATGTTCTCTAAGTATCGCAAGCACACCAATCACGATGGGAAACCCTAGTACTCAAATGCAAGCTGATCCATTAACATTTTGATGAGGATCATTTGTACTTACACTTTTTTAGATGCAATTTTGAAAGCTAGTCACATTGTTTTCCAAGGTTGAGTAAAAGCATCAATGTATGCTTGATCTTGTTAATGTAAATGATCAATTGAATGTTATTAAGTTGTATTGATGTCCCACATGTACTTCAAGTTGTATTGAATGCATTTTGCTTGATTATCATAGTGAACATAGAAGCAAGACCAATGTAAAAATCTAGAAGATATTGTAGTGAAAATTTGAGACTGGTTCTTAATGATTTTGTTATTGTGCAAACTCCAATGCTTGAATAAAATTGATGAATTACTAAACACTTCAGATCCTTCATTTTTCACACTGAATGGTTGTTGCAATGTGTTGCCAATAAAATAGCAATACGAATAAATAGTCTACTTCAATATTCTTCCAAGATGATCATTTTTAAGCATCTTTTTTTGCTATGTTGATATATCAACAATCTTATTGAAAATAAAATACAAACACTTTCATTCTATATTTGTGATATTCCTTTAATAGACTTGCATTTGGTTTCTTAAAAAGTATGCTCAACATCAATAAGAGATTGGAGGTCTAGGTCTTCATTAAAGCATTTCACCTACTAACAAACCATATCTTCACTATTAGGACTTTAGATCAGCCTTGGAAAAGCTAAAAGCATTTTTTAGAAATAGACAACATTCATTCGTGTTTTGAGGTTTGCTCTCAAGATATCGATCACAGGTTCATGCTCTGTCATAAATCGTATTGAAGATGTGGTTCAACATATTGCATTTGCTAAACTGAAATGCATTTTGGTTTCGGGGGGAGGGGGCAGGGCTCAAACTTGGGACCAAAGAAACTTTGGATATCAAGCTAACCAATTGAGCATTCCCAGTCCTAAAGAAGAAAAACATTTTTGGCATACTCATCTGAAAAGCTCTTAACAGCTCAATGTGAAAAGTACAGTACTAAGGACCATAAATGGATCTTTGAATGATCCACAAGGTGATTGTATGCTTGTTAAACAATCTATCAGAAGCTAGTCATCAGAAAATAAGATCTAGTTTAGCAGCTTGATAGGAAACAAGTAGAGACAATCAAAGCATTGATCAATTAGTATAATCCAACTCCACACGTGTGGAAATAAAGCTGTGGTACGGCCTGTAGACAGTGTTTACAAAGTGCCAAAGCTGGGTTTCATTGAAAAAATAGAGTAATCACCATACAATGAGAGAAAACTCGAGTTTCTCCTTGAGGCTCCAAAAAGTTTCTATCTTCTCACCATGGAGAATGGGAATACATAGTAAAACACACTTCCTTTGCAAAGTCAGGTGAAAATCCAGCATGTAATACGAAAATAGACTCCACTTTTTTGCCCTAATGTAAAAACCCTAGCCTAGATCCAAGAGTCATGCTTGGTAGGTACAAATCTCATCATAAATCATGGTCTAGATGTTACAGAGTAAGAATCACTACCAAATAAACACAACCACTCCTCTTGACTCGTGGTAACCTACTTTAGGTGTGTATGTACAAGTGGCACTTTGGCCATTGAAATAACCAACAAACAATATTGACAAAATGTACAATATTCTACATGGCTAGATTTGCCAATGTAGGCAATTTTTCACACTCAATAGTTTTTTATTCAACTCAATTTCCATCTCTTATGAAAATTATACATAGGAAGAAAGTCAAATTTGAAATGCTAGAAAGGTTCCATTAAATCTTTTATATTTCAGAAGTTGCTGATTCCATTAAAATTGCTGACTAGAAAGGTTCCATTAAACAATATTGTGATGTAAGAAACTGCAAAAATTCTAGTCAGACATTAGCATAGAGATGCTCACAACATGTTTTGATTTAATCAAATGTATCAGTCATTCACCCCAGCAAAAGGATGTAAACTTATGCAGCGACATACATAGTGCTCGGTAGACTATGGTATATTTTAAAATGGGAGTGCAATACAATAAATACTAACACATTTTGTCAAATTTCAAAGGCTTGTATGAGAACAGCAACTCAACCATGTAGACAATTTTCAGTCTAGAAAAAATGTGAATGTGAGCATTCAAAGTTAATTTTGTGCCATTTAAATATATAAATCATTTTGGAGTGTCATCATCAGCTCTTCTGATCGATCTAATGAACCTTTTGCAAACAAACTTAAGGACTAGTGCAAAATTATCCACCTTTCTTGTCAATTTGATTGCCACCAAAATCAATGTGCTCATTTATTTATGGCCCAATAAATAGATGACACACTTTTATACAAATGCACAATAAGATCTCCATTGCAACTCACGCATGCAATCTGGCATCTTAAATTTTATAAGTCCTTAAGCCACACTTTATATTTGAGCAAGTTTTATAAACATTGAGCTATCTTTAGCAGTTTCTAGCCTAATGCATATTTGATGAGCTCCAAACTTGTTTTACAATCATTTCCAAAACACTTTAACGCTTAACACATTCTAAAGAGCAGGATCCGTGAAAGGAGGATTTTGAAAATCAAAAAAGTCCTACAGGGCTAGGTATACAATTGGGATGGGCAGCATATTAACAAATAGAATGCAGTGTTTTAGGTAGAACGGGTGCATTAGAGTGGTAAGCATACTAACAAATAGAACAGAGTGTTCTAGATAGCAAACGTGCGTTGGGCAGTGATGAGTCAAATGAAACATTAACTCAGACCAAAACTGAAACTTAGTTTTTGGCCACGCCTTGTTTTTCAGCTAGAGTCCTACGTCATAGCAGGCCAAGAATGAAAGCAAAGAAAAAAGGATGTGCCAAGACTACTATAAACTTAGATCATGTACATTGGAAATCAGAAGAAAGAAACGAGATGCAATCAGCTAGATCAAATATAGATTTTGACCATTGAAACGAGAAAATGAAGTTCCAAATGTAAGACAGTAACTAAGAAATGTAAGTACAGATCCGGACAGATCTGTCTCCAGATCAAAACAAATCCATAAAAGTTACAAAAGAAAAGTTCTATAGCCCATCTGGATGCATTAGGCCAAAAGGGCCAAGGACACTGCTTAACAATGCCAAGAATGCTGCTCCGTTGGTGCAGCTCCAAACAAGCCGACAAAGTCTGCTGCTTGCCGTGTGCCTTGAAAAAGGGCATTGCACATCCTGATTCCAGAGTTGTATAGAAGCCGAGTTGGGCTGCTCTTTTGTGTTAATATGTACAAACTTGTGCAGCACCATAGAAATTGCAGCTACAAAAATTGAATGAAAGGATCTGCACAAGAAAAATAGTCCTTATAGCTATAGTCCATGCAGGGAAGTGCTAATTGTCTTCAGATGAAATGTGCAAAAATTAGATCATAGAGATGATCATACACAGATGCCTTGGCTAGGAAGAACAGAGCTCTACCATAAAAGCCAGGCAGTGCCTTCAAAAGGTAGAATAAAGGCAAACGTACCCTTATTGTGATACTTAGGATGTATCTCTGTTCAGGACCATAGAACATCTAATTTGACAAATAGATGATATGTTATATATTGTCACACAGTCTTTATATCTGAACACTAAACCCTAAACACTTGCCACAGTTATGAACTCTGTTCTCAAACCTCGAAGAAGTCTGCACCTCTGATGGTGATTATAAAACGTCGAGGAAAAACAACTTGAGAGGAGATGACCAATTTTGTTGTTATCGGCTGTCACACCAGGTCAAATCATAGGAGTCTGTGACATTGAAATTAGCAGAGCTCCAAGGAACCTGAGAGATTGACAGATCCTTGGTTGAGTGAATCATGCTGACCCCTGCAATCTTCAGAGCTGCTACTCGATTGATGTGGGACAGGAATGCTACGGAGCCACTCCATCCCCTCTTGATTCAATTGTAAAACTTCTGAAGGTGACAAGATTTTGATGAAACGAACGCAGTTGACAAACTCTCTGAAGGAATTCACAACAAAATGATTCATCAGCTTAGAAGAAAAGCATCTCAAATGTAAAGTTTAGTATTCTGATCAATTCACATCCATACAATTTGAAACTTAGAAAAAAATGTAACGGTATTAATGATTTATTAGCTTCAAACACTCAAATCACATCGAATAGGTTCAATTTGCAATTCAAGTCATTTATTTAGAACTTTTTTCTCCTTAAGTTATTTCTCCCACTTGTGAAAATTTAAAAATAAACAGGGTTTTTTCGAACAGCTGCAATAGAACTATTCAGACTTCAAAAGAATATTTGAATTTTGAAGCAATTCAAATTGACTTGTGACGATGGTCAGAACAGTACCTTTCACCCACCAGAAATCTAGGGCGGTTCATAAAGTAGCAAAATGATTGCAACATCCCATAAAAAGGTATATTCTGCCTACCAGAAATCTAGTGCAGTTCGTAAAATAGCAAACACTACACATAGAGGGAAGTACCCTGAAGTTAATTTACCATCCATGCAGCATGCAGGCCATTGACAAATGTTTAAATTGAATAGAAATTGCTAGAACCCTTTCAGAGACGAATATGCAGAGCACTTACTCCCAAGGATCATCACCAACAAGAAGGACATCATTCTCATTGTCAACAAATACAAGCTGCCATCCAGATCTTTGGGGATCCTGCAGTTGTCCTTCAAGTCCAAACATCCTCGCAAGCTCTCTCCGGAGGTCATCATAGCTTTTGAAACGAGTCAAATCCAGTGACCTCCCCACAGATCCAAGCTTATACACCTGTTATCCATATTTCACATAAAACAAATGGTAGCATAGGAAAGATACAAGATGCTTAAATAATCTCACACTTATGTTGTGGATGGAAGTACAAATAACTTTAAAATGAAATTGAACTAGCCAGAAAAACATTCAGTTTTATAGTCTTCAAGAATCACGATTTGAAGCCCTTCAAACTGATTTTGAATCAGTTGCAATTGCAGGAAACATCTTTTTTTTTAGATCAAGCTTTTCTTCGTTTTTTCTGAGATTAGAAAACAGTTAGTTCCTTTAGACCAAGGGTTTCTTCGCTTATTTCTGAAATTCAAAAGCAGTTATGTTTTTTTTTAATCGTTTTGCTATAGAGTGATTTGAATTTAGAGGGAAACAAATGAACTCATTCACACCAAGACTGAAGATTTGAAATCATTCAAATCGAGTCATAACTAAGCTCATAAAGAAGGGGAAAACATGCCTTTGTAAATGTTCTAACGGAAGGAAGATGTAGTTGTGGCCATGTCGGAGGCTGCAGAATCCCACTTCCATCCAAATGTCCATTCATCACAACACTGGAGTTCGGTTGCATATCTGAACCAGAAGCTGACCCAGAGGAGCCTGCAAATACATTTCTACTTATGAACTGATTTTACCTATTTTCATTCCTTCTGGCATCTTTATGTTTTTCTTACAAAAACAGAGAAAACGTTCTATGTTAGTTCCAAAAAAAAAATGGTTATGAGGATTAGAGTGCAGAACTGCATCATAGTCCTAAGCGGTTTCGTAAAGCAAAACTGAACCCTAAAGTAAATGCAGTGTAATACCATTAGCTTGGCTTGTTACTTCACCAAGAGAGACCACAAAAACAGATTCAGGCGACGATGACATATTCATCCCCATCATTGGAGAACTTAAAACTGCTTGAGGCTCCAGAGGGTTGCCTTCTCTGATAGGAGAGATCCATGCACCTGAGACTTGTGGTTCATGAGAAACAGGGACTACGCCAGGACCATTCAGTGGACCCACTTGTTGTTGTGAAGAATTCTGATTAGATCGCAACATCGCCGAAAAGGGGTCACTGTCCTCCGGCAATCCAACCCTCTTACTTGTTCTAGGTAATACATTTGGAATAGAATAGAATGCAGAAGTGGATATGGACGATGCAGGGAGGTCTGGCTCAGTAAATGACGTTCTCAGAGATGGGTGTGCACTGGCGGATGGTGGCTGTGAATTTGAGGACAGTCGTAAAGGAGCTGACATGTTTGGCAGAGCAAACTGTTGTTGTTGTTGTTGTTGCTGTTGCTGCTGCTGCTGTGGTTGCTGGAGGCACTGTGGCAGGGACTGTTGAAAATGTACCTGATGCTGAGGTTGTGGAACGTTCAACTGCTGCTGCTGCTGTGGTTGCTGGGGACCATGTGGCAGCGACTGCTGAAAATGTACCTGATGCTGAGACTGTGGAACATTCATCTGCTGCTGCTGTGCTTGCTGGTGAAATTGCTGCTGCGGCTGTTGCTGTGTTCCAAACTGCATTTGCTGAAACTGCACAACAGGTGGGCTTGACTGCTGCACCACTTGCTTAGATGAATCACATGCCCGCAATTCTTGGAAAGCAGCTGCTGCCAGGGCACGATAATAGTCTGTTTGCAGAGCCGGGGTTGCATCAGACCGTTGTTGCAGCCGCATCCAATGTTCCAAGCCCAAGCCTTGTGAGCTAAAATTTTGAACATCTAACCTGCCTTCGTCTTCACGACCCCACAAATTTGATGACCTCTTCATGGCACAATCTATCTCTTCATTACCTGAGAAAATGATCAACCAGCAATGTTTGGCATCCACAGAAGGCTAATAGCAAATCACTACCCCAACCCCTTACAGACTTGTGCAATTCCATAAGTAAACTTCTGAAAGTAAAAAGCAACTGCAAACGTGAACACAAAGGAGCCCACCTCCAGATAGAAGTGGATCGGAGCCTTGAGAGAACCTTGGACGTTTTGGCCTCAGTAACAGAGAAGGATGGCACACAAGAAATGGTGAAGAGAGTGGCTCGATCTCCCACAATGAGACCCTCCGCCGCCGTTGACCAGCAGTTGACTCATCCCATCCAACCTATAAAAGAGATATGCACTAGTCACATCAAGCAACAAATAATGCGTTTTTGACAGTTTGTTTAAGTGTCGTACTGCAAGAAAATTCACCTTACTTCCCATAAAGTTAACTCTAAACCACAAATCTGCAATGTACATTTTCATTATGTACACCAAATAACTCATGGAACTTAAAGAGCTTCAAATGTACCCAGGAAGACATACCTTAAGGGATCTCCAATGAGAATTAGGCCACCGTACTGAATCAAGGTCTCCAATGCCAGTGATTGTTCCCATGTATCTGCATCACAGCAAGAGATATACGTAGACAAGATCTTCAGAAAGAGATAAAAAACCCTTTGCAAACAACGTTCACAAAGCACTGACAAATAAGTATTAAGATGGGCAGTTTTAGAGACTAAAATAAACTTCAGGGAGAATCAACGGTATGACAGCAAACTAAGAAGAGAAATTAAGTAAGATGCGCAGTTTTAGAGACTAAAATAAATTTCGGGGAGAATCAACGCAAGGTATGACAGCAAACTAAGAAGAGAAATTGATTAAGGTTGCCAACAAACCAATATTCTTAGCAACTGCAATGGCTCATCAAGAAAGATCAAGTTAACAATGAGCTGAAAAGAAGTATGGTGGTTAACGTGTTTCATATACATAGCCTTTCTTACTCACAAAAAATTGGTCATATCATCTGCATTTGCTTGAAGAAAATAAAAAGTCAGTGCTAAAGACGAGCCAGACAGCAAAATTTAGAACAATCTCTCTCTCTCTCTCTCTCTCTCTCTCTCTCTCTCTCTCTCTCTCTCTCTCTCTCTCTCTCTCTCTCTCTCTCTCTCCACTTTTATGCCACTGGCCCCTTTTCTAGTTCATTTATGCATTTCTGAAACCCTAAATAACACCCCACGTTCCAAACCAATTCTCCAAATCTATGCCAAAAACGTTCAAGACTTTTTCCATGCTCTTTTATGGAATTTACTTCACAGCCACGTGTCAAATAATCACTGTACTTTTGGTCAACATAAGTCAAAGCCCTAAATTTGGACGGATGAATCAAAATGCAAGAATCGCGTTTTAGCCATCACAGCCTACATTCTCTCTGTCTCACTCTCGCGTGTCATCTCTCTCACGCCAATCTCTCGTGATGGTGGTGCTTTGACTCTCGCTTTGCCATCTAGCAAGAAGGGAGCTGGCCATCGGGTGCATTGATCCCATCAGCTCTCTCGCTATGCAATCTAGAAAGGAGGCTAGCCAGATGGCGAGCCCCTTCTCCCACCATCGCTCTTAGTGCTGCTGCGGCAGCTGATCTTGGTATCGTAACTCCCCCCCCTTTTTTTGTCTCAAGCCCATGTACTTCTATCCCATGTGCTAGTCCTATTTCTCCTTCATCTTCTCTGACCAACAATGAATTCATTACAGCTCTTCCTCTAACCCCTTATTCAGAATCAATGCCTTTACTGCTCTTCCCTTGGGTACTCATGACTACATCAGATGAGTCATCTAATTGGATTGAGCTTGGCATGGTCAGTTGGGGGTCAAACCCGACTTCTATCGGCTTCACTTTTTAGAGACAAACGTATCAAGGATTCCGCTTCTACCACACTATTTATGTTCCAGGTTATCACATGGTCTCAAATTCATACTGGGGCAGTTCCGTGTCTCTTCGAACCAGCTCAAGATTGAGATTTGACGGTTTCAGGATACTTCACGAGATGAATACGTAGGTGTCCTCTTTACTGGTCCTGTATCTGCTATGAGACAAGCTGCTACAGCTAGATTTGGGAAGGGACATGCTGTCCTTGTACAACTAGAGAGGTTCTGCTTTTGGAGATTTATTCGGGATGCCCCAAGTAAGTGTCGGCTTTTTAATACTCTTGTGCACCGTGTACAGGTAGGTCTCTCTTCATCTAATTGGGCCAATATCTCGCGCTTGCAAATCCTCAGGCTATCACATATGATACGGGCTAAGCCTTCTGTCCCACATCAGATCATTCTGACCAAGTTTGCAGTTCCACCCATTCCGCTTGATGCCATCTTTCGGCTTATCACATATATTCATAGAGTCAGATTATTCCCATTGGCTGAGCAAAGGTATACACAAGCAGCACTTACCTCATCTCAACATCTTCATAGTCAAGGCTTCCAGCTATCCTAGATTTCTCAGGCTTCTTGTTACTTGAGACGCTTGGCATTTCTATCATGGACCTTCGATTGGGCACCCACAACTACATTAGACGGTTCCTATACAGAGCATATTTAAGTCGAGTGTGGCAGGGTCACCTTGTGGCCGACTACTCTCAAACTCACTTTTTGGAGCTGGATACAGTAGGGTTCCCAGTTCAACCACATTATTTGGATTCAAGATTATCGCATGGTCTAAGGTTCATACTGGGTCAGGGGTCAGCTCAAATTCTCATCACATCAGCTTGCAATTGAGATTGGGCATTTTCAGAGTACCCCATGAGAGGAGCGGATTTACCCGATGTGCTCAACTGAGATTGAGCCTGGATGATTTTAGGGTACCTCGAGAGGAGAGGATTCACCAAATGTGTTCCTTATCTAAGGTGGAGCTTGAGGATCCTGTGAGATCATAGGGATGTATCATTGCCTCTTCCGAGATGCACTTGTCACATTGAGGTTCATTCTAGCATATGAGGATCTACGGTGTGTTGCACTTATCGTCAGGGGGAGATGTTCCTTCTAGAAGAAGATCTATGTCAGCCAGTTCAACAGTCACTCTGACATGGCAACAATGATAATTCTCAACGTAGAGATGAGAGACGACATACTACCGAGATTCGTGTTGTTCATAGAGCCAAAAGTCATATCATGGTGAGCCACACATCTCACAGACCACTACGACGTCAAAAGCACGTATTGGGCCTACCTCCAGCCACAATCCCTATTACATCTTTCTTCGGTAGCAACTAGATTTGATAAATGCATACTATGTCATTATCATTATATTTACATTTGCAGTCAAATAAGCAGAATTTTCTGTTTTATAAAATCCTTAGAAACACAAAAGAAAATATACGGGTGGTTTCTGCGGCATGGCAAAAGTGTGAAGTTCCAGTTTCTGCTCACCTCCTTGTGCTGGAATCCTCAGTTTCAAGTTCCATTCTGAAGCGCATGCCTACAGACACCTGTGTATGATAGACCGCTTTGTTGTACTTGACCAGAGGAATAACAAACTCGGAAGGGCTTGCTCTGCAAAGATAACTCCGTGTCATACACAACCAGTTCACATGCATAAAGTATGAAATTACATAATAAATACAAAAGCGCCTTCCTTGATTGATTACTTACCTGGGATTATAAAAAATGTGAAAACGACTATTTGTGGCAGCAGCATGGGCTGCAGCAGCAAGAATCCCTATAAGCATACTGTCACTTGACAGCAATGATGAAGACATTGCTTGTTGCTGTCTGTTTGCACGCCTTATCCCCAATAGAAGGTCGCCATTCTCATCCCTTTAATACAGATACAGAAACATTAGCCCATTGACATAACTGGCCACATGTGGGCAAGGAATGAAACCTGGGTGGGCAAGACCAACCCAAACATCTACACCACCATGGGACACGTGGGCTGATCAGGCCACTCAAATTTGTTAAATATTAACACATGTATGCCGCATTGACAACTCAAAGCACTCCAAAGATAAAGCTAGGCATGTCTGAAGACAATCAAACAATGCAATTCTCATTAATCCCCAGGCCCCTAAACTGGAAGAAAAATAGCTTCTAAAGAAGTTAACTATGCACTATTCACCGCTAAAGAACTGTAAATGAGAGCATCTCAACAGCTAGAGACCCACCTCATAAAGAGAACAGTGTCACCAGCTTGTAATCTTTTTGCACTCACAAACACGCTCCATCCCGTAGTAAGCAAATGGCGGCGAGGCTGGCCTGTACCACCCCGTCAATCAAACACCAGAAGCTAGTCGTTTGAGCAGAGAATAAAGAATACCAAGATGGCTCATCAGATATTATCAATGAGTAAAGCTGACAATGTACAAAGTGAACGCCCTATAGTAGCTGAGTTGCAGAAAGTAGTGGATACAGTAACACCATTTCAAAAAGGTCCTCAGATACCAACCTTGTCTTGAATTGTCAATCTAAATAAATAAAGGACAGAGAAGTTGTCAAAATTAAGGACGTACCACGGTAGATGTGCCGAAAATGCCACTCATTATTGTGTAAATCTTTCGCAACAATCTCCTGTGCTGGAGGCTGTTTTGTATAATCCTATAGTCACAGTACGTCAGTAATGAGAACATCCCCCCCCCCCCCCCTCTCTCTCTCTCTCTATTTTACCCTTGCCTCATTATCTGTTCATATTCAAACACCACTCTTTCCCTAGGGTTTTTGAGTGACTGCATTACAAATTGTAGCAAATAGATATCCAAAGCCAGCTACATAACAGGTGCATCCAGTTTTACCATTTAGTTACAGGATAAAGGACAGCTCAAGTAAGGTAGCCTTTTAATCAGCACATTTCGTCATCCCAGACCCTGGCCCTAAGTGACTGTGGCACACCTCAGCGTTCAGGAAATGTGCCTCTCCCCATTACTTACCCCTCTCTGGCTGGAAAGAGGAAATTCCAAAAAAGAGTGCTGATGCTTATTTCTATCCAATCACATGATAGCTATGGAAGAGAGTGCATACAAGAGGTGAAAAGACTTTTTCTGCAGCTCGCCGAGGTATTGAAAAGCCACCATGAGTGCTCGTGTCACTAGCTGTCAAAGTTTTAGAAAACGAGATGGCAGGCCGCTTGTATTCGATTCCCAAATCTGGAGATGGATATCGATCTTTTTCCTGCAGAAAAAGAATGGGAGACAGTGTATAGAATCTAGATCGACACAGGTGTTTCATCCAGTCATACTACTGTGCTTCAACCTTATTATGTATGCTTTGAAAAGATCTCATCTAACCCAAAACATAGCATGCACTTCATCAAGGTCTGCGTAAAAGGCAGCTTGTTGGACAGGCCAGTTCCACTTAACTTTTCTATACTTACCCCAGGGACTGGCTGCAAAGTCATCTGTGCATAAACCTCATCACTTTCCTGATCCGCCTGTGATATAAAGCAGAAACTAGAAGATTTAGTTCGTGACTCGTCTGATTCTTTCACGGCTTATATTCCCACTTAGCTAAAACACATAACAAAACTGTTTCTGCTGAGAGTCTCTTTCATAGAAACAGAAACTCACATGCAGCGTAATATTGTGTAGCTGACAGATTAGCTTAGATGGAAGGTTTGGATAGCTGGGGATCTGTATGTCTGCTTCCTTTTGAGTAGATGCAGCTACCTGAAAGTGCATACACAAAAGTTAGGCACATCGACCTCAATAAAACAGCACAGGCATCTTCAGGGTATATACCATATGCCCCAACAACAAATGCAGAAAAGGATTAGGCAATTGATTTTGAGCTCATAAAAGCAGACAGACATGTATGAAGATCCAGCCAGGCACAGAATTTCCTGGAGTGTAAATGTACCTGCTCACTATGTCCTTGAGGAAAGTAAGCCACAAGGCTCCCAACTGTTGGAAGTGTAACAAGAGGGCCAGCACACTCCAACCAAAGAGCGGAATTCAAAACCTTTTTTTCACCTACAATGGCTGCAACCAACCCCATATCTGAGAGATCTTTTCAATCAAAATTGACTAGTTATTTTCTTATGTGGCAGTGTATATTAATTTACCCTAAGTAGACTCAAAACTGGAAAAAAACCTGAAATTGAAAACTTCAAGCATTTTATTTCAAATCTTGATTTTTGGAAACTCCAGCTTACATGAGGAGAAATACAAAATGATTGGAACCTACTACTTTACTGGAATAAAAAATATCTTTCTGAAGAATTGGAACACATCCAAATTCACAAATTCAATTTGAAAAGTTATGAATGTCATTATGTAAAACTTAAAATAAAATTACAAGCATCCAAAAGATTCAGAGAATCCCAATCATATCAAGAATAAGCCAGCAAACAACACTTATTTTCTCATCAGTACCCAAGCATAAGTTGTAATTTTGGTCTCAAGGATCCCAATTCCCTCAAAACCCGATAGCCAAATGACAATGATACAAATTAGGTAACTGAAACTGGAAAACATCTGTCAAATGATGAAGACAACTTTCTAAACATGTACAGTGGTTGAAGTTAACTACAAAATGGATGAATGTAGTTACAGGTGCTAATAATGGGCTAAAAAGGACAACATGAACAGCAACAAAGGCACACACTAAAGCCCATTCTCCTACAGTACTGCATCAAAACAAACCTACAATACCAAGTGAAGACGTTATGTCTCACAGCCAGCAGAAACAATCCATGATAGACTGCCTATCTCAAAGACACTAATAGATGACTATTGACAAGGCTACATATTTACATGGGTTGCCAGCAGCATTTCAAATTTCAACATGCCACAAAGGGAGGCTAAATCATAACAGACCACAGGCCCAAATTTTTGGCCGAAGGCTAAGTCAACAAGTAAATCTGGGCACAAGGCCCAATTGCCACCAGGCATAGCACCCCTAGTTCTGGCAAAAGACTAATATATCTGTTCATGCATTTGGACTCTGGAGACTCAAACTTAGGTGGGCAAACTTACATGGATTGATAGAATTCAAGTGCCATAATCACAGAACTGTCGCGGTAAAAGCTCATGTAGAAATGTATCTGGAAGAATATTAAAAAAAGATGCAGTTTCTCTGTTATAACAGTAGCTTGGTTGTTGTTCGAGAAACTTGGGTTCTGCCTCCGAGTTCTTATTGTTTAGTGAAGGAGACTCTACACTCCTTATTGTTCAGTGAAGGACATTCAAGGGTGTTTCACTTCATTTTCTTCACGAGGGAATAAGATGCTTGGGTCCGTGAAGTTTTTGCAGTCAGAGAGTAGGGGAATCTATAAGCTCAATCCATACAAATTTTGTCTGTTCCGTGCCTGTTTTCCTTTCAAAAAAGCTTCACAGAGGCCATTTGAGAAATGGTAGTGCATGACCATAAGGAAATTTAAAAGCAGCCCATAAAGAAAACTCACAAGTAGATTAGGGTTCACAAAAAGTTTGTAAAGAAACTCTAGAAAGAGATTAGGGCTAATAAAAATTGCAATCGTGTGGCCAATAGAAAAATTTCAGCCATATAAAGGTTAAGCCTTGCAGTACGATCAGGAAGGGATTTTGTAGTGACCTTTGCCCCAAGTTTAACAACCCTTCATTTAGGACTTGCCCCATTGTTCGGGAAAGCCAGCATCTCTTGAGAATGGAACCAGCATCTTTTTGCAAAAACCGATTTCATAAAAAACTTATAGGAAGTACAATAACTTTTTTTAAATGCAGGAAATTTTATGTTTGTCATTATAATATAAAGGAAATTTATGTATAGTAAAGTAAGCAGATCCTTATAAAACTTGGGTCACATAGGTTTATTGAGACAATATAATTATTTATTAATGTAAATATCTAATATTTTGCTGGCAAAAAATCTGAGGTGCAGGTTGGAAGGAATTTTTTTCAAAAAACTGATAACTGAAAAAAAATGCAAGAAATTCGAGGGAAACCCAGACACTGGACTTGCCCCCTTGGCCTAATGGCTTCAACATAAGTTCACAGCAGCTTGACCCAATGCGCAAAAAAAGGTCACTTCAAAGACCTTTCCCCACTCGTAATGCCCCCTCCCCTCAAACTAATGGACAAAGGTGATCACGTTTGGGGACCCCCACTATCCAGCATGTTTTTTTTCTGGCAATCTCACAGGTGGTAATTTTGATGCCAACAATTCTCTCTCCTCAGGCAGACATCTGTCACTCCTCGGACCTGCTAATTATGTCCAGTGTAACTCTGGGAAGGTTCTTGCAAACAGCATGTTAAGGCTTAAGCTTAATAATGTTCACGCCTCTGCATATAATGGAAATTGTGGCTAATCCTCTTGTAGCGCAGTGCTATTCCGGACTCCATGAGAGGACTCACTGATAATTTCCATAATAGGCCTTGAGGTGAACATTATCTAGGTCGTGGAAGCGACAGGTTCCCAAAATACATGACTGGACATGCAAAATCTAATATATTAAGCTATGTACACATGAATATACTCTTGCATACATTGCATATTACTACTGCATATAGCATACCCAAATTTTTGGAGTGATGTAAAGAGGCCAGAAAATCTGGTCCCCCTTGCTGCTACGCCATGTAGTGGCGACGTGGTTGTGCACTGCGGGGTAGGTATGCCGAGCCCCTCGGCCCCTTGGCATACAGGATCGCTGCAGCCCGTAGAGAGCAACCCCCTTGCCACTACCTAATACTTAAATGCACTCGCTTTCTCCCTCCACCCCTAGAGTGCTTACTCATAATTTCCATAATATGCTTGAAAGAGAACATCATCTAGTACTTAAGACCCACCCCCCAAAGAACAAACCGTACATGAATGAGCTGAGTTGAAAAAGTACGGATTTGAAGGATAAAACCACGATACCTTCCATTCTGGAGATTATATCAAACCAGAATCACTGAGAGCTTTATATCCTCTATTGTGAAACGAGATTAATAAAAGCCTGCTATCTACTCCCACCACTATGTCTCTTCTCTGAAATCTAGATATCTAAAGTGTAAACGAGCTGAATCAAAGCTTGCAATCTACTCCCTTCAGTCCCTTGGCTTCTCCAATCCGTCTCTTCCATCTTCACTATCAAGCAACGCAGCATTTTGAACACAGAGCTTCATGGAATCTCCCTCCCTCATGCTTTCTTCATCAAAAATACAATATATTTGCTCATCCGGGCATAGGATTAATGCAGAAAACTGAGGCTCTTCACATGTACATCTTCAAGCTTCACTACTAAGCAACGCAACTTCCTCAACACAGCGTTTCATAAGCACTCCCTTCCTCATCATATCCTCATAAAAAAAAACAACAGATCTGCTCATCTGCATCATCAGAGGAGTAAAATTAGTATCACAGTGAAGCAAGGGCCTTCATCCAGGGACAGATCTATGTTCCTTCACAAAACCAGGGTCTGAGAGACAGCAGAAACCCCAGCAAATGACACAAGAATCTACGGCCGATTGCAACCAGCCTTCCTCACCATCTGCTCATCATTCCTGCTCCCGATCCGAGGATGGCGCCTCCACATTTCCTCTCCATCGCCGCAGGCGCAGGCAGCAGCAGCACTCTATCCTTCTGCTTTGTTTTCTGCAGACAGAAAAACAGCAAGAGAGATAGATAGCTCTTGTCTCCCTCGTGTCTGTCTCCCTCGTCCAAGGAACGCTATGGCTTTCACCTCTGAACCATTAGATCTTTCCAGATCTCAGCTCTTTTACATCTCAGCCATTGAATCCACTCAGCTCGCATTTCTCAACACGTGGGAGAATCCAACCGGTGCGGATTGAGGCGCCTGTCTCCCTTACGGCACGCTAGAAACTTAACTTTCACACCGTTGGATCTTCTCACATTCACCAATTTTCCATCGCGACCATTGAGATTCTCCAAGGTTGGCACGTGTGAGAATCCAAATGATGGGGCGTGAAAGTTTTCGCGGCTTTAAGCGGCCTTGTATAGCAAACCCATAAAATATTTTATATTTACTAGAAAAATAGGATATGCGCCTGGAAAAAGGCATTTTTTCACGCCTTCCTTAGAGAATTAACAGATTATTTTTTCCTTGATTAAAAAGGAACCTTTTCATGGTCCCCTTGGATGGGATGATGAGGTGAGTACTCATCTATGGTCATATGATGACGCCCCAACACGAGGGAAGGCCGAGATCTTTGACGACGCCCCAACATGAAGGAAGGCCGAGATCTTTGACGACGCCCCAACACGAAGGAAGGCCGAGATCTTTGTTCCCTTCGCATTTGCTTGAGTAATCTATGGTGTGTTTCCTTCAATCGAAGTGTCTTATGGATTGTAAGAGTGATTTTTAGCAAGTCCCAAATTCAAAATGAGGTTTTCTCATTGATTTGAAGGAGAAAAAATAAGTCATTCCCACTTTTGGACTAGTTACGTTGATTTGTCACCATGTGGGGGTGGTAGATGAGGTGGCATGGGACCCTTGCCACATAGGACGACTCAAGCCCATCTTTTGGACTTGCGACCATTGTCTGCATGTTGAGTAACTTCAAAAAAATGGACCAATGATGTGGCAATGATGCAAACAAGCCAATCAAATTGTAGCCCTTCATCCAACATTTACCAACCAAGTTTATATTGTCGCTAAACTAAATTAGCCCTAAACTTTACACATGTCTAAGTGAAAAACCTTATTTAATAAAAGCTTGACATTCTACCATGAGATACATGTGCTATGTGTGAGTTGATGAGTGAATGAATATATGTAAAAGTATGAGTTCCTAAAATTAAGTAGGCATCACTTGTAAATTCCAAGGCGAAGAGATGAGAACATTAAGCCCAAGAAGATTGAAAGGAGAGAAATTGGACCCTACTACTATCTACGATAATGCGCAAAAACATGTTTGGGTCATTCTTTTAAAATATATTGATTTTTTGTGCTCCAATGCAATGTAGGTGGCCGTGCTTGCATAGCAATTCCCCCAACAAAGAAAGGGAAATAGATTTTTGAAATGTCTTATAGTAGCAAGTATTAAAATCTAGGCTTCACATTGGAAAGCTAAACCAATAGTTCAAACTTCATTTGAGAAGTCAACATGAATAGCCAAAGTTCTTGAAGCCATGTCATAAATTTATACAAAAAATGTGTTTTAAAGGATTTGAAACACTTTTCAGGTTTGATTTGGAAAGGCAAAATAAAAACCAACGTTTGAAGTCGAATGCTTAAAAAAAAATGACACCCTTTATCTTGAAAAGAAAGTATGCAATTCAAACTCCAAGTCTTCTCTCCCCATATCCAATGCACTCACTTCATTTTATGCACAGGACAGAAAGCCAAGCCAAGTTTGGAGAAAAAGATTCCTAGATAGGCCTATTTCGCAGCAACTATGAATCAGCTATGGGTCAAGCATGACACACTACCAATTAACTTGACTACTATGGTGGATTATGTAACATATTGATTCTCGACATAACTATTTGGTGAGCTCTTATGAATAATACTACAAGTTTTTGTCATGCAATGTGGATCTGCCCAAGCTTGGCATTTGCAAGTTTGGCTTAGACATGAAAGGTAACGTAGATTTAGCGATCATAATGAAATGGAAGAAAAAAAGTGAAAAGGTGCTTAACGTAAGAGACACACTTTAAAATTGACAGACTGTTGTTACCTTGTCACATGGGATGCGTGTCACTGAGCCACTAGTCAATGATTCCTAGGGTAGGCCAACCCCTCTTGGCACCAGTGACCATCCCACACATGGCCAAGGTCCCACGTGTTGAAAATAATAGATCTCTCTTTTTTCTTTCAATGAATGATTCCATACATGTTGAAATTTTTTATAGCACTACTTATAACAACTAGAATTCTCTGATCTAAAAAATATAAATGAAAAACTATAAGATCAGCTAACAAAACAATAAGTACAAATGTCTATATTAGGAACAAAAAAGCAAAGGAAGCGTCTCAATCGCAAATGTACATAGTTAACAGATCAATTACTCAACCAAAGATCAAAGATCGATGAATCTTGATAGTATATTAGACAAAATGTGAAAATAAAAAAATTGTTATAAAAAAAAAAGAATAGATTAAGTCTTGAAATAATATTTGAATTAAGTATTAAGCTAAGGCATGTACAGTAAATATTGTTAGGAGGAAAATGCATCGATTTCAATTTATGTCATACTATACCAAGCAAAGAACGATCTCTTGGCGTAAAAGTAAAATATGATAGGGTGCACTTGTAAACTCCATCTCCCAAAATTTAATAATTCACCATCGAATATTTTTGCAAAAGACATTTTCTATCCAGTAAGATTTCAAACTACTAAACTATGTTAGTTTAATTCATAGACTACTTAATTTATAAAAAATGATCTGTCAAACAAATCTCCTATTTTGTAGGAGTTATCTCCTAGATTGTGGGAATCTAGAAGGTCAACACTAGCCACCAATGATGGATGTGGCAAATTAGTGAAATCTTAGCCAAAGTAAATATGGATAAGCACTATGAGCTTTCTCACACATGATATGGCTTAGAGAGAGATTATGAAGATTTTGTATATCATCCATGTGAGATCCATTTGAAGGCTAATGATCAGAAACATTGATTTGGGAGCAATCTTGGTGTTTTCACTCTCTTAAGCAAGTTCTTTGTGGATGAATGCTTAGGATTTCTTAAGTAAACTCATTTTCTATTAGCAGGCCGTACAATGGTTGTAGTTCACATGTCTGAAGCCTTTGGATCATTATTTTTTGGTTGTTCTTGCTTGGAAATATAGATCAAGATTCCAAGCTTCCAATCACACTTATTGATCATTTGTAGATCAAATCGAGTCCATTACTCTGAAATTTCACAGTATTGTCATACTAAAAGTATGAACATCAACTAAAATTTATCCTTCTCCTTGACATCCATAAATTGATCTTCCAAGAAAATCGCATCCCTGCACACAAAGAATTTACGATTTAAATGGTCATAAAGTCTAAAGTCCTTATGCTCTAAGGGGGAACTAGCACATATAGAGTTGATGCTTTGTCTTCCTAACCTTCCTTAGTAATTGATCAAAGGAAATACAACAAAGAACTCTTAGATCCTTTAAGCAAGGTTTACTTCTTGTCCATGCTTTTTGTGGAGTCTTCTTGGACAAGCTTTTAGTAATGCATATAATTTGAATGCAAGTTGATGTAGCAACCTCTTCCCAAAAGAAATTGGATAATAATTCATGTGCCAACATTGCTATGGCACTTTCAACTAATTTCTTTCTCTCTCTGTTATGCCATGTGTTGAGGTGTTGTTGAATGCCATGAATTTGACAAAATTCAATGAACTAATTGCAAATGTATTTATCAGTCCTTAAGGCCTTAACTTTCTTCTTGTTTTATCTCAACTTGTTGCTTGTAGATCTTAAAATACTTTAGGGCTTCAAATTTTTGTTTTAAACAATGGACTTCAATCCTTCTTGAAAATTTATCAATGAAGGTCAAGAAATATTTTGCTCCTCCTAAAGTGGATTTGTGCATTGAGCCACACAAGTCACTATGCATTATGTCTAAGAATCCTTTTGAACATGAACTTGATAGGACTAACAGAACTTGATCTAACTGTAAGATTTCCTAGCATGCTTCTCTAAAATACAATTCTCACAAAGATTGTGTTTTGAGCTGCTAGAATAATTCAGGTCACATACTAGATTATGCTTTGACATGTGCATAATAACTTAAGTGACCCAATCTATAGTGCCAAATCAAGTATTTATTAATGGTGACTATTGTATTTAGAGCTTGAAAAGAAAATAAATGACAATGACCTAATTCATAAAGGTATCCTTGCCTCTTTTTGTGACTGAACAAAAGCTTGTATTAAATACCTTCTCCCCTTCCTCAAATCACACATAAAGTGCCTAACTAGCTATTGTACACAACCATTGTCTGTGTCGTTTAAAGGAAATATCAACTTTTTGAGCGAAAATGGGCCTAAAATTTAACGTGATTTATATAACTTATAAAAAGAAAAATAAATAATGAACCTCTCATATGCCAAAAAATATCAAAAGTAACGAAAAAATATTGAAGGTAGTATCCCCTCTTGAAAATAACGAAAATTTGTGACCAAAGGGCTTTCAAACAAGTCGGCATTACACAAGGGTTCATATATTTGCAAATTTTGTGACACTTGCGAAGTTGTATATCTCAAAAAAATACTATAAAAAAACCAACTATGTGAATTCTTGTCAAACAATCATAAAATCAAAGTAATAATGAAATTAGAGGTACGGAAAAGTCAACAAAACAAAAAGTACTCAAAAATAAAAATAATGCAAGAATCATTTAGGGTCACAAAATTTGCAAGATTTGAGAACCATAAATGTTTAGAAGCCTCATGATGGTCGAAAAAAGCCACAAATCAGAAAAGCGTGAGATCATAAAATTTACACGGTGGGAATGCCCTAATGTGTGATTAAGATCTCCTAAGCTTTGTTCTTGCACTTTAGATCAACTATAGATTGAAATCCAATATCTATGTTTTTCTATATTAGATATCTTTTTAGGAGTGTGAAAAATATAAAAAGTTATCTATGTTGACTTTAGGGGTGTCGTAAAGCTTGTGAGTCAAGCATCTTGGTGTCATTAGGTGATAGGGCCATTTTTGGCCTTAGAGGTCAAGTACACTTGTTTTATCATCATTAGGCCAAAAGTCAATTATAACATAGCTCGAGCTAGTTAGGTTGTTTACAAGTGTCAAAGATAGATTTGATGAGTGATCAAAGTCAATGTGTTGGCAAAGAGTCAAGGGTCCAATCATAAGTGAGAGATTTGTTAGAAGGGTCCAATCAAGATCAAGAGATGTTGGCTTGTTGTTGGGATTGCATCTTCTTTTCATTGTTGTACTTGAGTGTTCTACAGTCCTTGACGAGATAACCAATCCTTTTACAGTATTTGCAAAACAGGTTCTACTTTTGTTGGAATGATGAAGGAAAATTTGAATTTGATCCTGATCCAAAATTCGACCCTGTGCCAAAATTTGACCCAAACTACAAGTTGCTCTTTCTGTCAGGAAAATCTGAATTTGGAGATCTCTTCTGATTTTAGTGATTTTTGTTTGTGTATAAAACTTGAGGATCCGATCCTAAGGCTAAGGAGGATGCATTCTTTCTTATCTCCTCTTGTAACAACATAGAAATGACTGAGCCTAAGGAGGATGCATTCCTTCTGATCTCCTCTTGATAGAGTAAGCTGCTGCTGCAAAATAACCATGACCCATGTTTTATAGGCTTCAAGGAGACTCGATAAACGAGTCATTACTGCATCTGAATATTCAATGTTTGATCTTGTTGCAGTCATTTGCTCCATGAGGTTTTTGAATGTGTTGAGATGGCTAGAAATGGTGTCTGCGTCAGACATTCAGAGTGTGAAGAATTTCTTCCTCAGATGTAGTTTGGAAGCGACATCTTTGATGTCATAGAGAGTTGTCAGGATGTTCCAAGCATCGATAGCAGTCTGTGCAGATCGGATATGACTGATTTGGAAGTCTCTGATATTCAGAGTGATTAAGGCAAATGCCTTGCCATCTTGTTGTCACCATTTGGTGATGCTAACTACATCAGCCTCTGGCTTGATTTCAATACCATCAACTAAGTCCCACAGTTCCTTGGCTAGTAGAACGACCTTCATCTTGAACTTCCAAAGATGGTAGTTATCTCCATCGAGCTTGTCAATCAGAGAAGAACTAGAAGTAGAATCCATTGTGGTATAGTAGCTATATCATTGGTAGAAACAACAATAGCAAAATATTGTTGGCTGCGCACTTGCTGAGATGAAGTCTTGGTAGAAACAAGACTGAATCCGCAATGGAAATGCAGATTATTGAGCCGCCCACTCTGATACCATGTCGTAAATCCATAGGACCATAGAGTTGAGCTCTGATACCATGTTGGAAAATTAGAGAAATAAAGATGGTATCAGATTAGTAGAGCTCTGATAGAAACATATGCTCTTATACCATGTAGGATTTCAGTGAATTCAGAGATGAGGGAGCAACTGATATCAGAATAGTAGAGATCTGATAGAAATAGACTCTCTGACATCAAGTCAGAGATTAGTGGAAATTTGGTGCAGAGGAAGTGGTGCAGGTGGTGTTGTAGCTGAGGATCGGAAGTGCTGCAGTTACCAACAATGCATTCAAGATGGATCGAACAATACAACAATGCGCAATAGAACTAGAATGTAGACAAAAACTTGCACAGTGATAATTATCAAAATGGAGTACAAGAGCGTGAAGCTGGGCGCAAATCAATGAGTGCTCAAAAATAGACTTTAGTTGAGTTCGTTGATAATGATTCAAAAACTTGAAAACTGAACTTGACTATTTACAACATGATGTCTACAGGATAATAATTTGACCAGAATGCTAACTCCAGTAGATCTTCCTTGATGATTGGAAGTCAAATGATCAGTACATTGAAAGCTTACATTGACCTACTTAATTAACTACATTTATTCTGCAATAGCTAGTCGCCATTTTTGCCAGAGAGTTGTGTACAGAAATAGGCGGACTGTCAACGTCGTGACGTGGGTCGGATTTCCGAGTTGACAGTGCAAAGGGTCAGAATTTTACAAAGGGTCAGAATTTATACATTGGGTCGGATTTATACAAAGGGTCGGATTTATTAGACTCAATCCAACCTGATCCAGGGTCAAAGACACCCAAATAAATTAGACCATCGATCCGATCCGATCCAAGGTTGCAGACGCCCAGATATTTTTTGCCTCAATCCGATTCGATCCGGGGTCTGAAAATCTCTCTTTGATGAGATTAACATTGGGTCGAAAAATAGGCTTGGGTTGGAAAAATTTGATCCTGATTTTTTTTATCTTCTATACAAAACTTCGAGCCTTCTTCCTTCCTTCTTTTTGTTGTTTTCAATAATAGATATAAACAAGAATTTTTTAGGATGCTCATTATCTAATGGAATTGGGCTTGAGCATAGAATTCCAACAAGTGACTAAGTACATTGACTAACCGAGGTGAGCTAGGTGAAACGATCTCGCTGTAGATTTGCCTACGGCCTGAGACGTACTCCCCTTGTGTGATGCCTCGGCTGGTGCTGGTTGGTATATTGCTAGTACAATGCTTTCACTTTGCTCTCAAATAAAGACGTCACAAGTAAAGAAAAAAAAATTCCGTCGCAAATTGTTTCTTTATGTTGGGTTCAATTCTCCAAGGACCAGTCAGATGGTTGTGCAATGCAAATTCCTTATATATTTCACTATTTGATGCATCATTTGCAAAGAAATGCATTCCTTGACAAAGTGAATTAGTAAGCTTTGATGTTGTATGTACAACTGAATCACAAATGGCCTCGATCAGATAGCCATCATTTGTCTGTAACTGAGGGATTTTGGTATCTAGAAATGGCTTAGTGATGCTATGGGATACCTTATGGGAGGGGTGGACTTAGGACCAAAAATTGTTCCTATTGCAGCAAGGGCGGCCTCAATAACGTGCACCTTGTGCAAGACTCCTTGGTACTTGATATAAGACTTTACTTTGGTCTCGTTCCACATGCCAAAGGCCATATTAATAAATTTCAGATTGGTTTTGTTTAAAATATTGTAGCATGAATGCCCATCATCTTGAACAGAGGCTTGACAAGGATTATCCATTCAACCAATTTTTTCAGTACTAGCTAGGGCCATAATATCACGTTCTACATAAACATCCCTCTTGATGAGTGAGATAGGAGAGGCAGAGGTATCAGACTTAGTTGAAGACATGATTGCAGTTAAATTGATGAGAAATCAATCGAATTTGGCCCTTATATAGGCTAATTTGGAGGGTCTAGTAGACAAAGTATTTTTTTGGTAGGTCCGTTCTGAAAAAAATTTGACAACCTATTCAGTACTATTATCCTCAAGGAGTGCAATGCTTAATAAGGTGCCTGAGCCATTACCTAAAAGCAGTGCCCGACATAGTCAAGTCCCCACTTCTCAAACAATACTTGCGCTAACACTAAACGCAATGGTTCATAATTGTGTTTTGTTGGTCGACGTGCACATTGACAAACATCACAAGAGTACTTTTTGTATCCTTATAAATTGAAGGCCACCAACATCTTGATTGCAAAATCTTGCAAATAGTAATCTCAACTGCAAAATGACCTCCTCCTCCCATTTCATCATGTGACAACATGATTAAATCAGATACTTCGGGTGGCGAAAATACATCTTCGAAGAATATCAACTCCTCTTTGACCCAACTAGCCTGTGATCAATTGATAAGGTTTTGCTTTTACAACAAATCTTTGCTATTGAACTTTGGACAATGACTTGTTGGGTTGACTCATTAGCAAATACTCAACAATATCTCCTTTTCATTCAAGTTCTGCTTCCACGTAAAATAATGCAACATCTGGTAGTCCATCATCTACTTATGTGGTCCTGATTGTATTCTTGAAACATGATCCGCAAGGTAATGATGTTTACATTTCCGAACTCGAAAATCGAATTCTGATAATAAAAGTAATAATTTTGCAATACATCCAGTATTGCATGCCTTGTTCGCCATATACAACAAAGGTTGATGATCAGTATACAAAGTGACATTTCTTAATAGGAAATACCATAGCCAAAGCTTCACGCTCTGTTGTGGAATACTTCATTTCACAACATTATTTAGTTGACGACTAGCAAATCTGACAGGAAAATAATTCTTATATTTGTGTTACCACCGATCCAATAGCATATTTTGACGCATCAATATGCACATGGAATTGTATAGTCCAGTTACGTGCTTATAATATCGGTGCAAAAATTAATACATTCTTCAATTTCTCAAATGACTCCAAAGTCTCAATTGTCTAGATTGGTACAATAATCAACTTATATATAGGCCATGTTAGATCTACAAAAAATAAGATAAATATTTGGTAGTGGTTTGCATGACCCATAAAAATTATAAACTTCTCTGGTGGTGCCTAATGGAGGTAGATCCATGATGATTTTGATCTTGGATAGATTCGTAGCAATGCAATGTCTATTACATGACCTAGAATAATTATGTGTGTAACCCAAATCTGACACTTTCCTAGATTCAAAAATATCTGAAACTTGCGACATCATTTAAGCACTTTTTCCAGATGTTCCAAGTATTTCGATTCCATACCATGAACTCCAAGATCGTCCAAGTAGATTTCAATAGATTTTTGCAAATATTTCTTGAAGGAAAAGTGCATCACGCATTGAAAAGTACTTGGTGCATTGCACAACCCAAATGACATCAATTCCCATTCGCAAATGTAGTTTTGTGTCGATTAGCAAGTTCAATATCAACTTGGTTGTATCCATTAAATCCATCCAAAACACTATAAGCTTTGACACTAGCTGATGGGGAATGAGAAGAATAATTCGCGAAACAGTCGCGAAGAAACCGCGATTCCCTCTTGCGACTCGGATGGAGTTCAGATGCGATCGCTGGACACTGCCAGCTGAATCACTCCTACAGTCCTCCAGAGTGTAGTAAGGCACTACTGATCTACGTTCATAAATTTAATGTAGCATTCAACATAGTTTCAACCAAGGTGCGAAATTCAAATGAACGAGAAAGAACTCAAACATACGATTAACAGCAGAAGCATTTGCATTCGAGATCAAACACAATAGAAATTGACATGTGCGCAAAGGCTACGATATCATCTATTGATTTTCTTCTCTGATTCTTCAGGCAATGCATGCAATCCACGCAGTGTGTTGGCGTGGGAGAAACATGGTTCTCTCACAAGTAATCGTCTCGCTTTACTAGCAGACAGTTGGATCTCTATGGATCTTGATCACAGAGCTCGTCTCGCATGCAGGCGGACTTGTTGTCTGTTTTTCGTCTTGATTGCTTACTAGCATCAGACTATTACATTACTCTGTATGTGTATTCTGTTGATCTATATGTCAAATATCATCTAGTAAGTATGGTCGCTCTATGTGAATCTAAGATTAGAGTGATTAAACATCTACAACTAATCAGGAAATTACAAGAGTGGTAGATTAGCCATGACCTAAAATGTATCTGCTGACATCATACCATCAGATCAGATATCTGTACTTTTGGGTACTTGCATGATCTTGCTGGTACTCTTTGGAGCGTGTAGGCAGAAGAAGGTTTCGTTTCCGTCGTTGGTTTCGTTTTGGTCGTTTGCCTTCTCTCGTACTGGACCGCAAAAGATTCTTGTTCGTGAATCTTTCGTGTTCACGAACCGTTTGTCTTCGTCTGCTTTGACTTTCGTGTTCACAAACCATTTGTCTTCGTCTGTTTTGACTTTCGTGTTCGCGAACCGTTCTTCACATCCTTTGACTTTTGTGTTCACAAAACTTTTCGTGCTTCGTGTCTTCAGATCTTCGAGTTCGCGAATGTCTTTGTCGGGCTAAGGGTTGAAAGCTAGCAAGGCTTTGTAATTAGAAACGTTTTGTTTCTTCAGCTCCCTCTCAAAGCATGATAGCTTTACGATCCCGAGACTGCTCCTTTGTCTCTCAAAGAGTCTTTTGTACAGGTCTTTAGTGAGGATGTCAGCAACCATGTCTCTCGTTTCGATGAAGGTGGTTTGCAGCAGCTTCCTCTCAATTAGATCCCTGATCAAGTGGTACTTGATCGCAATGTGCTTTGTTCTGAAATGGAACATGGGATCTTTTGTCAGGTGTATTGCAGAGGTGTTGTCCATCTGTAAGACTAGGGACTCATTCCTTGTTTCGCCCAATTCGTCCAGACTGCCTTAGCCAGATTATTTAGTTGGCCATCTTTGCTGCTGCAACATATCCTGCTTCACAGGATGATTGGACTACAACAATCTGCTTCTTGCTGACCCAGAGAACTGCTGCTCCTGATGCGATGGTGCATCCTCTTCAGACGCTTTTACAGTCATCCTTGAGAGATGCCCAGCTTGCGTCGCTGTAGGAAAGTATCCCGAAGCTTGCACAACGACAATAACACAAGCCATAATCCCTCGTTAATTGAAGATATTGGAAAAAATTTTTTGCAATCTTCCAATGTGTCGAGCCTAGATTCGTGCAGAATTGGCTCATCCTGAATACTGC